>OY757923.1:82565198-82662698 GCA_963585895.1 Sepioteuthis lessoniana | reverse complement strand
TATACATACATACATACACACATATATACACATACATATATATATATATATATATATATATATATATATACATACACACACACACACACACACACATATATATATACATACACACATATATAGGGGGTGTCCACGTGGTGTAATGGTTAAAGCGATAGACTGCGGAATCGTAGTACGCGAGTTCGTACTCCAGTCGCGCTATCACATTCACTTTCGGGCAAATACCCTTGAGAAAGGTATGAACCCCCTTATCCTCCCAGCTATGGGTTAAATAGTACCACTACTGTTCTTCTAGGAGAATGGCTTTGGCATTAAATAACCTAAAAAAGTTGATATGCCATTAAACAAAGAAACCAAACCAAACCAAACCAAACACATATATATACATACACACACACATATATATACACACGCACATATACACACACACACACACACACATATACACACGCACACACACACATACATACATACATACATACATATATATATATAAGATAATATAATATAATATAATGATAATAAATATATATACATTAGATTTATATATCTAATACCATGGAATTTAGTCTGCAGTCCCCGGGTTTCATGGAGTTTTTACAAAACAACAATCTTCAGGCAGTTAATAAAATGAAATGAATCAAAAATCGAAAAATAGTGAATAACCGTTGGTATTTTGAAGGAATCTTTACGTCTGGTTGAAAGTGTGTGTGTGTGTGTGTGTGTGTGTGTGTGTGTGTGTGTGTGTGTGTGTGTGTGTGAATATGTGTTTATGTGTGTATATGTGTGTGTTGTAGTTGCATATTATCGTGTGTGTATGTGTGAGGGGTATATAATGCATGTGTATATGAAAATACATGCACAGTGCGTTGTTTTTACCAGATGTTAGCCGTCTTTTTATTTTATTTTGCTACTTTATTCTTAGGAAAGATTCTTTATCTATTTCTGTATGTGTAGGTGATTATAATTAAGGACATGCAATGATGACATTTTGTTCCTTAATCATAATCACCTACACATACAGAAATAGATAAAGAATCTTTCCTAACAAAAACTATACTTATACTAAACTAAATTGTTTGAATTAGAACTGTTTGATGAAACAGAATGGCTTGAAAAAGAAATGTTTTGGAAAATTAAACTGTCTATTCATGCCAAACCAAATTGTTTGAAATAGGACTGTTTATTTGTATAAAAATAGATTTGGCATTGAATAACCTACTAAAGTTGATATGTCATGAAAACAAAACAAACAAACCGATATATATACATCCTTATATAAATACACACACACACACACACATATGTGCGCATACTAGAAAATTGTTTCCAAGTAAATTTTAATATACTCTTAAAATAATAATAATTTTTCTAAATGATTATCCACAACACTGTCAATCTAAAATGATTAATGACTACTTACCTGTGATGACCAGCATATTTAGCACCTTTGATGTGACCAATGCCTTTGCAACCAGGAGTTGGACATCCACTTTGGCCTTGAACTGGAGCTAAATCTCCAGGACCTAGCAAAATATCAATATATATATAGAGAGAGAGAGACAGAGACAGACTAAATCAATTTATTTAAAAAAAGAAATGTGAATTTGATTTATTAGCAAAACCTCATTCTTTCATGTGGTCCAGAACAGACAATTTGGCAATGACACTTAAATCTTTGAGTCTTTCTCCAAGTATATCATAAATTAATCCATTGTACATGGCCATTACTACCAGATGTATAAACAAATTTAAATACTGAACAAGCATGTTTCAAAAGTGCAGCTTACACTAGTTCCATTCTCAAGATTAGACAATCAAAAAAAGACAATAAAATTCAAAGAAGTCAATAAAAAATATAAAATTTGTTCTTACTAATTGGGGCTTGGAGAGAATGTCCAGTTCTGTGACACCATCCTGGGGGGTGAATATCTGGACTGTCATCATCTAGCCAATAATCATAAATTTCTGCCCAACCATCAAAGTGAATTTTCACACGATGCTTGTCAAGTGCAGCAATGGTGGCTACTCGGATAAGGATTGGGTTTCGTTTATCAACCACTTCAACTTTCATGCCACATTCAAAACCAACTGGAGGACGCTGAATAAAAGCAATAAAGACAATACATAAAGCATATAACAGCATAGCTTAGATTTTTACAAAATGTTGCTTTTTCTTATGAATACAATGTCAGATAATGTTGGTTGGTTTTATGACATGGTAACTTATTTAATGCTTAAGTCAGTTTTATGGTTTCAAGTAACTATTCTTAGAAATACATTTTTTTTTCCAAGACGAATTAATTTGGTGTCACTTGTGTGTGATGTAGACCTGTGGTTCAGTGATAGAGTTTCGGCTCTGCATTCTGTGGTTGCTAGTTCAATCTCCAGAGGAGGAGATCATGGTATACACTGCTGATGAGACCTAATAAGGTCAAAACAGATTTCCAGTGATTCTGTATGTTGCACATAAGTGTTTGCCAGATTTTCTGGTCACGATAATTCAATTTACAATAACTATTCTTACTATAAATAACTCACAATGATATAGTTTCAAGTATTCCTATCTTTTACAAATAATTTTCCGATAGATCTTTTTGACCCAAAGATGCTACCCAAATAGGCACTACCAGTCCAGGTCAGAGTGAACCTGGGAGTAACAGCAATAAAGGGATAACTATACATTCATGTAAGCACAATTTAAATTTTCAGGAAAAAAGAATTTACATTGCTCCTATGAAAACAATGTTAAATAACTTTCATTTGTTGGTTTATGGCATGTCAATCTCTCTTGGGTTATTCAATGACAAGTCTTTTTTATTTGGCAATGAATTATATGGTTTCAAGTAAATAATTATAATATTAATATGCAATAAATTACAACTCAAGTAAGTATTCCTAATATAAATAATTCACACACATATTTTCAAGTTTTTTTGTTTGGTTGAGTTTTATGGCATATCGACCATTGGTGGTTATTCAATGCCAAATCCTGTTTTCACATATATGTAAAAAATTATGAGTATTCAGGATATTAAATCTTAAAATACCACAGGCACTTTTCAGTGACCACTAGGCTTCATGCCATGAAAATCATTTGGGCAACTTGAGAACATCTCTACTCTAGTTATATTTTAATCTGTAGATCAAACTTAACAATTTTCATACACTTATTTTGATCAGACCATTAGAAAAATCACTTCTGTCTATCATAATTTTAAAGTGTTTTAAAAGAACAAATGAATTGGCACTGACATGTAGTGATGAGATAATATATTGACAGTTTATGGTTTAATAGAAGTGATGGTTGATGCACTGATCAGTTAATTGCGTAATATATCAAGCAAAAACAGATCATTCTACCATGATAAAAGCATAAAATCAAGATTCTAAAAAGAAATAAAATTTTACACACCATGCAATAAAGAAGAAAGAGTTTTTCAACTTACAGGTCGAAATGCACGGGCAGGAACTGCAGTGGCATTTTTTTCTGAAAGATAACAGTCCCAACTAAAGTTCACTGGATCTTTCCAGTCTGAAAACGAAAAATGCACAATGCTTTTTTAAAGCATTCTGAGATGGTTAAAAGGAGAAAAAGTTACTTAGAGAGTAAAAGGAGAAATCACGTTTTAGGAAACCAAAAGCTGGTATGAGGAATTATTTTGTTTATTGTTGTTGGTAATGAAAAAGATTTCCTACTACTTAGCTAAGTCAAAAGTTATGTAATATTTTGGAAACATGGATGCACAATTCAGAAGCTCCAGGTGTTTCTACAGGGGGTCATGAAAGTGACAAACCACATTGAACTGTGAGATGCTAAGCTTGCCTGATATTCTCCAAGTGCTATGTATTGAGTTTGTTTCAATGGAACACAACCTTGGAATCTGTGGTTATAGGCATACCAGACCTTGCTTGATCATCAAGATTCTTCAATCGTCTTGTTACTATACTGTGATCAACTTTCACACAACCAATATTTTTGGTTGCTTCCATTTTGTTATGGTCTAGTTGAAACTTGTAAAGCTCAAGTTCCCAAATTAGACTACATTGCACATTCACCTGTGAGGCTTTAAAATTGCACCAAGAAGACAGAAGCAATACACAACATGTCAGCACACCAACAATAACAATACTAACAACTACAATGGGTACTTACAATGGTTTGAATTGCTTTGGTTACACAATATACATGCTGCTAAGCATGTACACAAAATATTACAAAACTTTCCACTAACCCTATGTTGTATGTGTAATGAATATACAAATATATGGAAACATATATAAAACTTGGACTCCTGACATCAAAATAAATATTTAGAAGGTGAAGAATTACAATAATCTGTTTCATGTTTGTTTTTTTACAATAACAAAAGAAAAATAATCTAGAGATTTTTATTAACATAACATTCATCTGTTCTCAGAGAAAAAAGAAATTTGCAACATAAAAGTATAGAGTTTGCATTGGCAATCAATCCAAGTATAATAATTGATCAAGAAAGAAAATTATTAAGAATTAATGGCAGCATAATCTTCTCTATGGATTTATTTATCTGAAGTTATTTATAATATAGTCTCTACAAATAGGGTGTGGTTTTGTATTGAGATTAATAGCCACTGAAGGTGAGTATCAATAATATTTGTATTTTTAATCAATAATCTATATATATGTCTGAGTTGAGTGTGCTATGTGTGTGCAATAAGTTAATTTTGGCTATTTTAAATTATTAATTTCAAGCATACATTTTGTTTGTTTCAGGTTTTATCTAAAATTGGGCAGTCTTTGAAGAAAAAAGTATCACAACGCAATTCACTCCTCCAGATGTATAGAGAGAGCGTACTACTGAAAGTCCCAATATAAGGATAACAGTGTTTTGGTGTCAATCTAAGTGCATAAGATTCAAAAAGAGTTGGAATAATCCAATAGTGATTACGAAGATGTGGTGTACATAAATACATATGTACATATATACATACACGTACATATATAAGTAAAGAGTTGGTGACCTTAGTCGGAGTGACCAAAAGGCTCCTTTCTTAATAGCTACTACACTGAGGTGTAGGGAAGGGTGCTACACCATTCCCTGTGTCTGTGCATACATACATATACATATTTTTTAAGCATGTTCAGTTGAAGACCATGGAGTATTTTCTTTTTAGGTTATTTAAGTGAAGATATTCGTGTCTTATTATTTCCCTTATATTTGGGTTCTAGGTGGTGAAAAAAGTGCTCCACACTAGCCCAAATGCTTTCAACCATTTCACTGGTTGTCTTCACGGGTGGTGATATTGTTGGTATCAGTTCTTTTTTTATTTGGGATATTTTTTAAAATTATTTTTATAATACATCGTTGGCTCATTCAGTTAGGAGGGGTGCTTGGGTTAGTTATTAAATAGGATTGATACATTAATACTGGTGTTGAATGATAAAGATCCTTAATGGAAAATGCTTGACGCTCTTCAACAGAACATGCTTAAATAATGACATGCTGCCTAAGTAAGCATAAACATACATATATATACATACATATACATATATACACACTTATATATGCATATATACACATATATATGCATAAGTATAAAAACATATATATGCATGCGTGTATATATATATATATATATACATATTGAAGGTGTATGATGTTGAAAGACTCGAAACACCTAATGATCTTGAGAAGAACATCATTGACGATGTGGTCAGGGGCACCTGAGGGTGTATTCCTTGAAATGAAACTCTGAAATTTTCAATGACATTTGGGAAGAGACCAAATGACGACCATAGAACAGTTCTGGTGATGACTGGAGAGTCAGTTGGCATCTTAGGAAGACGGTGATCGGGGCTATTTGGGTTAGCACCTCAGGTGGTATCTTCCAGTAGGAGGAACCTAATTGAGTGACAAATCAATTAATGGATCAATACCCCACCCCAGGGAATATCAAGAGCGGGGAAAGAAGAGATCCCAAACAGGATGGATTTTATATTATTGACCCAAAACGTTGAACAGACTACAAAAATGAAATGCATTTGCAGTAACGAATGCAAAAATCTGAGGGGGTGTTAGGATCCACCAGGCCAGAATGAGATGTCTGGAGAAAGAGAGTCAGTCACAGCGCACAGGACCTCATCCTGGTGAGATGCAGGAGGAACACGACCAGGTTTTACTCAACAGAGGCCAGGTTTCACCCCAGAGCCCAGTCTCTCCAAGTGCCTGTCTCTCAATCCCTTGACGGATATTACAAAACAACAAATAAAATCGCTGCCAGCAAACAAAAGAAATGGCAGAGATTTGACGATGACATGAGCAAAGAACTACAAGCAATGTCTAAAGGAGGTACAGACAAAAAATTGTACACTTTAACAACCATCATTACTAGTTTCACGTCAGAGACATTTGGCTGTGTTGTTGTGAGGCAGAAGAATGCTCCCTACAGTAAGAACGGGAGGAAGATTCAAATAAAGAACGTCCACAAAGAGCTTATAGACCTGAAGAAACAACATAAGAGGGTGAGTAGCGAATACAAATAACCACTAGCAGAGTTTCGAGATGTTTTAAGGCGTAAAATTAAATCCATCTGGTGAGCAGGATGGCACAGGAGAAGAGATAAGGAGAGGGCACAGAAACAAGCAGCATATATTTTCAACAGCTTTGTTTTTTCAAAAAAGTTGCTTGGAGATAAGAGGAGCAATTTCACATTATTAAAAAGTAAACTTACCTTTGAGCCTGTTCTGAGTATCAAAATACGTCTCAGAGCAAACACATTCTCTGTTAGGAGGGAAACTTATTTGCTTGGTTCCTTCTTTTTTATGGGAGAGGGATTGCCCAGAGATGCACTTGATTAGATGTACTGTTAGTGTTACTTTGTATAAAGCCTCCCGGATTATTTTTTCTTTTTTTTTTTTTTTCTGTGATTTATTTTGCACCATTTAAGTTCCTGACCACAAGCTAGAGGCTGATCAACACAAGCGGGATCAACCTAGTGAGTGTGTATAATGTTGAAAAAACACCAAATAATCTTCGGAAAAATATCACTGATGATATGGTAAGGTGCACCTAGGGATGTATTAATTGAAATATATATGCGTAAATATAGACATACGTTCAATAAGTTTCCAGACTGTTTTTGTACAGGCATTTAAAATTGTTGTAGACTCTTGAAAATTCAGTATGTTATTGCTATACATCTTATGAGATGACTGACCAATTTTTATGATTTCAGCATCAAATGAACAGCAACAGCAGCAATTGGAATACACCCTACTAAAGCCTAATTGTCACAGCTGGTGAATTTCAAAAATGCAATCTGGATGTGAGGACACTTTAGATGAATGATATGCAATAAAATTCTGTTTTAAACTTGGAAAAAATGCCACAGAAACGTATGGAATGCTTCAGACTGCTTTTGGACCATCTTGCATGAATCAACCAGAGTTGATTGGTCAAATAAAGAATTTCATGGATAAGGACCGTCGTGTGTCTATAGAGACAATAAGTGCACAGTTTGATGTCAGTATGGGAACTGTACACACAATTATTCACGAGGAACTGAAGATGCAGAAGATTTGTGCAAAGTTTGTCCCAAGGGTGCTCAGAGAAGATCAGAAAGAAAGACGTTGTCATGACAGCAGGGAGATGGTCGAGCTGATCAATTCAGATACCACAGTTCTTGATGCTCTGGTGACCTGCGATGAAAGCTGGATTTACTGCTATGACCCAAAGGCCAAGAGACAGAGTTACCAGTGAAAGCATGCTGGCTCTCCCAGACCCAAGAAGGCCAGACAGAACAAATCCACCCACAAATTTTTGATGATGCCTTTTTTTGACAGCACTGGCATGATCTACATGCACTGGGTTCCCACTGGACAGACAGTCAACAATGTTGAGGTTTTAAGGGAGTTCAGGAAGAGATTCCATCAGAAGAGGCCAGCACTCTTCAAATCAGGTCAATGGTATTTCCACCAGGACAATGCACCAGTCCACAACTCCATTCTTGTCACAGACTATTTGACCAAGATGGGCATCAAGACAGTTCTTCAGCCTGCCTATAGTCCAGACCTTGCTCCCTGTGACTTTTGGTTATTCCCAAAGCTCAAGGAAAACCTTAGAGGCTGTCGTTATGAGACAATTGAGGAGATGAAAGAGGCTGTGACGAAGGTCATTGACACGCTCACACCAGAGGACTTCAATGGGGCCTTCCAGAAGTTGTTGGAACGGTACAAGTGCATTGCAGCCGGAGGAGATTATTTCGAAGGGGACTAGAGTTTCATGTGTGTACTATCAATAAAAGTGCCTATACGAAAAAAAAATCTGGAAACTTATTGAAGGTACCTCACACACACACACACACACACATATATATATATATATATATATATATATATATATATATGCAGTGTATCACAAAAGTGAGTACACCTCTCACATTTCTGCAGATATTTAAGTATATCTCTTCATGGAGAGGTTTAGCTTTTAATGGTTATATTTTGAGTTATTTTGAGGGGAAAATAAATGAACTCTGTTATATAAACTGCATACAGACTACTTTTCATTGTGTCAAAGTGTCATTTTGTCAGTGTTGTCCCATGAAGAGATATACTTAAATATCTGCAGAAATGTGAGGGGTATACTCACTTTTGTGATACACTGTGTGTGTATATATATATATATATATATATATATATACACTCACACACTAATCATACATATATATAGACATATATACATCATCTTGCATATACCTATTAACATATGATAGAAATATGTGGAAAGTTGGATAAATCAAACACTTAACTCAGTGAGTTAAGTGTTTGATTTATCCAACTCTCCACATATTTCTATCATAGTGATTCACTACAAATTAACATATAAACATACCTATAAACATATACTTTAGTATCCATTCAAAATGCGAACAATTTTGCATATGTTGGTAGAATTCAAATAATATAAACTTACCACACGGAGGTGAGAGTGCTTCCGAATTCTCTTTGCACCATCCAATTGGATGAATATAAGGGGAAGTTGGGTCACACCAATAGTCATATGTATCTTCCCATCCATCAAAACGAACAAGCAAACGATCTCCAAGAACATCAGCTACTGTTGCCACACAGATTAGGCTGTTATTCTTTTTATCCACTGCTTCAAGCTTCATTCCAACACGAAACGGATTTGGCACCACAGGCTGCATTTTTTTGTTGAGATTACAGATGAAAAAAAAATCAAAGACAAAGTATGTTAAAGAAAAATGAAAAATACATTGTTAAAAGAAAATAAAAATCAAGTTTGTAGGACACATATTGAGCTCAAAATAAACTTACATAAACTTACCTTTTTAAATATACCTGAGTGAGTAAAAAGTTGGGTTTTTTTTAGATTTTCACTGATGATTTTTACTATTCTCTGTATGCTATATCATTAATTTGATACAACTTGTTATCCAATCATTACTGAATTGTTTATTATATATATATATATATATATATATATATATATATATATATATATATAACAAACAAACATTAATTATTTGTTCTTTATTTTACAGCTTTGATAAATAGTGGTGAAAAATTTGCAATTAAAACCATTTTATCCTGTAGAAAAAAAGGATTGAGTGCAAGAGCAAAGGCTAAAGAAATCAATGATGTGGCAGGCCCAGTAACTGTCAACAAATTTATGTCTATATATGCATATAGTTGTTGCACACATGCATGTGGTTGATTGATTGGTTGGTTGGTAGGTTGGTTGTTAGGGTTTTTATGGTATATCAACCTTTGTAGGTTATTTAATGCCAAATCCATTTTTATACAAATAATCATTTCTATTTCAAATAATTCCGTTTAGCATGAGTACACAGTTTAATTGTCAAAAACATTTCTATTTTAAGATATTCAGTTTATTCAAACAGTTCTAATTCAAACATTTCAGTTTAGTATAAGCATAGTTTTTGTCCACACGCAGTTAAATGTCAAAACCATTATATTTCAAGCAGTTCAGTTTAGCATAAGTATGCAGTTTAAATATCAAAACAGTTCTATTTCAAGTAATTCAGTTGTATAAGTATGCAGTTTAGTTATATATGACCCATAGGACCCAATCAGGTGCTACTACTTCAGGCCACAGTGGACCTGGGAGCGATGGCAATGAAGAGATGCTCTGCATTCCCCAAAGCTCTAGCATTACTGGAACCTCACCATCAGATAATTTTGTGTCATATCAGGACACTCGTTGTGGGGAGAGTCTTACTCCTCTGCAGAGGTGCAGTCAGTGCATTCTACAGCTCCAGCTGACTGGGCAATATGCATGTGGATGCAAGCCTATCTATATAGATGTGCGTGGGCATAGTTAGCATATACGTATGTATAGTAGTATTAAAAGGATAACTCAACAAGTTAGGTAGTTCAGCAAACTTGAATAGAAGGAGAAGGATTTTTTCATGAGGATGAAAGGGTTAGTTTTTATGTTTATAATAAACCCTTTATTTGATCCACTGGAATATTTTGTTCTCATTTCTATACCAATCTCATCTGATGTCTTTTTTGAGAACTTACAACCATCATGTCTTCCTTTCAATGTCATTGTTTCTTCAATGTATATTTCAACTCTACCTGACATAAGAATTGAACTCAAGAATACAAGTAAATGAGCTTTACTAGCACTGTGATAAAAAGAATAAGACAATGGTGATGAGTCTAAAATACATTTTAGCAACCATGTAGCTGAAATAATTGTTTCCCCACTGGATTTTTTGAGTTCAAACCAAAGCCAATACTTTAAAAAGATGATTTTCAAGTTAGTCAGAGCCCACCCCACTCATTCTACCTACAGTCTCCTCAGCTAATAGACAAATCTTGATCAAACGTAACATGTGAACTCCCTTGACCTCAGCAAGTGTTTTAAGATTTATCTGCAGGAGGGACACAGAGATGAGGGTCATATTGGAAAATACCCAACCCTCTCTTTTCTTAGAGGTTCCAGGAATAGTTAAGCTTAAAACTGATCAGAAATATCAAATTTATCCAGAAAATATATTAAATTGCAAGAGAGATCGCCATCTTGTGACAAGAAGTGGCAATCATCATAATGAACAAAAATCAACTTTTACAAGTTTATGACAAGTTGTCTCCCCTGCATTTCATAATTTCACTTTAATTAACACAGAAGTAAGTTTAAAGTAGCTCATGAGAAGTAGACAGTAATCAAGTAGACAAAAAAGTATTTGGGCTTTTTTGACTGACTAAGTGATAACAACAACAGTGGAAACTAAGACGTTTATGATTTTAGTATCAAGTTGATATTACTTATGACAACAAAATGACAAAAAAAACAATAAATAAGATAAAAATAAAATCTCATCAAGTAATTTTTTCCACTTGTTAAGGTCTGTAATATGTCATGTCTGTTAAATTAATCGGTAAATTCATCATATAAACTATTTGACTAAATTCAGAATTTGATAATTGCTTTTAAGAATTTAATAAAAAAAAAGAGAAAGAAAAAAGCTAAAGAGTTAGACAAACCCTATATTATAAGAGCAATTTATTTGATATGATGAATTTACCAACAATGAATTTACCAATGATAAATTTACAAAGAATCCTACATAACCACAATCTTTTACATTATTCATTTGTACAAACAAATCATTCTCATTTTACAAAACTGTTAGCTTGTTATTTTCAGGCTACTAGACTATTTCAAATAAGTGAATGCGATAAGTTTCCAGACTTTTTTCGTATAGACATTTAAATAGATAAATATTTATTACTAGTGTATACATGCCTACATAAAGAAATGAGTATTTTGTAAAGTCTTCATTATTATTAGGTTTTAACATGTGAGCCTTTAAATAGATTTTTTCCCAAATATAGGTTTGATATAATGATTTTATCAAGACACAAGTATAGGGGCACCCACTGAGAAACTAAGTACTAATAGTTTGGGTTTGTTGAATAGCATATCACCCTTTGTGGGTTATTTAATGCCAAAGTCATCCTCATAGAAGAACACTAATGGTACTATTCAACCCAGTAATTCCCAACGTGAGACACATACCTCACTGGTGGGGCTCGTTTAGACACAAAGTTAATGGCTTTTTAAGCTTCTTTCACATGAATTGCAGTAAAATTTTGAATATGTAAGAATTAACTATTACAAGGAGCATCAGCACTTTAGAAATACCAAAGTGGGGCATGGTCCAAATCGGTTGTGAACCCCTGATTTAACCCATAGCTGAGGGGATAACGGAGTTCATACATTTCCCAAGTGTATCTATCTGAAAGTGAATGTAATAGCATGATTGGAGTTTGAACTCACTCACTATGACATAACAAGCAAGCACAATGACTTCTACACCACAGAGACTTCCTCCAATAGCAATAGTCAGCTAAACTAACTGACTAAGCCCACTACTCCACAGCAAGTTAACAGGTATTTTCTCCTTTAAATAATACATTCAAAAGAAATTTCTTAAGTTATGTCATTTAAAACTGCAAATGATTTGGGCTTGTAACAGACAAGAAATATATACGAACATGTGATATTTTCTTTTGTCTATATATTCTAGTTTGCTTTGGTTATTTTTGTGGGAAGGGGTAACATTTTAAGGATTTGAATAGCTTTCTAAACAAGGACATTTTATTTACTAAAAATAAAAATCTTTCAAAAGCAGAAAGATATAATTCTTTCTTTCTTTCTTTCTTTAATAGCATATCAATTTTGTGGGTTATTTAATTCCAAAGCCATCCTTGTAGGACAGTAGTGGTATTATTTAACCCATAGCTGGCTGAGATTAGGGAGTTCATACCTTTCCCAAGAATATTAATCTGAAAGTGAATCTAATAGAGTGACTGGATTTCAAACTCACTAACTACAATGTCACAGTCTAACACATTAGCCATCATACCATTATATGAGAACTCCCCAATATGATATATTATCCTTTAAACTAAAGAACATCATAAATTACCATAAACATATAATCATCATCACTTTATTTTCCCACCCTCCATCTGTCTATGCTTGAATGGATATTTGTTGCCATAAATGACTGAATTGTGGATTACTTACATACTCACTTAATCTTTCTTTATCATTATAGCATGCTAACAAGACTACCATCAAGATGAGAGAAAATGTCTGACATTGAATAGTGTCTACTGAGTGAATCTCCATCACAGGCTAAACAACAGTTGGTACAAATGCGTGGAGTTGATAAAACACTGTTTTGTAATTCCGAGAAAGATTGTTTTGATTATATGGTAGTATGAACTTAAAATGTATTTTTTAAGTAGCGTAGGTGAGGAAGGGAGAAAACTCAGATCTTTTTAGACCACCCACTTCACTTCAGGTGCTGAAGGACAAGCCATTGCTGGCCTTATCGCCTGTTAAAAAGGAGGGAAAAAAAGAGAAAAAATAGAGATAAACAATATAGCACTTCCTTACCTGTGCATGAGAATTAAAAAATAAATGCTTAGGAGCAGCCTGAGCTTTTGTCATCTTCAGATAATTTGACCAACTAAAGGACTCTACACTGGAACCTACAAAAGAAAAAAAAAATCGATAATTAGAAATAAACCATTAAAAATATAGCAGAAATGTTTTCGCAAAGATAATTTTCAACCAGTAAAGAAAGAAAGAAGATTGTAAAAAAAAAAAGTATATATTTTTGGCAAATAGAAAAATTTATCTAAATTGTTTCATTTTAGTATTTTGTTATGTATCAAAGATATACTTTATCTTTTATTTGGACCTTATCCAAAGCAAATAGTCTAATCCAAGTACAGTCTGATATAGAAGATTTTCCCATTTTACCATTGAAAATAGCTTTTATCAATAATTTCTACATTTATATTATGGATCATCTGCCAAAACTAAGAGAGACTGAATAATGGCTGACAATACCTTCCAAGTAAATCATGGCACTTCCACTGCTTATTAAACTGTTTTCTGATAACAACAAAACAGCCTATTTAAAGTATCAAGCCAAGTGGGACAAGTTTGATGAAATACACAACTGATACATTTAGAAATATCAAAACATAGGCATTTAACAATTTATAAGTAAATGATAATTTTAATTTTGACAATAAGATAAAGCATTTATCCACCACTAGACTGCTTCAAGGGCAGAGGGAGAGTGTTTAGAAGAATGCTGTTCAAGTGTCCACACTAGTACTAGTATCTGGTATGCATAAAATATTAAATTAAATAGTTGCTTTTTGGTATGCATTTAAAAAAAGAAATTCATGGAGAAAAAAAATATAAATCATAAAAAAACAATGATTTCTACTTTTATTCTTCTTCCATTTGATAACTTTCATCAAATTCTTCCATAATATTTTTCTTTTTTAAATTATACCAGAATAAAAACTTTAAATAATTTTTCATCTTCACATGTCTTAAGTCTTACATATAAAACAGAAAAAAATTTACTTTTGACAAAAATGATATTTTATTTAAATGTTTTCTCTATGGTTTTTATTTATTTTTTTTTTTTCATAAAATCTACAAAACAAAAATGGGAAGGAAAACAACTAGATGGATAGTACAAGCAACAAATTAGAGAAATAGCATACACGATGACCTGGATATGACTAAGAAGGAGAAACTTCAAGAGAGAAATGGAATTTGTTTGAACAGTAGCACAAAATAATGCTGTAAGAGCCAATTATGTTTAAAGCAGAAATTGATAATATGCATATAAATAGGAAGTGTAGGTTATGTGATGACAGAGATGAAATGCAGCAAACAGGCACAAGGGAAATACAAGACTAACCATGGGTGGATGGGAAAGTTGAGATCAAAGGAAGAATCAAAACCATCCAGACCCACAGCTCTTTTAAGATCAGCTTGAATAATAATAAGAGTGCTAGAAACCTGAGGAGACTTGTTGTCACTCAAACTTCAATCAAAAACTCCCCGTTAAAACTGGTGTGAAAAAAATGTATGATATAACAAGATGTTCAGGACAAGGCTAAGAAGAGGAAACCTCAAGAGAAAAACTGAATCTCTTTTGATAGCAGCACAAAATGCCATAAGAACTAATTACACAAAAGCAAAAACTGATAATCTGCAAAAGAACAGTAAGTGTAAGTTATGCGATGACAGAAATAAAATGGTTATTCACATAAGCAAATGCAGCAAACTGGCACAAAAAGAATACAAAGCTAAGCATGACTGGGTGGAAATGGTGATCCATAGGGAATTGTGCAAGAGATTAAAATCTGAACATGCTGACAAACAGTATATGAATAAACCAGGATCTTTCTGAGAAAATCAGACCCATAAAATTCTCTAGGACTTTGAAATACTAACAGATTACCCAATCCTAGCCAGAAGACCAAACCTAGTATTAATTAAAAAGAAAAGAACTTGTCATCTCATAGATTATGGTATTTCAGTTAACTATAGAGTAAAAAATATAAGAAAGTGAAAAGCCATAGAACATGGAGGTGATAGTGATACTAATTGTAATTGGTGCCTTTGGAATGGTACCCTAAGTCCTGGAAAGGAGTATAGTGGGACTAGAGACCAGAGAAAGAATAAAGACTCTTCAGACCATGGCACAGTTAAGATCGGCTAGAATACTTAGAAGAGTGCTGGAGACCTGAAGAGACTTGCTGTCACTTAGACTTCAATGAAAAACCACCAGTAAAAACTGTTTGTTAAGAGCTTACATAAAGTGAAAATAATAAATTGCATTTATTTTGTCTGGTAAGCATAAAAATTACATTAATGAAATTGCTTAAAATTTAGTATGATCATTTGTTTTTCTTTATTGGTGTATCTTGATTATAACTGTTATCATTATTAGTGTTAAACTATTGGTAGCAGAAAGAGTAGTTGTATGTATGGTAACAGCAATAGTTAATTGTTGACTCAGCAGCTTATCAAATTAAATAATGACAATTTCACACCACACACACAATTTATAAAACAGACACAATCTACCAATAGCAAAGAGAGTTAATGAAAGCAATTCAATAAAATCAATTTACCTTTGGGTGGCTGCAAGGTTTTATTGTTCTTTTCACACCATCCAATAGGGAAAATAAATGGAGAATCAGCATTGATCCAGAAGTCATAACATTCTGAATAACCATCAAAGTGCAAACGCATACGGAATCCATGCACTTCAGCCACACTCAGCACACAGTAGAGTGACTGGTGTTTGGGGTCTATACCTTCCAGTTTCATTCCTGTTTTGAAGCTATTTTTCATCAATGGAAATGGCTGAAATTTTTTTAAAAGGACAGAGAGAAGATATATGAATATTTTGATTTCCATTTGCACAGAAATTTATTGGCACTTATATTATTTTAATTGGAATCATTGTTTTCAATTATTTCATATAGTATGAACTAGAAAGATTAATCTAGTTATGTAAATCCTTAGAGAAACAAAAGAAAGTGCAGTTATGAAATATTAATGGATTAACACAGTTCTTGTGAGAATGACAGAATTATTTATATATGGATCAGAATGTAGTATCTGTATTAATATTCATTTTTGGTTTGAATTCTGCTATTATAGTAACAATCCATGTATGCTGTCAAAAAATGGCTCATGTTACCTTAACATGGTACATTTTCATTACTCAGTTGTAAAATAAAGTTGTATATCTCACACATATATGAGGCTCATTCAATAAAATTTTTCTAGTTTCACAAAAAATATTTGCTTTGAGGCTATTCAAAATGTTTGGTAATCAAACAGAATGCTCCAGGTTTGAGCATAGGTCTGTCATCAAATTTTTGGTGGCTGAAAAGTACAAACAAACCAGTCAAAAAGACAGCTCATAAAATGGAAACAAACTGACTCACCAGTAAAGAATGATTTTGGAGTGCAGTAGTCAGTAAAGAGGGTTATATTGATAGTCTTCATTGGAAAAATCCATCATTCTGATTTCCTTGAAAAAGGTGCAATTGTAAACAGTGCTTCCTATGGCCAACTCCTTAGGCAAAATTCAATTTATTTATTGAATGACCCTCTTCAGTGAAATGAACAAATTGTCATAAAAACATTTTTCTTAAATCAGAAAAGTCTTCAAATACTGCCCAGTAGAGCAGGATAAAACCTAAATAAATGTTATCTCATCTTCTTCTGCAAGTCTTATAACAATAAGTTTCATGCATTTAAAAAAAAATAAATACAATGTTCAGATGAAATACAAGTCACATGCTTCATCTGAAAATTTTTTTTTACAAATACATGAGACTGACATGAACTTTAGAGTAATGAGTTTTTATCATACCTTTCATTTTTCATGATTGATAATATCATATATATATATATATATATATATATTCATTAGGCGGATATATGTAAACAAAACAAATGTGATACATAAGCGTTTAAAATTCCATCGCTTACGCTAGTTTCCTCATGGCTGAATGGTAGAATCTTGGATTGGCGTCTTAGTCAGCTGGGTTTCAATCCCAGCTTTGAGAATCTAGCATGTCTAGCTACACTGAAGAGTTGTGATACAACAAAACAGTCTGTCTGTGGTTGACAATATATATGCTCCCCTGCCCCTATGGGGCTGAGCTTTCTAGCGAAGGAAGTAATGGTTGCCACTAGTGTAAAGCAAGGCTCTTCAAATGAATATATTCATTAGGCGGATAAATGTAAACAAAACAAATGTGATATGTAAGCATTTAAAATTCCTTCGCTTACGCTAGTTTCCTTGTGGCTGAGTGGTAGAACCTTGGATTAGCGTTTGGGTCAGCCGGGTTTCGATCCCAGCTTCGAGAATCTAGCAAGTTTAGTCACACTGAAGAGTTGTGATACAACGAAACAGTATGTCTGTGGATGACAATATATATATATATATATATATATATATATATATATATAAATATATATATATATATATATATATTAAGATATGGAACACTTACTGCTGGCACTGAAAATTAATTTCTTATAACTTTGTTTTTCATTATCATGTGCCAAAAATGGTTAACTTTCAACAAATAAAAAATATACTTGTGTACCATATTGTATAAAAAAGAGTGAATGAAATTTACCTCCTTGAACAATTTTGTTGGTGCTCCAACTGCATGTTCTTGATCCAGATATGGGGCCCAAGTAAAAGTTTTACCTTTCTTGGCTATAACCATTAAAGAGAAATTTTTAATTAAATATCACATTTAAAAAAAAAAATTACATAAGGAAGATAACCAGCTGCGTTATCAGAAACAAAAAAGAAAATTAAAAAAAGCAAAAAAATTTCATAGTCATAGTAGCAGATTAATTAAAAGTAACAGTTTTTGACATTGAATATTAGAATTGTTTTTGGAGGTAAAAAAAAAAAAAAATAGTGTTAAAAAAATCATTCATTACACAAGTACATACAATAAAAAGATTTCATGTTAGTAGTCAAAGAATACATAAAATTGCTTTTAATACATTTGAGAATAAAATGATGTTAAAAATCAATAACATCAACCAATTATTTATTAAACGTAGTTTTATTAAAACCTGTATGCAAATTATCCACACCATATACTATATAAACCTTTATTTCTTAATGATATATAATACACATTGCAAGTTATTAAATGCATTAAAAACACAGGTTTGACCATCTCTGGTTTTCTGGGAACTACCAGGCATTCACACTAGGTGGATGCTATTGTTAACTGCCTAGTCTCAGGGTGCCTTCCCTCCAGGCAATAACTGCCTGGCAGGACTGAGTTTATCACTTGGTACCTGAGGCACCTCAAAATAGGGAATGCCAAGGGGCTCAAGCATTTTTTTGTGATAGCCAAGCATGGGTCTCAATTCATGCATAACCCACTCCTTTATTAAAAAAAATTGTGTCAAATCTGACCAGGTTAGTTAAATACTACATTAATAACATGGGCTATTTTGAGGCAAATCTAACTCAGCTAAATATCAATAGATACATTGTTAATAAGTAAGATGCTAATTAATGGTGAATAATGATTATTTAATAATGATTGATAATGTAAGATAAATAACTAAGGGAATTGTAACATTGGTGGTGAGAGTTTCATTTACAGACAGAGAAGCATATAATCTCCCATTAAAATAAAGAGATCAAAGAATGAATAATTGTTTGTTTGGCTCTACACAGTTTTATCATTGAACTTCTTTTCTTTGAAACTTTCAAAATCCATACACAGTATGACACAATGCAGCACCAGTTTTTTTTTCTTGTGTATAGCCAAAAAGAAGCCATGCAACTTAGTGGAAATATTGATTATATGAAATTATTATATATACTGGGATGGATTTTTAAAAATCAGTTGCAGCAATTTTTCTTTTTTGTTTTACACAACCAGCAAAAACCTCTCTTTCCATGAGGAAGGCCATAGAATAGATTGACCAAAATGTGTTGATGATATCAAAGAGACTGGATTGTCTATAAGCTTAATCTTTTAGGCTGAGTCATGTTTTACTATACACCATAAACTTGATATTTCAGTCTGAGTGGTATTTTACAATCCACAATAAGTCTGATATTTCAGGTTGAGCCAACTTTTACCATACACTATAAGCCCAATATTTCAATCAGAGCAGTACTTTAATATTTTAGGTTCAGATACAACTTATCAAAAGCTTAGTATACCTACTAGTCAGTCTTTCTTTTAATGAAATGAGGGATAGCTTTAAAAAAAGATGGATAGAAGTTTTGTATTTTTTTCTTTTGGGGGGAAGGATGGTATGAATCTTTAACTCAGGTACACGGTATCTAGGGCTCAAAGGACTAAGGGTTCTAACTGTTAGGGGTAATAAATTAACAAGCAGAAAATAATAAATTTGATAAAACGGACCAGGAATGTTGGAAGAAGACTTCTTGAAATCATCATCCATCTTCTCCTGTTTAATCACCACAGGTTTGCTATCACATTTATTGTTTTGGTTCAATATCATCTTTCGTTTCTTTTTCTTTTGCATGGCATCCTCTTTATCTGGCAAAGATCGCTTCAAAAATTTCCTGAAAAAGTAATAAGTATTGTTTTAGTAACACAAATGGATAATTATTTACAGACAAAGACTTGACATTTTCCTGCTGAATGAAGATTGATAATAGAGGGAGATAAAATAAAATTGCAACACTCAGAAGGAAGATGGTGATTTTGACCTGGGTACTGTATATTCATGGACTCTAAGTTCTGTTTGATTCGGTTTATTTGTTATCAACTCCTTGTGGATTATTTAATGCCAAAATCTGATTCATTTGCAAATCATTACTATTCCATTGTTTGTATTAATTACACTATTCTAGCAATAATCATTTGTTGTCATACATTTGTATAGTTTCAAATATTCCTATCTAATATTAATGACATACAATTACATAGTTTCAAGTAACTAATAATAATAATCCTTAATAAACAATTATAGCTTCAAGTATCTATTCTTAATGCAAATGATTTGCATACAGTTAAATGGTTTCTAGAATTGCTGTCAAACATCAATATAATTCTATTTGATAATGAACGTTTTTGCACACAGTTATATGGTTTCATGTATTCCTATCCAATGTTAATAATTTTTTAAACAAATCTATTTGACCCATAGATTGGACCCTAACAGGTAGTACTACTCTGGGTTAAAGTAAACCAGTGAGTAATGGCAATGAAAACCTACTGTACACTCACCAGAATCTCCAAAACTGGATGCAGTTTAGTGTCATATCCAGGACATCCTGGGGGTGGGGGGATCCCCCTTCAGGGATACAGTCTGTATATTCTAAGCCTTCACCGACAGGGTGTCCTGTGGATACACCTGCATATATTGATCTGTACATGAGGTTGTTCATTGTAATCTGACTATATTACCTGTATATATTTACCCAATTCCAGTGCACAAGTAGGATGTGGCACAAAGTCAATTTTAAATGGAATCTAACTGGTTTGAGTTTTCCTTCACCTAGATTGGTTACCATATCAAGGTTAAAGAACCCAGTTTGTCCAACTATTTCCATATAGCTCAAGGATGAATAGTTGAATTAATAGCTTTCCCAAACGTATTAGCACTATGTGAAATGCAAACAGCCTCATCCAGGATTTGACCTCAGGTCATCATTATCATTTCCCATGAAAATAACCATTACACCATAAATACCTCCTATATTACCTATAAGATAGATTTAATCTTGAGTAAATTGAAAAAGTAAGAGCATTGTAATTTTATTTTCCATGGGTATATTTATGTTTTTAAAGTGGCAATTCTAAAGGAACCATTATATAAATCTGATATTTTATGTGAGTGTCATTGAATAAATAGAGGGAATTTTTTGAAAACAGCAAAATATATTTTTAGAATTGGTTTACAGCAAAAATTATTTCAATCTCACAAAAACATTTGTTTTGAGGCTATTCAAAGTAGCGGCAAATCAAACCAAATGTTCCAGGCTTGATCATAAATCTGTCATTAAATTTATGAGGACTAAGATGTATAAACCATATGAAATTTACAGAAGAATGTTTGAGATATATGAAGCAAGCATGTTTTAGTCAAAAAAAATGTTTACAATTGGGTTAAATACAAGTTTGCCACAACATGCCTGGGTTGAAAAGACAGTCTATGAAGTGGAAACACACTGATTCTCCAGTAAAAAGAGTTATGCTGACATGAAAGGAACCATTACTATTGATTTCCCTTGAAAAAAGTACAACTGTAAACAGTGCTTCCTATTGCCAACTCCTTAGACAATATTCACTTTATTTAGTGAATGACCCCTTTATTACGCCAGAATATTTACTAACTTTTCACAATTTTATATCAGTTTTGTATATTTACTCTCCACATGTCTAAAGAGATGAATTGAAGAATAATAAAAAAGAAAAATAATCTAAAATTCATTTCATTCAACTTTCATTTATCTACTTTACTTCAATTGTAACAACGAAGAACATGTGTGTGTATATATATATATATAATCTTATATTTTTATTTTTCAATGGTGATGCTTGTGTGGAGCAGGAGAGCAGTCAGAAGGAGTTCACACACACAAAGAACTGTCGGGAGTTGGAACAGCCAGTGGAAACCAAACTTCAGCCAAAATTCTAGACCTGAAAACTCCCACGCAACCCATGCGGCCATGCCCCTTCACCCACGCAATACTTGTTTTTCATTGGCCACGGTTTACACCCATGCAATGCTTGTTCTCCATTGGCCACAGCTTACACCCACGCACTTTTTTATGTGTCAGGTATTATGCCCACACATCTGTTTTTTTCCAGTAGTCACTTTGTTGATTTTATCTACAACCGGATGTATCAGTCAAATTCATCCATCAGGTTTACTGACGGTCAAAGCTATATATCACACAATAAATTCTAATTTAATTTACAGACAATTTTTATTTATTAATGCAAATTGATCAAGTTAAATACAAAAAAATTCACCATAATATAGAAGTTAGATATTAAAGACTTTTTTTTTTCTTTTAAAGAAAATATTTCTGCAATCAATAGGATAAGCATAGATTTTTATCAAGAGTATAAACTGGGCAGATTATATATTAATGAAACCCCTCCCCCATCAGCAGTCCTGATTAATTTCAAATCACTACCTATTTATGAGGAGGTGTGCATGACATACCAAATACTGCCAGAGGAAATGGAATCACCAATCTGAGTTCAAAAGCTAAAGGAGGTTGCTTGCATTTGAATTTGCACTCAAACCCTTAGGAAAAGCATAAATCCCAATATTCTTCCCCGAGGTATAAATAGTAGGGCAGACTAGGTTCTTCAGCGCTGGTATGGCAACCAAGAAGAAAAAGAAAACTGAATTCAAACTAGCAGTGCATGTGCATATGTGTGTATGTGTGTGTGTGGTTTGATTTGCTTAAGTTTCATGGCATATTAACCATCACATTATATAATGTCACATCCTCTTTATATATATCAAATATATATAATTTGTAAACACATCTTGTTAATAATATTTGTAAATGAGCTTAAGGTCATTCTTTTGCATACAGTTAAATGGTTCAAAGTATTGCTATGTATCACTAACAATTCAGTTAAACATCAGTCATTTGTCTATACACAGTTAAATGATCAAACAGTTCTATTTCAAAACAATTCAATTTAACAGTAGTCATTTGTTTGCACTTAGTTTAAATGTCAAACAGTTCTATCTGATACATAAATACAACCCTATCAGATACTACCACTCCAGGCCAGAGTGGACCTGGGAGCAATGGGAATGAAAGGGTACTCCGCATTCCCCAAAGTTCCAGCATTACTGGAGCCTCACCATCAGATTGTGTGTGTGTGTGTGTGTGTGTGTGTGTGTGTGAAATGTTATGCCGATTTAAAAATTATTCAGGAACCCAGAGTGGACCTGGGAGCAATGGGAATGAAGGGGTACTCCGCATTCCCCAAAGTTCCAGCATTACTGGAGCCTCACCATCAGATTGTGTGTGTGTGTGTGTGTGTGTGTGTGTGTGTGTGTGTGTGTGTGTGTGTGTGTGTGTGTGTGTGTGAAATGTTATGCCGATTTAAAAATTATTCAGGAACCCGTGGTTTGATAGGACTTGATATTGCTTTATTCTCCAAATTTGAAGTATTATACCAACAAAAATTGTGCTACTATGTGATGTTTTCACAATGTTATAGTTACAAAAGCGCAAACAAATATAGAGAAATCAGATTATTCTAATACAGATAGTATAAAGAAAATCTGAGATCAAGTAATACTCACTGGTTGCAGCTGGAACACTGGCAATTTTCATTGCCCTCCTTTTTCAAACATTTTGTCAAATCTGAAATTTAATATAAAGACAATTTAAAAAGATCAAAATTATTTAAGTATGACAATAAAAAGTAAAGGATTAGATTTTAAACATGAATCACAAATTAATTTTTATATGAACTGGATATTTATCTAACCTTGATTATCTGGGTTCACTGTACTAGAATCTGGCTTACTGCTAGTGTCTGTGTGGACACTATCAGCACTCCCAGGGTCACTGCAGACATCCATTGTCTCCCCATACTCCACATCATTGTCTTTCATAATTTCTACTATGCCAAATTCATTCATCTGGAACTGTAAATACAATAATGAGTAATATTATCAAAATATATAAAATACAAAGTTCATCATTAGTTTCTCTTCTAAAAAACATCTCATAGAAATTCAAATATATTTGTGACTTTAAGTCTTCCAGCTTAGGCAGAGAATCTTTCTTACCTTTGCTTAATTTTGCTTTTAGCTTAGGTTCCTATTCAGGAAGCACTAAAATGGGAACTAGAAAAGTCAAAGCAACTTATTTTTATTTGTCTACAATTTAAATCATGTTCTAGTCAAGATTTTTATTTTAGAACACAGGTTTGTGCTGAGCTGATCTATGACATCTCTAGATAGATAGAGAGTGAGAGAGAAAAGGAAAGACAGCAGAAAAAATATAAGATTGGGAGAGAGTATATTTAGAGAGCATTTTTTCTAGTAAACATGTTAAAAATAACAAACAAATTAAGTCTATTTAAGTGGTTTTTTAATAAATTTTTCCTGCTGTTGAATGTGATGTCTTAAGAGAGGATAAAGAGTCTATAAAAACAGTTCAAAATACATAGAACTATAATTAATTAGTACTTTCAACTAATATTTGTCATCTTCAAGAATAACTAAACAGTTAAGTTCAAAATTGTGTTATTGTTAATCATGCCATTTATCACATCGTAACATGATTTCTGCTTTTAACTTTTAAAAGCATTTTAAAATCATCATGTCGCACCATCAGCACGGATAACTGCTCCTAAATCTTTAAGTTTTTACTAAAGACAAATTTTTGTGATTTTTTTCACAGCCAGGATATTGTAGAATGCAGGACTTAAAATATTTCTACCAAGGAATTTTGTTTCTCCTGAGGTTCCTGAAAAACTGCTTATCATCAATGATTTTTTAATGAAAAAAGCTACAATTCAAAACTAATCTTTTTAAAACTTTGAATGGTTTATTTTGTACTTAGTGTACTATTCCAAAAGTGTAAAAAAAGTTGTGAAATCCCCCAAGAATCTATAATACCAAACAAGGTTATTTACAATTAAAAAATGTTACCCATCTCACTCAATAGTCCCATAACCTGGTTTAGTCATGGGGACACTACTCACTTGGTATGTTTTGGGCAAAAATAGCCTGGCAGAACCCTTTTTTCTCCAGGTACACAACTGGTGTGAATTCAGAGTTTTCCTTCTCCAAGACCAACTCCCATACCAAGATTAAAGAGCCCAGTCTGCTCTAATATTTACTCATAGCTGAGAGGGAAAATAGCTGAATTCATACCTTTATGAAGGGTATGTGCTATATATAGCCAAGTTCACTTCCTATGACGATAACTGTTACATGACAACTTACATCTACTAATATATAAAATGTGTATAGAAAAAATACTGTTTTATAGGAACTCTTTAATTGCAAACAAGCTTTGTAGATATATAAACTTTCCTAGCAAGACTAGACAACTTGGTCCCCTATCGTAACAACAATCCATAATGATATTTCTATTCAGGAAACAGTGAAGTATTCTTACCAGTATTTCATACATATTATATTGAGAATTTGGATAGTTAAAAACATGATGTTGAATACAAATACACACTACCAAAAAATTATCATTTGACTTTATCATAGCTTTATTTTCTGTTAGAGCATTTTAAATGAATTGTTCAGATAAAACTCTCACATGATGTGCTATCTTTGGTTTATTTATATATTATACACATACATATATACACATATATACATACATTCATTCATTCATAGATATAAGGTGCACTGAGCATAACAATTTTTGTCATTGGAAATGGAATTGGTAAGCCAAGTTCAAATCCTGGCCAAGGGTGTTTACATTTCACTTCACAGTAATGTTCCTAGGAAAAGCATGAATCCATTAAGTATTCTCTCAGCTATTGGTAAATAGGACAAATTGGGTTCTTTAGTGTTGAGTAGGCAACCAATCTAAGAGATTGAAAACTCTGAATTCAAGACTGCTATATTTCATTTAATTAATCTTACATCATATTCTGCCCATAGCAGAAGTGTTGGGAAAATATACATACATATAAACACAATGAAAATTTTAGTGATATATGTATATATATCAAAGCTTTTATTTATAACAAGGACACAAAGGAGAAGTTCAATTGTTATTTCAATTTTATCTTTAGATTAATTTAATATGCAGAAAATATTGAGAATAAACAAGAAAATGTAGTATAACAAAGTTTTTGATATTTGGCATTGTAATTGCCCAACAACTTTCATACTGCCATCATTTTTTAAGGCATTGGTAAACCAGTTAAATATTTTACAAAGAAAAAAAATTTTTTTTTTTAATTTCTGAATGCAGCATATTATCATTGTATGCAACAATATTCCTTTCACTGGTCCCATAACCTGGTTTTTTCATAGAGGCACTACTCATGTCATATCTCTTGTGCAGGAATAGTCTGACAAAGAACATTCTTCTCTAGATCTACAACTTCTCCTAGGCCATTTGCCATACTGAAGTTAAAGACCAAGTCTGCCTTACTATTTAGCCATAGCTGGTAATATTAGCACTATGTAAAATGCAAACAGCCTTGTTCAGGATTTTGAACTCAGGTAGCAAAGTCCACTTCCTACAACAATAACTGTTACAGTGTAAGTACAATGAGAACCATATGACTTGTTGAGGTATTGACATTAGACAATTTATGTATAGGTAGGCTGTTGCTACTGGACAATGTATTAACATAAAAAATTGTAAGAAAATACAGGTCTTAAAACATGGCAGCTTTTCTATGACATATACTTTGATTTTTTAAAGTCTTTCAAAAAATTTAACTTTTTTTCTTCTTACCTTAAAGTTACTTCCTGGGAGTGTTCCAATTCCATTCTCCCAAGTCAAGGTTGTAAATGGATCAATATCAGCAATTGTAGATGGTGGCTCAATTTTTATTTCAGCATCAGCAGTTACGTCTTTTACCTGGTCACTGTTGGTTGTGATATTGAGTGTTCTTGGTGCATCTGAGGTTGTATCTGGCTGAGGCTGGACTGGTGCCGATACTGATACAATTGAGGCGCTTGAGACGGTGGTGACCAGTTGTACAGGGACAGCCGGGGTACCAGTATGAACCATTTGGAACGGGGTGGAGTTGACAGCTTGCAGTGACGCTAGAGTTGGTATCTTTTTGTTGTGAGCAGTGCTGGATCCTGCCGTAGTTGACACGGCAGTAACCCTTTGCATGGGACAGGCAGATGATAAAGTGGTCACCATCTGTATAGGAGCATTGACTGTGGGACCGATCATTCGTATCGATGGTGTACTTGTTGAGTCAAAAGAAAACTGAGTAGTACTGCTCACTGGAACCATGTGGATGGAAGTTGCGTTGGTCGTGGGAATCATATGCATATGGGGCAATGTAGTTGAGGAGGCTTTCTGTCCAGTGGCCATTGTGCAACTGGGAACCATATGAACTGTTGCTGTATTGACATTAGACAATTTGTGTATAGGTAGGCTGTTGCTATTGGACACCAGATGTTTGGACGTCATCTGGATAGGAACAGAGGTCACTGAGATAGGAAGCACATTAGCTGTAGTAACCTTGGTCAGTTCTGGGGCTTTGCTGTCCTTGACCACAGCAGTTTCTGGGGTTGGCTTCTGGGAAGATGCAGTTATGGCTTGGATAATGTTAGCATTCACAGTAGGTTGAGAGGCTGAACTGACTGACTGCATCATGGCAGGTACAATGGTGTGTGTTGCATGATTCACTGCAGACATATCTGGTTGAATCTGTATTGGGCGAGCTCCATGCTGGGCAGTCACTGCATGCCGATTTGCAGTCATACTGACAGCTACGGCTTGACCAGGTTTTACCCCAAGCGCGTTGGTTGAAACAATGCTGGCAGGAGCACGGAATTGGAGCGTCTGGGCACCTGGAATCTTCAAGGGGAGGGGGACACTGGAGGAGAGAGCTGCAACTTGGGATGCCCCAACTGGACTAATTAGGTTTCCTATGTTGCCAATTTGACCTGTAGAGAGAAATGAAAAATGATTAGTTTCAGAATAAGCAATTAACATTTTTTTTTTTTTTTTTTTTTTAAGTTACTTCTGATAATTATCCTTTTAAGCAACAGAGATTTAGATTATCAAAAAACAAAATTTGAAAACTATGAGGTAATATTTTAAAGGGACGGCTAAAATCTTACACTAAACACAAACTTAGAAGCCATTTGAACAGGAACAAACATTGCGAATCAAACTTTACATAAGAGATAGAATATTGGTGGTTGCTTAATTGAAGCCACCACCAACAATGCTCTGTTACCAGTGTTGACATAGTTTATCTTGAATTCACAACTGAATGTGCTCTCCCTAAGAGAAATACCATGAGCTTATATTGAACCTATGGAAGAACACAATACAAGCAGCAGGCAAGATAGGTTAATCTGATAACAAAGCATTAGTTTCGATTAACTGATGATTGTGTGTTAAATCCCTGAGATGGACAGTCTATAAATATATTCTACAATTACAGCCTTTATGCAAGATCTTTGAAAATAATTCTACCCGCAATTACAAGGCAAAAATTATATATTTCAGAATATTTTTTTTAAATGAACTTGAAAATGATCAAATTGTAAAAAAAAATAATTTTAATCCAGAGTAAACAACCCCAATTCTGATTAATGAATTACATGAAAAAATTTGGCAAAATTTAATTTTTTTTCAAAGTTCTTGATCATAGAAAACTACAAAGTAATGAAATATAAATTATTTTCTAAACACTTGTTTTAATAATGTATCAAAATATATTTTTGAATAAGAACCAACTATAAAATCATATGACAAAATGTTCTCTTGATTATTGTGTTTATATATTCATTTGCCTGAATATTTGTATCAAAATAATTTTTATTGTTACAACAATTAATTTCAAACGTCACTTGATACACATTTTAATTTCAATGAATTATTAAAACAAATGCCAGAAAACTTCCCACCCACCCCCACCTAATTTACATTAAATGTTTTAAAATAAAAATACAAACTTTTTCTGCTGTGTTGAATTTATGAGACTTCAAGCATTTTTCATTACTTATCTTCACAATAGAAGTATCTTTACTTGTATACTAAAGTCATAAGTTCTCTTCCTAAGAAAGGAATGGCCTAAAGGCCTGAAATGTTTATGCAACTAAACGTATCCATCATGTAGTTCAGCACAGTTGATACATCATTCCTCAATTTCTTTAATCCCTTAAGGAAACAAAAAAGAGAGAGAAAATAATTTCTTTCAAAGTTGGGCTGAGAACTTTTTGGTACTCCCTTCAATAAATAAAGTGAATTTTGCCTAAGGTGTTGGCTATAAGAAGGACTGTAAATAATTGCACCTTTTTCAAGGAAATCCATATGTCCCCTTATGTCAAAAGGGGATGGTACTGCTTGATTTAAAATTGTTTTAAATGAAGATATAAAAGAGTGACCTGCTGAACAAATGAAAGTGAAGAAATAAATGAAAATATAGGTTAGGCCACAGATAAAATAAATGACAATAAATCCTAGATGATTTGCAACCATCAGTCCTTTAATGTGTGAATGGTCAGGTTAAATTAAGGATTTTTAGCAGTCAAGGAAGCCCCTCCTCTGCACCCAGATCAAAAGTTCAAGGATTTTTAGAAATTCGGGAAGCCCCCCTGTTTTTCCCCAGTGCCAATCAAAAGTTTACAAAATTTTATTAGTTAGTTCCTTTTTTCCTTTGACCCCAATCAAAAATCAAAGATTTTTAGCATTCATGGAACCCTCTCTCTCACATCCAATCAAAAGTTTAAAATAATATTTAGCATCTTAAAACACTGGTCAGTGTCAAATTGAAAATGGTTTATGTGAACACAGTAAAAACAATCATGGTGAACGAGTTTTTAATTACTTGGTTTGCTTATATATACAGGGCCCACTGGTAATAATTAGGACTGTAATATGCCCATTTTAGTGACCTTGGCCTCAGAGGGCCATCTCCTCAGGTTTTTGCCTGCTTGACCTGTGCAGTGGGGTGGGAGCACTATAAAACACAACGTACCCATTTTTAACTAAAACATACTTCATCACATATTTTTCTGTAAATTTCACAGTTTGCACTTCTAGCCACATGACAGACTTCTGTTCAAGCCTGGGGCACTCTATTTGATTTGCCACTATTTTCAATTGCCCCAAAAGAAATATTTTTGTGAGACAAAAATAATTTTTTGCACTAAACCAAATTCAAACAATTTTTCTTTTTTCAATGAAATTCCCCTTATCTATTGAATTACTCCATATATCTACCCACTTATCATTCAAACGAGTATACCTCTTTAATATTATATGAAACGTCTGACTAAATTTGTTTTCTAAATTAAAGAAGTAAATATATAGAGAGAGAGGGGAAAGGAAGAAGGAAAAGTCTAAATATAAAACATTACAGAGACAAGTTGAGGAACTATGATTATATCTCTCCCTAGAGTTACACACAATGAATAAAGAAAATTTTTAAAAATTTTTCTAAGTTATACTTCTAAAATACTTTTTAAAAATACTTTCAGTACTAATATTAATAAATTTTAAGACCATAGAAAATAAAGAATAAAACAGAAAATGTCTTCTGTTTTATTTCCTAATTCACAAACCATCAGGCAGAAATTTCTTTATAGAAAGAAAGTGGGCATCACATGACATAGTACAAATATTGCACTCCATGAAAAGTCATTTGAAATAAGAGACAGGCATTTTGCTTCCTTACTCCAGATGATTTTCTAACCTATTTATAAAATTATTAGTGTTGCTTCTCAAATAACAGTGATTTAATGTTGCGATTATAATCTTGCCATTGTGGATATTGTCATTTTTGGTTATCCATATTTCAGTTGTCCTCTGGGAAACTCATAAATTTCATCACATAAAATATAACATGTTTTGTCATTTTTGATCATCAATGCTGCAGCAATTCCATGAGATACTCATAGATTTAAACAGAATTTTATCACATATGAGCAAGGAAATTTTTAAAATATAACATGACATGTTCTATCATTTTTAGTCATCTATACTTCAGCTGTTCCATGAGATGCTCACAAATTTAAACAAGCTTTCATCACATTAACAAGGAACATGTGTTTTATGCCTTACAAAGTGTATGTATGTACTGTTCCAGATACTGTCAAAAAAATAGATAAATTCTGTTTTGGCAATCTAAAACCATAAAGAAAAATTATTTTGCTATGTATATTCATCAGGTTTCAGTTATTCTGAAATGTCAAAATAAATTCTCATTAACCTAACAAAGAGTCCAGAAAATGTTTGATTATTTGAAAAGATTGGTTTCAGTTTTTCTTTTGATGACAAGAACCAAACAACCAATAAGTCTCTGATTACTTAGGAGTTACCATTAGAAAACAATTCAAGTGTTTCAATCACAGGTTCTTGGCAAACTCAACAGATATAACAATCCATACCAAAACCACCAAAAAGAAAATCAAATATGGGTGAGGTTTTTTAGAAATCCACATCTCAATATTAGGCCTTTAAAAACACCAGTATCTTATATGGGTAGAAGAACAGCTTTAATTAATACAGTAGTTAGTAATAATGACTTTACCCTATACATTTTTCTAATTTGGAAACAAACAGCTAAAATTGCAAATAAAGGGTTCATGCTGAGTCAGTGATCATCAGGCCTGATGACCAACATGAAATTTGTTTTTTTGTGCTTAATAATTTTATAAGTAGCTCTATTGGCAGATATTAACCATTACCTCTATAAATACTACTGCTGAACAGTATTATTCTTGGGCCAAAAAACATCTGCAGAGACCAAAGGTCAAAGGTTTTCATGGACAGTTAATTCCAACAGGACATTCACAGACACAAATCTGAGAATTCAAAAGAATCACAATCCTATCAAAACAATCTCCACCATAAAAGCCAAAAAGACTGCCCTCACCATTATCAACCTCTTGAAGACAACTATAATGTGTGAAACACTTGTAAATCATAGTTATATAAAATCAAACCTAAAGAACCAAATTCACTTGCAGACCTATTCATATGCAAACATATAACAATCTGCTTTTTTAAACAGATTTTAAGATCTTTTTTTAATAGTCTTTTAATAATTGTCTCCTGTCTTTGCACAAGACTGTATATTTGGTTAAAGTTTGTATAGAAATTATTCAAATTAACAGATATACTTTAATATAGAGAACATAATTCTTACACACTCATATTTTTTTTAAATCTGGCTAACTATCAAGTGATGGAATATCTTTAAAATCTCATAAATAAAAAGGAAACCTATTACCAAGAAAAAAAATTTTTCCCTACTTTTTCATAATCAATGCATATATCTTAAAAAAAGACCCAACACTTGCTGAAACATTATTTAGCTAATTGAGCATTATTGCAAATTAAATTATCAGAAAAAAAAAGACAATGTCAATGCTGTTCTCATTATTACCTTTTTTATTCTATTGCCTTTCTAAATTATTGTCTAGGATTTATGAATATTGATTAAGGACACATCTGTAGAGCACTCCTCAGTAGAGTGTTGTTACTGTTATTGAATTTGATGGCATACCAACATTTATTGGGTCATTTAATACCTCAAATTAGTGCTTTTGAACAGTCTTCTTTTGAAGACACACGTTTTGTTAGTGGACAGCTTGTAGATACTTTTGCTTTGTAGACATCTTACAGGGGTTTTTTTGCTAATTTTTTTGGAGTGGGTATTTCAAAAACCTGTGATATATTTTATCTTATTTTGTTCCTTTATTTCACTTTCCTGTATTTGCATATTTTTTTCCAAATATATTTTGTAGAATCAAATCTCTTTGATTAAATCCAAGATATTGCATGGCCCACTATTTAAGAACAGATCCTTCAGAATATCTGAACAGTAGTACCTGATTCTGACAGTCAATCTGTTTATATTTTACAGTAAATGATTCTTAATATGCTATACATATCAAAGGTTCTTCTTTTTTGAGTAAAGGTTTGTGTGATATGTGTGAGTTCTATATGGACTCTGAAAAATAACCTACTACCAATTGTATGCAAGAAAAGAACACTATCTCTCTATAACTGTTCCTCTTGGCAATTGACAACTGAGATTGAGCCATGGGTGTTGGCTCATGATATTAAAAAATATGATCTGCTATAGACATGTCATAATTTGCAATTGTCACTTTTGCTTGAGTTTAATAATAACTTGCCTTGGGCACTAGAGTTCCATCCCTTGGACTGTATCTCCCCATTGCAATTAAACAAGAGGGAGGGGGAATTATGCTGATGTATGGCATTACTACCCAAGTCCTACAAGCATTGTGTCAAGACACAAAGTTGTTTTTATATTGCAACTTTTACCAATGCACTCATCAACACATATTTGCTCAAAAATAAACAATATAACAAAATAATAACTATCATTGATATAAATACAATGGTTTACATTATACACATAAATGATCAAATTCTATACACCTGTACATTCTTAAGATAGGCTGAAAACAAGAACTATTTGTTAGTATACAAAGTGAGTGTGAACGAAAATTGTTTATCTGCTTGCTAGAAATGACTCAAAAAAACAAATTAATAAGATGGGCATGCTGTACAGAAATTATGAAAAGACACAAACACACAGTGCAGTAATATATGAGGGTTAGCTGAAAAGTTCATAGGCTGACCAAAATGTTCTCACAGAATGTGACCAAATGAGGTTTATTTTTCAAAATAGCCCTCTTGGGGTCCACATATTTTTCCATTGGTGTTGCAGTGTTTGAATCTTAGTCAAAAAAGTCATCAACAGTAGATATGATGTCATCATATGAACTTTTCAGCTAACATTCATAGAGTTTCCATAATAAGAGAAAAGAAAAATATAAAGAATTGTGCTTTTTCTAAGATTATCATTTAGACTGATCATGCATTATAAAAATTCAACTTGATTAAAGTTGTAGTGTTTAAGAGTACTGGCATAAAAAAATTATTTCAAGAGTCTTGTGTTAATTCTCAAAGGGCCTAATAAGCAACAATATTTACCATATATACTTGTATATATGTCAACACTTGATTTATGGTCACAAAATCATTTATAGAAATAATTGTAAAAGCCAAGGAAGGGTATAAATCAGACAATGAGAATTATGTCTGAACTTCAAACTTACAAAAATTATTACTCATCGTTTCAAATTTAATATTAGGTCTTCAAAATTCTACCGATACATTAGTACATACAGTATTTTATTTTTTTCCACTTTAATAAAGCTTGACAATCTATAGGTTTTTATTGATGATACCAAATACTTGAAGCCACTCTAAATAAACACATACTATCATACTTCTATAGTTATAATCAATATACCAACAAGCTTGCACAATATATAAAGACAAACAAAATAAAGACCATTAAAATAAAGACTATCAAAATAAAGGGTATTAAAATAAAGACCATCAAAATAAAGGGTATTAAAATAAAGACCATCAAAATAAAGGGTATTAAAATAAAGACCATCAAAATAAAGGGTATTAAAATAAAGACCATCAAAATAAAAGGTATTAAAAACCTCCATATACAGGATTATCTATAAGTATGCTTTTACCAATTATTATAAAAAGTTAATTTTCTTTTAATAGGAATAATTTATTATTTTAGTCAAACATTATAAAATCAAAATGGATATTACTTGGTATTATTTATTATAAATTCTACAGTATTGAAACTCAGTAATCAAAAATATGAATATGTCGCAATCCAAAAATATGTACATTCTTATATTTATGCAATTTTATAGAAGTGTTGCAGTTCTATCTTTTGTTACAGAAATGCCAAACTATTTCTGGTAACAAAAGAATTGTTAGTTCTGTTTCTAGTTACAGAAGTATGTAATTCTATTTTTAGTTACAAAAATGTTCCAATTCTATTTTATCTATTTATCTGGAGAAAGCAGATTGGAAAGTGTATACTAAAACAAATCTAAATTGCAATCTACTCAATTGGAAGATATTTGAGGAAAAAAAGAAACATATCTTGAAAATGGTAACAGTTAAAACCAATATTTGATGAAAAAGATATTACACATACTTATTAACTTCCCAAAACATTATCTCTCAATCAATTTTAACAATCTAAGCTCAGCAAAGTAACCTTGAACAATATACAGGGTGGTTCATAAATGACATAATCCCAAGAGTGAAACAGCAGAATTTATGCACACATAAATTTTATGTCACAATATTAGTCACATGGCAACACTGTAGTCAGAGACAATGGTATGTAGCAGTTGAAATGATTACTTCATGTGCTAGACTTATTTGAGCATCCATTCTTTTATGTGGCATCAGTTATATCATTTTCCAAGGACAAATATATTTTACATGTAAATATTTCAAATGTATAAATGAATTTAATATGAAATTCTCAGTGTCTATACTTGACAATTTTGTATTTGGCTGATAAATTTTTTGAGACTGGGACTGTACAGGATTGAAAGAGCTCACTAAGGCCAGCCATGTTTGTTAATTGTTAAAGTTCTTGCTGATGTATCAGAGCATTTAAATGCTAACTTAGAAAATTTCTGAGATAGCTATTTTCATAGATTGGATTGTCTACAAGGAATCAAAATAGTTTAAATACTTCATCAAAGCATGCCAGCAGCATGGGTTCCCTTAGCTCCCTTCTTATCATCTATCTCTATCAGCCATCACTCTTTTGGGGGTGCCCGTGGTGTAATGGTTATCGTCACAGGATATGGACACGGTGACACGAGTTCAAATCCTGGACCTGACTGATTGCATTTCACATAGCACTAATACCCTTGGGAAAGGTATGAATCCAATTATTCTCCCTCCAGCTATGGGTAAATAGTAGGACAGACTAGGTTCTTCAGCCTTGGTGAGGCAACTAGTCTAGGCGAAGGAAAATTCTGAATTCAAACCTGTTAAACTCCGCTTAAAAATTGACCTTGTGTCATATCCTGCCCAAGCGGAGGGGTTGGGTAAATAGGATCAGCCATCACTCTTGGCAAGTGTCTGTTCAGAGCTGATGAAAGTAAGTTTTTGCTAGCCAGCTAACACTGGTGTGTCCATATATATTAGTACATAGGAGAATGTTCTTATGAATTCAGTCTTACATTTACAGTAGCACCCTGCATGTCTTGTTCGTTTTACTTGGATGGTTTGTAAGATGGGAGGTAAGTAGCCATTTAGCTGCTGTTTTGTAGGGTGCTGCTTCCAGGATTTGTTTAAAATAGTATGCAGGATCCTTGTGTAGTTCCAATCTAGCTTGATCTCTAAGAATTTTGTTAAAATCTAAGTGGTGAAATTATACAGTAGTACTGACATGGCTACAGCTTGAAAGAATTCATGTTTTATTTTATTAAGATAATGCTTGATTAACAAGCAAGAAATTGTAATTGATTTTACACTGTTTATTTACATCATACTCAGTACAATATGACTGAAAGTAATTCATATGGTTTACATATTGGAAATGAATACAAATGAATGAATAAAAATATAATACAAAAAAATAAAAACTTTATTTCCAGGGTTACAAACCAAGTTATTTCCAGCCAAATAGAAAATAATGAGGATTAAAGTATTAAGCATTTTGGAAAAATTAATATAATTCTGTAATTTAAAAACTTGACCAATTCTTGTTGAAACGCCCTCAAATTTTAAAAGCAAGTATTGAAACAACTCAAAATTTTATGTTTAATGTTTTATTCTTTTCATGTATGAAAATGGCAATCCTCAGAAAAGAAAAAACTTTTAAACATTAAACATAGATTTTAGAGTTGTTCCTATACTTGCTGTTAAAATTTGAGATCATTTGAACAAAAATTGGTCATGTTATTAAATTACAAAATTATATCAATTTTTCTGAAACACCAATGACATTTCAAATAATATCAAATTGTTTTTAAAATGCTTTGTATTAACAAAATCAAATACTAATTTGTTAAGAAAATACTGCTTATCTACAAGTATACTCTCAGTGTTACTTTTAATCCTTGCACTATATATATGAATTATTTCAAAGAGACTCAACCAATCATTGACAAACCAGAAAGAGAGAGAATAAACTGTAGACAACAAACAAGAACACAATTGAATCAAGTCAATAGTGTTAATAAGAAGAACAAGTAATAAAGATTGTTGGCTGTTGATAGTAATAGTAGAAGTAGTAGTACCAAAAACAAACTTATTGGTACACAGTTCCAGTTATACAAAACTATAGTGAAAAGCATGGAGAGGATCGCACAAGACATGGAGAAAAGAAAGTCAGAAAATTTCAGCCATTATGGTGACAGAACATATTAGAATGTTTTAAAATTAAAGAAGAAAAAAAGAATTCATACAAATGCCAAAGTTAGTGTAATATATGAAGAAAATGTAAGAAATGAACAAAACAAACCAAATTCAAAACCTGGATGAGGCTGTGTTCCACTTCATACTAATGCTCTTGGAAAAGACAAGAATCCAACTAAGGCCCTCCAGCTATGATTAAATAATAGGGCAGAGAAGACTTTTTAGCTTCAATATGGCAACTAGTCTAAGAAATGGCAAACACTGAATTCAAAACCAGCTGTACTCTTAAAAACTGACTTTATGTTCAATCCTGATCATGGCAGAGGGGTTGGGTAGATGAAGAAAGTGTGCAAGAAAGAAGGTGCACAAGAAGGAAGAAAGTGCACAAAAGAGAACAGAAAACAAAGAAGGAAAAAAATTATCAGCATGATGGCAAAAAAAGTATTGCAACCAACAACTAAGCACAAAAAAATTTTTTTAAATAAAAGCTACAACTACACTGACAAAACAACAAGAAAGTACACATAAGAATAGGTAAAGACATTGTAAGAAATTCAAAGAATTATCATAACAATAATGATGATGGTAGGACAGAGGAAAGAAAGGGCATAATGTGCAGAAAGCAATGATTGTCAAAACATAAATAAAAAAAATATAGAAAGAGAAGGAGGATGAAGAGAAGGAGAAGTGAAATCTAAGTGATTACCCTTCACCATGGTGACAGTGGCTGGTAAAGCATTGGTAGCAGCAGGTCTAATTCCGAGAGCGGCAGCAGCAGCGGCTGCAGCAGCCGCCTGGTTTTCTCCCGGGACACTCGCAGCTTTCACGTTGATCACACCTGCAGGGAATAGAAAATGGGGGAGCCGTGCTCAACAGCGCCAGCAAGCAAGCACCAATCACCTTTCTTTCTTTTTTCTTTTTACAGTATACAGACAAGATGGAGGATGATGCTTTACCACAAAAACAGCATCATCACTGAATATTTTAGCTGCTGAATAATTGTTTTTTTTATATTGGTTAATATTTTCATTCCTTATTTTTGTCTTTGGTGAAAATGAAAGATTAACTTTTAATCTATCCTTTTCTTTTTCTTCTTTGTTTTGTTTTTAGTTTTTTTGTTTGGTTTTTTGTTTTGTTTTTCTTAATTTGATCACAAATTTTGGACCATTCCATTCTACAGCCTTCTTCAAGTGCACTTTCTACATGGAAAAAAAAGGGTCTCTTTTTCTTGGTAATATAAAGGAAAATGATACTAAACAAAAAGCTCTTAAATCACCTAAATAGATAATGAAACTATGAGCATTGCTGCTTAGATGATTTAAAAAGAGAATCCCTCTTTCCATATAAGCAGTACACCTGAAGAAATCTGTGAAATGGAACAATCAAAACTTTGTGTTCACCATATCTTAGACACCAGGAAGAAATTCATTTGTCTAAAGAAAAAAAAATTGGAATGTCAAAGACTCTTTTTAGAGTTATGGACTTTACATATTTATCAAGCAGCAAGGCATGAATACGAAACATTCGAAAAATGTCTGAGATGACATGAAGAGCCAGTAAGGATTATAATGAAATTACAGAGGTAAAATGTTCTTTAAAAAAAAAAAAAAAAAAAAAAAAATCATGAAAGAAAATAAAACAACAAAATAAATCCTATCCAATTTTTTTTTTTTACTTTGGGCAATTCAATCTCTTTGTGTCTATGATACTGTATGCAATCACAACTTTTGACCATTCCCTTCTAGTCTCCTTCAGGTGCATGATCTATATGGAAATAAAGAGAACTCTTCCTATACATACAGTAGGCCTGAAGAAGTCTGTGGAATTGAATGGTTAAAACCTTGAGTTAACAATATTTTAGACACAAGGAAGATTCAATGATCCATAGAAATAAAATCTGGAATGTTAATGACTCTTCTTAAAGTTATGGATTAAACAGATATATATATATATATATATATATATATATATATATATATATATACACACTGGCCATTCCATATCAACTCAAGCAATTGTGCCACAATCACCATCTCATATTTTGATGAAATTTCATCATAAAATACTCACTTAAGAGAAAAAGAAAACCTAAAATTAGAAATTTCATTTGAGTCATAGTTTAAGAGTTATAGGCTATAACTCTTAAACTATGACTCAAATGAAATATGATAATTTGCTTGGATTTTGTGTTGTATGAGTTCCTATGGGCAGCAAAATGCTCCCCAAAAATACAAAATAGTTGTTTCCTCTATTTTGAAGGGCCAATAACTAGGAAAATATATAAAACAGAGGTAGACCAAAACCAGAAGTATATTCTTTGTGTATCAGTCAACAAGGACACCAAATTTCATTCAGATATTTTCTTAAGATGCAAAGCTACAAAATGGCAAATTTGTTATAACTTGCTACAAACACCTAATATCAAAATCCAAGCAAATTTAAAGGGGACATAACTCCTAAACTATAGTGCAAATGAAGTTTCCATTTTGAACTTTACCATTTCTCTAATATGAATATCACAGTTAAAATTTATCCAAATCTGAGAAGGTGACCACTGGTTAAACTGAAATGGAATGACCAATATATATATATATATATATATATATATATATATATATATATATATATACACACACACACATAGATACACACATACACACACACACATATATATATGTTTATTTGAAAAAAAATCTGAAAAGAAGAATGAAGAGAAAAATTATGCGACAACACCAAATCCTGCTTGTATCATTTTCTCATCATAAGAAAATTCTTACAAAGGTTCTCATCTGTTTTTGGTAGCACTACAACCACTCAATATTATATATAATCAATCACCAAAATATTCATATATATGGTCAACTCCGGAAATAAACAATTAAAATATTTTGCTTAATAAATGATCTTAAAGTATATGTGCAATGATAATGGTAAGATGAGCCAAAAAGAAACTGTAACTAAAAACAAGAAAATCCTTTACTTAAAAAAAAAGAAAAAATATTTTCATATACTTAGATTTCTATGGTAAGAAATAATTTTTGGACTGATATAACTTTTACTCTCTCTCTCTCTCTATATATATATATATATATATATATATATATATATATATATATATATATTTTATTAATAGTAGTTGTTTCTAATATCTTATTTAGCAAATGGAAATTAACTCAACCATATGTATATACAAGAAAGACAAGAGTTGGGTATAATCCATGTTTTTAACTATTAGCTAGGGTCATAAAACATATTTCCCATAGTTAAAGGATGGCCATTGCACGTTTGTGTGTATGTGTGTGTGAATGTGTAAGATATCTATATAAATATATACTGACAGTTAAATTGATAAAACTTATTTATTTAGAAAAAACTATCCATATAAAAATTCCAAGCTCGTTCCTATAACTTAAGAGATTCCATGTTAAGTATTTACTTTCATGGTATCTTCCAGGTAGCGCTCATCTCCTCTCCAAATAATATGCAATAGGTTGTACTAGATTATATTGTACCAGAAAAAAAGAACCACTCTTGACCTGCAAAAATACAACATTTATGTATCCATATTTACTGTAATTCAATGCCAGCATTAAAAGAGTTTGAAAATATAGTGTTATTCTACAAAAAAAGAAAATTAAATAAAAAGTAAACAATTATCAGGATAATAAAAATTGAAAAATTAATTCATACTAAGAAAAAAAAAACACAATTTTGGAGGATTCTTTTTTCCATTCATTTTTCTTCATTGATTTTAGTAAAATGTTTTGAAGTGAAATATCTAAAATCCAATTTAATACTACAAAAATTTTAATACTGTCTAAAAGAAAAAAAAATAGGATGGAGCAAGATGTATATGAAATTTATCTGTTTTAGCCATTTATTGCTAAGCTGTTTTGTGAACTTGAAAACAAAATTTCTAATCTTTCTTGGAGATGTTTCCCTACATCAGTGACATTTACAAAATAACAAACATTCAAGCCATGATTCTACAAGTTACTGCATTTGATGAAATATAAGACCCCTTCCTACATTAGATATAGAGTGAAGCTAAACACAAAATGCATGCACTGGGAGTCTACTGCATCTGGATAAACATTAGTCTAGCAGATTGCCTTTACTTTGCATATAAGACTCAGATGTTTTATGAGAATTTGTGGATGAAAAAAAAATCAGAGTTCTTATATACCATGAATATTATTAATATGTTAACAAATCAATTAGGACAACAATTAGGATTAGTTTTGTATTTAATTTTCAAAAATGAATTAGGAAGTACAAGTATATAAAAAAAAGTATTTATATTGTTCGGAATGGGGAAACAAAAGAAACATTAGGACTTAATGGAAGCCAAGAAAAAAAAAAAAAAGAGATGATTGTTATATACTTGTAGCTACAAGGGGCTCATGGCAAAATGGTTATCATCATAGACAGTTGACAAGGCTACCCAAGTTCAAATGCCAAATATGGCTGTTTGCATTTAATATACCGCTGATACCCTTGAAAATAGTATGAGTCTGACTATTCTCCCTCTAGCTATGGATAAATAGTAGGGCAGACTGAGTTCTTTAACCTTGGTATGGCAACCAGTCTAAGAGAAGGAAAATTGAATCAAACTCTGTTGTAGACCTGGATGGGCTCTGCCAGGCTATTCCTGTCCAATACATGCCTATAACCAATAACCAAATCAGGTTTCAGGATAAGTTTTTTAAAAAGTAAAAAGCTACAAGAGAAAGCATTTAGAAGAGAGTATTTTTAAATTTTTAAAGTTTTGGAAGAAGGCATCAACATAGGGAAAAAAAACTATCATGCAAGCAAACAGAAAAAAAAATGCCAGAACAGTAAAAAAACAAAAAAAAAATCTATTATTTTGGGGACATTTTCACTTTAAAGAGAGTTTGTCTGATTCAATAACTTAGGATAAATCCTGTAAAAGATTAGGTAAGTTTATTAAGTGCATGACTTTCAATAGATAAGTGTCTTCTTTGCAGAATAGGTATCTCAGTAGTCACATGACAATCCCAGAATGCATCCTCCCTCTCTTTTGCTTCTGTTCTTTGGCCCAACCAGATTGTACAATAAAGCCAGCACCATTTTACAGTCCATCAATCTCAAGTAAGCCTTTCTCCATTTTTTATCCCTTTTACATACTGCTTGTTCATAGAATATGTGCATATTTCATCTATTGGAACGTGTTTGCATATTCTTTTCAATACTTCTCATATGTATATTATGTATATGTAAATAAACTTATTTTTAATTTATCTATCTATTTAGTGTATCACAAATATGCTAATGCTAAATATTGGACTTTGATGAGTGGGGATGACAAAATAACTTCTCTCCCAACAAACAACCCAATAACACAATTGTATGCAACTATTTTTTATGAGTAAATTAAAAATTATCTTTAAAATTAAAAATTGATAAAGATCTGTTTTGTAATTTTGAGATGAGTTGTTTTCATTCCAAGAATACATTAAGCAAATTAAATAACTAGTATTGTCATGACAAAAAGTTAAATATAAAAATAATCAATTTAAAAATGAAATTTAGTTTAATTTTGACATAAACCTACAACTATGAGACACCTATTTAGAATCAAATTCACTATTCAGTAGTAATATTCAGTGAGATTAGCTAGTTAATCATTACATCATGGTAAGGTACTCTAAGTGCATTAAAAGATAGAACGATAGATAATCTGGTCATCTTGTCATGGATCAATGAATAGCAAGCTAGTTTCACCAACTGTTATTAGAGTAGAGTGCTTGGTTTCCAATTGGTTTGGTTTCTTTGTTTAATGCTATATCAATATTGTGTGGGTTATTTAATGTCAAAGCCATCCTTGTAGAAGAACAGTAGTGGTTACTAATTAATCAATAGCCAAGAAAAATAAGAGGGTTCCTACCTTTTCTAAAAGTATTAGTCCAAAAGGGAATGTAATAGCATGACTAGAGTTTGAGTTCTGTTTAATGGCATATCAGCCTCTGTGAGTCATTTAATGCCAAAAAGAGTTAAATTGGTTTTGTCTATGTGGGTTTTACGATTTAGAGTATGGGTTTATATGATAGTGTTTGATTATATTTGGTCAGATTTTAGTGAAAAGGTTAATTTGGTCAGAGCATAACTAGAGTTCAAACTGACTACAATGTTGCAGTCCAGCATGTCAGCCATTACATTATTCCCCACCTCATCTTCAACTGGTGATCTTGTGTTAGACTAAGTTACATTTAGTAAAGGCCGATAAAAAAATTTTAATTGTATTTTTCAGATGACTTGTTCAGATTAGTTTTTTTTTTTGGGGGGGGGTACATCAAAAACAAAGCCAAAAGAAATTTTTTTTTTTAAATGCTTAAATCCATGGTACATCCAAGGGTAGATCATATTTTTATTATTTCATTTTTACATTCTTTTATTTTATATTATTTTACTTTTATGATCATATTAATTTTATATTACTTTATTTTATGATTATTTCTGTTTTATCATTTTATTTTACTTTTATATATTTACCAACCCTATTGAACAGTATGCAACATGAGGACAATTTTTAAATGGAGTTTAACAGGTTTGAATTCAGTATTTTCCTTCTCCTAGACTGGTTGCCATACAAAGGTTAAAGAGACCAGTTTTTACACATAGCTGGAGGGAGAATAGTTGGATTCATACCTTTCCTATGTGAAATGCAAATAGCCTCATCCAGGTTTGAACTCTGGTCACCATGCCTATTTCCAATGACAATAACTATTACACAACAGGCACCTCTTTTTATTTTAATAAATCAATATATATTAAAGTAAAAAAAATCTATTTTTCTTACATCAACACTCAAAGCATTTAAATCACAAGAAAACATTTTGAATAGATTAACACTACAAGTTCAACAAATCTCTATTTAAAGAGTTAGCACCTCAGCATGGTTTAATGGTTAAAAAGATAATCTCAAGGATCATTTAGTAGTGAGTTCAATTCTCACTGAGTGTCCCATACTTCTGGTTTTGTACTAAACTAAAAATAATATTAGTCAATGACAATTCTATTTGGAGAGTTGAAATGATTTTTAAAACAATGACTTTATTTTGTATGATGTCAGATATAATCCATTTTGAAAGACAGTAAATAAATTTTAAAACAAAATTTCACGCCAAAATTAAAATAAAAATATCTTACTTTTCCTTTTCTTTTTCTTTTATAAACTACAAAAAACTTTTCCATAAAAAGTTGAAAGTTATTACATAGCCTACATATACACAAGTTGACTTTTTTTAACCCATTAACTGAGGATGAGAGGAAATTCAGCCATTACAGTTCATTGAATATTATGGACAGGGAATGTCTTATTAATTTTTATTCAACCTTTCTACTTTTCTCACAAGGGAACATATATAAGGATTAAGGAAATGTAAGAATTTTCTATAGTCATTTCTTGTCCATCACATTTGATAAAATTTGTTTGCATGAAAAATTATAGCAAATTAGAACTCAATATGAATAACAAAAATCTCCATTTTATTGTGCTTGATGGCAACTCAGTTCTATTTGTGTGTCAGGGCATCAAATGTGTACATTTTTCTCCAGATTCTATCTAATACAAGATGAACATATCAAATGTTTTCTCTTGGCATATGAACTCCTTTCGCTCAAATTGTATTTTAATGGTATTTGATGGTGGGAGCAGGGGATGGAAAGCAGTATAAGAGACCTCACCACAGAACATTTTAGCTTAAAATTTATCAGGAAGGCCTGATTCATCCAGAAAGCAAATAAAATTGCCAACTGCAATTTATTTTCTAACTTTAAAGGGTGCTTAAAATCCTGAAAATGTCTTTATTATTATTATTATTATAATAATAATAATAATAATAATAATAATAATAATCTATATATATATATATATATATATATATATATATATATAAATAATTGCTATCACCTACATCTTCTTGTTCTGCCACTGTTTCAGTTCTCAGGCTAGGTCCAAATATTTGACCAGCTTTTCACCTTTCTTCTTTCAAAACTTTGTGGCAAAATCCACGATAAGTTCTTTTCCTCTTGTTAATTGTGCATACACCATTTGTAAATATGGTGAAATTTCAGTTTCTTGCACAGTTCTTAATGGATCACCTTTTCCACCCAGTCATGTCTATTCTTGTATTCCTTTTAAGCAAGTTTGCTGCATTTAATTGTTATGCGATTAACTATTTAAAATCTATCACCACCACATAGCCTACACTTAAGGACCAGGAAAAAAAAACTAGATGAACTGCAGATCAGAGAAAGAATTGAAACCATCCAGACCACAGCACTACTAAAACCAGCTAGGATACTTAGAAGAGTCCTGGAAATTTGAAGAGACTTGCTGCTACTTAGACTCCAATGAAAAATCACCAGTTAAAACTGATATGAAAAACTTACGAGTAAAATAATCTATATTATAATGATCCAAAAAATGGCATATGAGATTTTTGTTAGCATAATAGCATTAGAACATTATAACTTAATATAATAAAGTAACTTCCAGTGCAATTTGCAAATTGTGTAGAGTCTACGTCTTTGATCATTTTGATTTATCAAGAGAAATGACTATCAAATTCTAAAGTACTTCCCCTTATTTATTAATCTATTTGCAATTAATCTATGAATATTCAACACCGATTTAATGGCTGCCAAAATTGCTTTTAAGCAAGCATTAATGATGATGATAGATTAAAAGGCCAATAAAATCAGTGTCCATTAAAAATTTTCTCAGACAAAATTATGTCTGTCAATTTTACTTAATCTTAAAACCTCATTTTTACCTCAAATGAACTTAGCAATATTTCTTCTTGAACTGGAAATTTTCTGTCAAGACAGATTTCAAAAAACTAAGTCTACTAACCAATTGGATTTTTTTTTTTTGCTCATAGAGTAATATATTTTTGGAAGAAATTGCCTAATCAAATAAAAAACAGAAATAGCATAACAAGCTTTAAGATTAAATTAGATGGTTTCAGAAAAAAAATTTAAGAGGGCATTTTTGGGAACTATAAGATGAATTACTTAACAGAATTTGATCAGTTGTACATAGATATTATATTAATTGTGTATATGTTCTGTGCAAAGATTCTTTTTTTTTAAAGGTTGATATGAAAAGATAGTAAAAAGGAGAAATGTCCAAGGAGGTATAACAATCAAATAATAGTAATCATTATCAAAATTCTTCATTTATTATTTGAACATAGGAAAATTGTCAAATACTATTTTCATATCTTTGATTTATGAATATAATTCTCTAGTGAAATCCCACCATGCCTAACAAAGATACTTTTAAATCATTATATTATACTTTATGGCAATAGAGCAGACTGGGATATTCAATAAACACATTCAGTACAAACTATATTGAGGAAAAATTCAGTTTCATGATGGACCAATGGAATTAGGTCCAAAAGTAGATTTTATCTTTATAGTTTAGGCAAGTCACTTTTTGAATTTTGTTTTAAATTCAACAAGGAGTGTTAATGATATCAACCTAGCAGAAATGAAAGATTAAATTGGGATTGCTGGACCCAGAACTGAATCATATTTAAAGGACACATTTTTACAATTTTCACTTTGCTGCATTATTTTCTTGGTAAAATCCAAAAACAACTGTCTGAAATAAATAACCATCAACATTGCATTCTCAAGAAAATGAATCTTTTAATTAGTATAAATTGTCACCTGCACAGAAAGACATTTTTCTGATGTATAACTACATTTTAAACAAAGTTTTCTAAACTTTCACAATTTTACTGCTATTATTCATGCAACATTTAAGAGTTTTCTTTTCTTATTTAAGGAAAATAAATGATTCACTCTGTAAGAATGCTTACTTTCATATTTCTCAAATGCATTAGTAGGCTTCCTATATCTGTAACACATTCAGAATTATATAAAAAGTAGGACAGTTTCGAATTCATCAAAATTAAAAGTCAAATTAAAACTCAAATATAAATAAATTTATCATCAACAAAACCATGTTTTTTTTTCTTTTCTGAAGGTCATTCTTTGTGCATCCATATTTTCCTAAGATGAGTGGAGTAGTAATTTACTAGGCTTTTTGCTTAGATGTGGCACAAGGCCATATGAATGGGGCACCTAATGTTGGGTCTTTTTCTTTTCTGGAAGTCATTCTTTGTTCATCCATATCTCCTAGGATGAGTGTAGTATCTTTACTGCCTCTTATCAAAGAATTTATTGAAAACAAGTAGTATCAAAATAATGTTTTAGAAATAATAAATACCCTCCACTCTTTGCCACTTCCACATAAAAAAAGCACTTGTTGCTATGTAATACAAATAAAGAAATTGGCAAAATAAACACTACTCTAATTATCCAGCAACCCATTCCTTGCTACTTACAAAATAGCTTTGATCAGGGAGAGGGGTAAATTACCTCTAGTTTTCAATATCTCATTATTGTACCCCTACCACTACCACCACCGGTTCTGGATAAAAAATTCCTTACAATTCTCCTGGGTATCAGAATATAGTGTTAGAGTAATGCTAAAAAAGTACTATACAACCTCTACTTTTGTGTTAATCAAAATTAGCTTAGCCAAAGGAACTGGGAGAAGATTGTGTTGCAACAAATGTGGGGGTTTTTGTTTCAAAATTCTAAGCCCAGTCAGCTGGGACTGTAAAATACACCAACTGCATCTCTGTAGGAGTAAAAAAAAACCTACCCCAATGAGTGTCCTGGACAGGACACTAAACTGTACTTTATGGTGAGGCTCCAGTCCAAGAGCTTTGGGGAATGTGGAGTACCTCTTCATTGCCATTATGACCAGGTCTACTCTGACCTGTTAGGGTCCCAATTATAGGTCAAATAGAACTGTTTCAGTAGATGAGACACTGTGAAGTAGGTGAATTTGTCTACTAATTTCAGATAACCACCATTTAGTGTGGAGATGTCTCCTTTCGGATTAAAACGCACTTACTACATTTTGTCTGCATTCACATGGAGGCCAATGCCACCTGCTGCCTGCTCCAGACCATGCAGATTCGGTTTGGGTAGGTATGTTTGCCAGAAGCCTTGCGTAGTCTGCGTCTGTAATAGTTTGTGCAAAGTATTGTCTTCTTCTAGCCTTTTTTAGTGTAAAAACATTTTCTTTCATTAGATCTATCAATGTTCGAAATACATAGTCTAGGCAAATTATGAAATGATGTATCCCTTTGCAGAACACCAACAACAATATCAAAGAAGCCTGTCTCTCCATCCAGTGAGCAAACTTTTACTTGAGTGTTTTTATACAGCATCATTACAGCTGTGACAGTTTCTTTGGTGAGACCATACACTAGAAGTATTTGCTTGATCTTCATTCTGTGTATGGAATGAAATGCCTCAGAGGAATCTACAAATAAGTATTGCCTCAAGGTTTTTTGCACAAACTCTTAAGATTCAATAGATTGTCAGAATCTGTGATCTCCAAAAACTATTTTGATTCTTCCTAAGAATTTTCTCAATTTCTGGTTCAATGCAGTTGAGTAGCAGACCATTATAAATCTTAGTCGAGATGGAAGTAAGGGTTATACTCTGGTAGTTCTTGGCAATTTCAAGGTTACCTTTCTTGGGGAAAGGGAGGATGCAGCCTTTTGTCCAACTTTCTATGTTCTGGTTACATTGCAGTTTCAGAGCAGTGGGTCATCAAATTTCCTTGTCTTCCATACTTCTGGTGGTATTTCATCAAGTCCAGCAGCTTTCCTGTTTTTAATTTTTCTTAGTACTATGTGGAGTTCTTGAGTAAACTGTACTAGTTTGTTGTCTTGTTGATTATCAATAATTTTCATAAATTATCTGTAACTCTAGGGGATTTTCCAAGCAGATTCTTGAAATGTTCTTTCCACATGAGTATTCGTTCTTCTTGAGTGGCAGCTTTTAGTTTAGCTCTGGAGGTACTATTTACCAACCCTTCCGCTCGGGCAGGATATGACACAAGGTCAATTTTTAAGCGGAGTTTAACAGGTTTCAATTCAGAGTTTTCCTTCTCCTAGACTAGTTGCCTAACCAAGGCTGAAGAACCTAGTCTGTCCTACTATTTACCCATAGCTGGAGGGAGAATAATTGGATTCATACCTTTCCCAAGGGTATTAGTGCTATGTGAAATGCAATCAGTCTCGTCCAGGATTTGAACTCGTGTCACCGTGTCCATTTCCTACGACGATAACGACTACACCATGGCTCTGGAGGTGCTCTTCCTTTTACTCACTTCATTTACTGTCTCCCAGGATATAAGAGATAGTCTATCTTCTACGGAATTTCTAGTCTTTTTGAAAATGACATCAATATGCAACTAGCCAAGGCACAGCCTGCTATCAATAGGTTATAGATCATATGGAAGTCAAACCTATCTAATGAAATAAAACGCAATTTTTTTCCAACCAGTGGTCATGTTGATTCTATTATATGGATGCACCACTTGGATACTGACTAAGGGTATAGAGTAAAAGCTAGACAATTATTGCACAAAAATGCTACAAGTCATATTGAACAAATCCTGGAAGTAACATCTCACAAAGCAGCAGCTGTACAGCCACCTACCTCCCATCTCTAAAATCATCTAAATAAGATGGACAAGACATGTGGGACACTGCTGGAGAAGTAAGAACAAGCTCATAAGCAAAGTTCTCCAATGGATCCCTTCACATGGACGCGCAAGTGTTGGACAATCAACTAGAACCTATCTACAACAGCTCTGTATGGACACAGAATGAAGTCTAGAAGACCTGCCAGATGTGATAGATGATAGAGATGAAGGGTGAGAGAGAGTCAGGGAAATCCATGCTAGCAGTATCACATGATGATGATGAGAACTGTTTAATTATTCACTATACTGGAAACCATTGAACTATGGCAAACAAAATTATTAGTGTTAGATAACAATACTGAAAAGCATTTAACTGTGAACAAACAAATGAGTCCTGGCTTGTATAAAAATGATTACCTAAAAACTACTTGTTTACAAATGATATATATCCAATGTATATCTATGCAAAGAATTTGACATTAAATAACTTAAAATGGTTGATATGCCATAAAACACAACCAATCATCAAAATCCTGGCATTTTTGCCTGGCCTCTAACATTGCTCTTTGATTTATTTCAGACATGAGGTAGATCAAAATACTTTATTGAGAGGATGAATTTTAGAAGAATGACTTCTTAAAAAAATAATTAGCTAAAAGTTAGTCACAAGGCCAAAAAAGACATAAAAAAGATGACAATGCAAAAAAAAAAAATGCACAGAAAACTAAAAATCCTTTATTCATAATAAAACACGCAAACAAAATGGTTCGGTTGTTGATTGATTTTAACAGCATGTCAACCTGTCTAAGGTTAGTTTATGCCTAGAGGTTAGAGAGTTGCATTCATTGTACATTTATATTTACATATTTTGTGTAGTTTTTAGATTTTTGCACATAGATATAAATACTTGATATATAACTAATAAGAATAATTTGCACATAATTGTGTTGTTTCAAGTATTCCTATCTAATACTAATAACTATATGGTTTATAGTAATAATTTTTATTTAATAATAGTCATATATTTTATTTAATAATAATCACATATTTGGACATTTATATTGGCTTCAAGTAAATAATGATAATCCTTAATTAGCAACTGTAGCTTCAAGTAACTATTTTATTACAAATAATTTAGTTATATCAACTATTCTTATCTAATACTAATAATCATACGGTTTCAAATAACTATTTCTATTCAATAATAATTTGTTTGCAGTTATATGGTTTAAAGTAACTAATAACCCAAAGTAAACAATTTTAACCTCAAGTAACTATTCTGATTACAAATGATTTACAGTTATATTGACAATTCCTATATAATACTAATAATTATATGGTTTCAAGTAATTTATTTTTTTTAATAATAGTCATTTGTTTGCACAGTTATATGGTTTCAAGTAACTAATAATAACCCTTAGTAAACAACTATAGCTTCAACTAACTATTCTTAATACAAATAATTTGCATAGTTATAAGGAATCAAGTATTCTTATCAAATACAGATAATTTTCAAAGAGATCTATTTAATTCATAGATGGGACTACCACTTTGGATCAGAGATGGCTTGAAAGGAGTACTTCACACTCTCTAAATTTACAGATCTATGATGCCATACCCAAGACACCATCTTTTTTTTGTGGGGATGAGTGCCTTACTCCTCTATAAAGGATACAGTCAATGTATTCTAAGCCGCACCAACAAGGCAAGCTAACAAAATGAGGAAATACAATTCACAGTATAAGCACACAGAAAATATATGCACAAAAGTGAAATTTTAATTAAAGATTTAACAAGTCAAATATACTAGTATTTATATAATTGATATTTATACATTGTAGATATCTCAATCAACCTTTATTCTTTCTAAGATTTAAAGCAGCTTTTCTTTTTCCAATATGCTTACAAATCTTAAATGCTATTAATTTCATATCAACCATAGACTTTTTACACTATTTGGCTGGCAAAGCTCTGCTTTAACAACAGAGCAAAAACTACTATTTTTAACCTACTGTTAAACATGTTTTTGTACCTAAAAATACAAGTCTAAAGTCATCCATCTTGAATGCCAAAATGGCTTTACCTAGTAACATTTGGCGCAATTTAAACCTGACCTAGATGATATACAATTAGGGTCTGCTGCTTGAGATTAAAAGAATGACTCCAAATAAAGAAGTAAAGGAGATAAAGTGTCAAATATAATTTCTCCAAAAGTAACAAGTTGCACAATACATTCTGTTGACATAAAGTGGGAAGAGGATTATAAAGAAAATATTTGAACACTAGCAAAATATTTAATAAACTTCTAATGTTTACATTTAGTTGAAATTTATACAGGTGATTTACTTTGATATAAAATTAACAATGAGAAAAAAAACAAGAAAAAAAAAATATTTTCAAACATACAATACAGAATAAAATAGAAAAAGTAACAGTAGAAAAAACATTTGGACACATTAATTTCATATTTTAATACTTATCCATGGTTTGGAATTACCCGAGAAGATATTTTTCATAAACCTTCACAAGCTGTAAGCAATATTATTTTGAAATCTTCCTTACTAATGATCTTCAAATCAATAGTAAATTGCAGCTTACAAGTCAATCTAAAGATTTTTACCTCAAAATTCTGGGTTATACCTATACCTGTATTAATAGGTTGACTCCCATACATACAGTAAGCTACTGGTAGAATATATGAAACATATAAATCTTAAACATTAGAGCTTATATTCATATGAATTCACAATCTATTGCGCTATCATGAAATTGTACAGATAAACAAAATACCATAGGTGTTTGATTGATATTCAGGTAAGTGTTTACACTTAGTACATCAGCTTTCGGAAATGGCAGATGATATAGCATTAATACAATACTTAATTTGTTATACTTAATTCATCATTTTATATTAATCTCTATGTTAATTTGTTAGATATGTTCACCAAACAAGTTTAAGTTGGAAATGTTTGTGGCAGTCAGATGGAGTTACAGTAATATATCAACTGTTAGGAGTACTGTTCCATTGAAGGTTTGGATTTTAGCCCTGCTGTCTAAGTCAAACCCTAGTTTTGAAGAGATTTTTTTCAAGCTTAAAAAATCAACTCGAATGCCACAATTTACAGTAAATATCTTGCAAGTAATTAAATACTTTCTCTAAGACAGATGTGGTATCATAATTCATGATTAACTGTATTATTGCCAAAGTTTGATGACCAGCAAGATGATATTTCTCTCTTATTGTAATTGCCCAAAAGGTTTAATAATTTGAAATGTAAATAAAGACAAACTTGAAGTATTCTGTGAATAAAGTGGCAAAATATTTTCATGCATTCAAAGGTTTGGAACTAAAAACTGTCAAAACAAAACTGTCTTAAGTTTTATTATCAACACAGAGAAATATTTGCTAAATGGATTTTAAAAGTAGGTCAAATTTTACACAAAATTTGCTAAACAAGAAGTTCTCAAAAGAAAAAATTAAAGAGATCGCCTTTTAAGGGTTTTTTTTTTCATTATCTAAAATCAGATTCACATCTTCAAATGCACTAATTTGTATTCATTTGGATAAATAAAAATAGTGTGTTTTTTATATAAAATGCATACACACCCAAAAAAAGTATACAATTTTTTAATAGAAAATGAATTTTCTTCTAAACCAAAGATACAAGGATTTTAGTATCCCAAGTGAAACATCAAAAAATCAAAACGGATATTATTAGGTATTATCTATTACCTGACTTCAAATTTTTGGTGTAGGGTTTAGTAATAAATAACATCTACTATGGTTTGATTGTATAATGTTCCACTAAAAATTCAGTAATACTACCACTCAAATTCTAGAAAAGTTGAATATTTATTTGAAATATTTATTAATTCTAAGGAGTTTTCAAGAGTATCAGAGTATCAGTCTGAACAAACCCAAAGCCATCTTTCATGTGCCACAGTCAGTGTAAATAAGACAGTAACCCAGAAGTAAATAAACAATGAAAACAAATAGAACTTTGTTTAGATGAATAATTATCCTAAATTTTAATAAAAGCAAATCTACATGTTTTATTCTTAATAATGACCATCTTACCATCCACACATAATATGATTTGGTTTCTTTTTTTAATGGCATATCAACTCTTTTTAGGTTATTTAATGCCAAAGCCATTCTCCTTGAAGAACAGTAGTGGTACTATTTAACCCATACCTTGGAGGATAAGGGGGTTCATACCTTTCCTAAGGGTATTTGCCCGAAAGTGAACGTAATAGCGCAACTGGAGTACGAACTCGCGTACTACGATTCCACAGTCCTATCGCTTTACACCACGAAGACACGCCCTACATAATATGAGTAACTATTATTAGTAATAATAAAGCAAAAAGCTAGTTTATCATTTCAACTTCCATGATATGTTTAAAACAGTATGCAGCATCCTTATGAAGTTCCCATCTAGACAAAACAACAGCTGTACGGCCACTTACCTCCCATCTCACAAACTATCCAAGCAAGTCACAGCTGGGGAAGTAAGGAAGAACTCATGAGCAATGTTCTCCGATAGACTCCTATCTATGGACATAACAGTACTGACCAACTAGCAGAAATTTACATTCATCAGCTCTGTGCAAACACTTGGACTTACGAAGACTGATGAACAATAGGGACAAATGGCAAGAGAGAGAGAGAGTGTGTGTCAAGGAAATCAATGCTGTCAGCATAGCATGATGAGGATGATGATTTATCATCATCATTTTGCTAAGATCTTATTTAATTTATACAATCACAAACCATAGAAACCCAATTCCATTTCTTTATCAAAATTCCCAGATTTAAGTTTAATATATAGAAAATTCACATGATATTCAAAGATATCTTATATAAAATTTTTAGTTTATGAAGACATAATGGTTGCTGAAATTAATAAAACAAGTTATAGAAATAAATCAAATCTCAAAACATTCATACAGATTCTCCCTATATCCACAAAGTAGAAAGATTCTAGAATAAACTTAGAATTTAAGTATAATGTTGGTTTTAATCATTAAATGTGTGCCAAATTAGTATCTAGTTATTGATTATTAACAAAAAAATATAGCCTAGACCAGGGCTTCTCAAAATGGCTCATACAGACCTCTGGGGATAAATAAAAAAAATCTTTGGTAAGTTGAATAAAAGCAGAGGGGTTCACATGGAGTGAATTTACAAGTTTCCATTCATAAATCTCTTAATAATAGAACAAAAATTGCTACATCATGTAGACTAGTTGCCAGATACTGTACACCAAACTGAATGCCTTCTTAGTTGAGATGGCTAATATGTGTCATTCACATAAAACCTGTTCAAAACATACAGGTCATTTAAATGAACAAATGATATAGCTATGACCAAAAAGATCCAGATCTTTTCAGTGTCATTAACTACACATATAATCATATTTTCACAAAAGAAAACATGTAAAAACAGTTATATTTCAAGTGAATTATTTTATAAAAATACTGAATTCTAAAATATCCATTTTTATACGAAGTAATAAGATGTCTTTAAAAAAACTAGATTATTTAATAATACCAATAAAAATATAAAATATCTTTAAAAATAAAAAAATAATTAAAAAGTAAAATTAAAATACGATGCTTAAAAATTTAATTCTTATCCAGATTTTTAATGAATAAAATTAAAATTATTATTATTATTATCAACAAAACATTCCACTTTGACCAAAGAGATCTGGATCTTCATTTGTTAAGTCAGTTTCAATATTGCCAAATTGGTGTGGGTGTTATTACATGGTTTAGTATTCCATTTATATCTTTCCTGTATTTTGTAAAAATTTTAATCTTGAAACCAAAAACTTTTTTTTTTTTAAATCAACCCTTCTCATCATGACATCCAGTGAAACTAAGAAAAAAATGTTGACAATATTCAATTAATTTATTTGTGGGAATGATTGGAAAATAGATTTGGCTAGAAGTGCATCTAGTACAAAGTTTAAGAAGCTCTGGCCTATTGACACCAGGGTATTAACCTAGTCTATTTTCCATTTCTAAAAACAGTCTGCAAAGTTCCTTTTGGAACATCAAAAGCTTAACAATTGCTTCCTCTTTTATCATGTCTGTGGCATTTCAATAGTGATTTTAGTTTTAGAAAAAAGCTAAATCTATTTAGAAAGGAGTGAAGAATTCTAATTAACATTTCATTGTTATTTCCATTTTAATTAAGAATTTGGATGATTAAAATGTCATTCAGCATAAGCAGACACACAATAATATTATTCAATTACAACTAAAAGTGGAAATTGCTTTATTCTCCAGAACATTTTAATAAAAATTTCTCTATGATGTGCTAATTTTGCTGGGTTAAAGTTTACATACTTAAAAACATGAATAAAATTTTCATATGAAGATAAATAGATATCAACATTACCTTTATATGCTCAAATACATTTTTATTTCATTATTTTTATTTCATTTCACACCATATTAAGTTTTTATTAATTCCTTTTTTTTATATATTTTCAAATATATTATCTGTGCTACTTTCAGGTTATCAGAGTGGACCTGGGAGTAATGGCAATGAAAGTGTACTTTCACACTCCCCAAAGCTCCAGAACTACATCAGATGTAGCTTAGTGATATACTCAGGGCACCTTTATTTTGGACGGGTGGGGAATTTGCCTCTCTGCAGAGGATACAGTCAGCATATTCTAAATCCCCCCCCCCGGCAAGAGAAGAGTATAGTAAATCAAGTAACTATCAATGAGCATATCTTTTATTAAATATGAAAGCTTCATAAAATAATCATATTTATCCACTTGTACTGTCATATACACACATGCTATTTTCTGGTCTTTAAAAAAATAACCCTTTTTGAACGATTTTTAAATTCTTATTTCTAGATCTAATCTTCATTCTCTTAGAACTTTATTAATTTTAAAAGATTTTCAATAAACTAAGATAATATAGTGACCACATGTAGTTGATTTAATTTCTTTGTTTAATCGCCTATCAACGTTCATAAGTTATTTAATGCGAAAAACATCCTTGAAGAAAAACACTACTGGCACTATTTAACCCATATCGGGGGGGGGATAAAGGAATTCATACTTTTTTTCAATCGTATTAGTCCAAAACTCATCGTAATAGCAGGACTGGAGTTCGAACTCGCTTACTTTAAGGCCACAGCCTAGTACGTTAACCACTACGCCACTTAGACTGCCCAAGGATTTAAAAAGTGATGGGATAAAGACAGAAGACAAACGCTTAAGAACTACACTAAAAAAATGGATCTAATCCCAAAAGTAATATTTTTACTAAGCCCACAACAATAACTGTTCTTTTACCAGCTAAAAAACAAGAAAAAAAATAGTAGTAGGAATGTTTACAAATAGAAAACCTGCTTTCATAAGATATTTTAACTAAATTCTATCTGCTTACAAGGAAGCATCTTTATTATCAAGGGCAAAATTTCAAGCCTTAACGCAGAAAAATTTGGACACTTTCTAAAAATATCACGTTTTCCAATGGTTTGTTTTATTGGCTGGCTGGCTGTCTCATCTTATAATTGGATGGGGTCAACAGGGTACCACCAAGCAAGACTACTGTCAACGTTTGACATCTCGTCCTTCATGGCTCATTTCCTTTCTATTAAGCAGTTTGCAGCCCTGACCTGAGTATGGCTTGTCCCACCAGTGTCAAACTGAATGGTCAGAAGAGTTGAGGTTCATCCCTTTCCTATTTGGGACTTTAGTGAATTAAACACTAAACCCGAATTTCAACTGTCTCTTTTTCAAGTTGATAGCCATAATGCCATTCCAAACTTCCTACAGACACAAGCAAAGAAAAAAATACTATTTATATACAAGACGATACTTTTTATATATCAAGAATGCATCGTTTATCAAAAATAGTTTCTGAGGCTTTAAAATAAATAAAATATGAATTAATAAATAAGGTAGACTTACTTAAGAAAAAAATTGATTGGGACTCTCCAGTGTTTTCTACAGTATATTTTTTAAGAACCCTTTTCTTTAAGAAAAAAATCTATTGTAGAAAACACAAGAGAAAAGGAAAATAGAAAAGAAAGAGAAAAAAAGGATCAGAGAGAAATCAAGAGTAAAAGAAAAAGAAAATAAAAAAAATGCGAGGAAAAAGATAAACGGAAAAGAAAAAAGAAAAGAAACAGAGAAAAAGAAAGGAAAACGGAAAGAGGAAAAATAAAAACGAAAAAAGAAAAGGTCAGGGAAAAAAAAAGAAAAACTTGGAAAAAACCCACCTATTTGACATAATAAACCTGATGTATCTTACGAGTTATTGGAATTCTTACACTATCAATAAGTTTGAAAAAATTGTTAGACTATACAGTATTAGCAACAAACTTAAAATAAAAATCCCCTAAACGTTATATTTAGGTTAAAATAGTAAGCTAAGATCATTGTTAGGAAAACAATGCCAGATTTTTTTATACATGTAGTTATAAAAATGGTCATTATTTTAAAAACAACCTGATATTTAGATGCAAACTTTTTATATTAACATGTTTTAAATATTTCTCAATGTCTGCTGGGAAGTAATAAATTATTAATACATCTTTAAGAGCATAAAATTTTATATTTTATTTTAATAAAAAATCAAACAAGCAACAGTAAATGACAATCAGTTCAGCTAATTTGAACTCAAATTTTCAATATCAAATCCAGTTTTTATAAATGTTCAAAATATAGAGCTTCTGTAAACTTAATCCCATCATGAAATAAATGAGAAAAAAATTATATGTAAAAACTCACCATTGGAAATTGTAAGACTTATTCCTCCGGGGAAAGTCTGAGAAGTGGCAAGAGGTACCGTCTTGGTGGCATCACTCCCATCAGCAGGTGTGAATTTCTTCACTACAGCAGCCGAGGAAACTGCCGCAGCAGCAACAGCAGCAGGAGCAAGGGGGGCATTGGCCTGCTGACTTACAGGGGCACTCATATTGAGCCTGCTCTCTAGATCTGGTCACAGAAATTCTAAAAAGAAAAGAAAAAAAAATCAAAGTATTAAAAAATGATCTCTTTCTCTTTCACTCACTAGCGTGCGCGTTTTAATCCCTTTTTTAAAAATATTTTCCTAAAATAATTATTTTTTGATTGATTTTAACGGCACATTGACGGTTATTTTATATCTAGAGGTTAGAGAATTGCCTTCATTGTAAATTTATATTAACATTTTATGTAGATGTTTCTTAAGAGTTTTTTTTTGTGTGGTGGTGGGGGATCGTACAGTTATATATCAAGTATTCCTGTACACTGGACGTATCATTCCCTCTCAGCAAGCTGTGGATTTAGAATATCCTGCATGTGACACTAAACTATCTGATGGTGAGACTTCAGTCTTAGAGCTTTCAGGAATGTGGAGTAACTCTTCATTGCTATTACTTCCAGGTCCACTCTGACTTGGGGTGGTAGTACCAGTTAGGGTCCCATCTATGGGTCAAATAGAACTGTTTAACCATTTAACTGTGCGCAAATATATGAATGATGCTAAATTGAATTGTTAGTGTTACATAGCAATACTTGAAACCATTTTATGTGCAAACAAATGAGCTCAGGCTTTTTCAAAATGTTACCAATAAACTAATTGTTTACAAATCATCTATTTAATATACATATGCATGAACAGGATTTGGTATTAAATAACCTGCAAGGGTTGATATGTCATAAAAACCCAACCAATCAAACTAATATAAATAATCTGCACACAGTTGTATGGTTTCAAGTATTCCCGTCAAATACTAATCATTATATGATTTCACATAATTATTTCTATTTTATAATAGTCATTGGTTTGCAAAGTTATATGGTTTCTAGTAACTAATAATAATCTTTCGTAAACAATTATAGCTTCAAGTAATGATTCTTAATACAAATGATTTACAGTCATATGACATCAAATTTTCCTATCTAATACGAATAATTTTTAAACAGATCTATTTGAATCACAGATGGGATTCTAATAGGTACTAACACTCCGGTCAGAGTGAACCTGAGAGTAATGGCAATGAAAGAATAGTTCAAATTCCCCAGATCTCCAGAAATGAAGCCTCATCATCAGATACAGTTTGGTGACATACCCAGGACGCCCCTCCGGAGAAAAATAGAATAAAGAAATTATATAAAGAGAGCGACAACTATTTTATAACTGTGGTTTTTAATAGTGAATTTAGAATTTGTATTTCTTTTTTTATCTACATTTAAATAATTTAGAATATTCTATTCATAGTGAAAATTCCAAGAGACGTCATCCAGAATTAAGCATCTGATTTCTAATGTAACTTAGCAACTAAAAGACTAACCTAAGGCTCATTGAGAAATAAATTTCCTTATTTCATTCCCACAGGTGTTTCTAGAGACGGTACCAGCTGCAGACGTCAAATCAAAGAGCCAGGCAATGAATTAGTAAATGTAAAAAAGTAATTTATTTCTTGAAAGTGAATTTAGTAAAGAAATCATTTAAAAAAAGAGAAAAACTTTAACCATTACAATCTAATTTTTCTGCGTCTCATTCCATATTACGCCACAGGCTTTTTAACTTCATTTGAGGCGGAGGGGTCGAAAGTAGTTAAAACTAAGGAATATAATAAACATTAAAACAATCTTCCCTTTTCTAGACATAATATTATACCAGTCAACTAAGATTAATTGATTGATTTTAACAGCATATCAATCTGTTAAGGGTTATTTTGCTTTGAGGTTAGAGAATCGTATACATTGTACGTTTATATTTATATCTTTTTAGTTATTTGTTAAGGTATTTATTTTATTGTACACATTTCGATCGAATGCGAATAATTTTTAAATAGACCTATAGATTGGACTCTAACAGGTCCTACCATTCCAAGTCAGGTGGACCTAGCAGTAATGGCAATGAAGGATACATCACAGTCTTCAGAACTGGAGCCTCACCATCAGATGCAGTTTAGTGTCATACCTAGGACATCTTCTTTTTGGGATGTCTTACCCCTGTGCAAAAGATAGGGTGTCTTACTATAGATAAATATTGTAAAAGATTGGAAAGATTTGAAAAGTGAAAGATTAAATGTCTGCTCGTTAGCTCTTATAAAAGAACAATGACTTATTTCACCTGAAGTGTCAAATTCAAAGACCATTAGAAATTAATATCCACTTCAAGTTCTTACATAAACGAATGAAGCGTGCTTAGCGCAACGGTTATCGTCGTAGAAAATAAGATCAGAGACCTGAGTTTAAGCCCTGGACGAGGCTGTTTGCATTTCAGTTCGTGGGAAAGGCATGAATCCATCTGTATTCCACCCCAGTCTAGAAGAAGGAAACTGAATGTAAACCAACTGTAACTCCGCTTAAAAAATTGACCTTGTGTCACATCCTGTCACTGGTAGGAAGTGACTAAATTGGTACTAAACAAAAGTCTAGAATCCTTAAAATAAAAAAAATATTATACCGAAACGATCTCTGACTTTCCAACACGTATATATCCATTTATCTTTCCTTTGGTTTTATTTACAAATGTTAACTTTGAAAAGGTAAAACTTGGGTTTTGATTGTTTTCTTCCACTCCTAATATTAAAGATTTCCTTCACCTTTCTGTTAGTGAAAGGCAAAGATAACTTGTGTATATTCGTGTTGGAAAATCAGAGATTGTTTCGATATAGTACGTATATTGTTAACAGGATTACCACTTCTAAAATCGATAAAAATCATTTTTTTTAACTGACAAATTGCAGGAGAGAAAGGTATTCTGAATGCTAAACAATAAAGAATGTTTCCGAGAAAAATTTTCCCGATTTTTTTAAGGTAGGACCATCTATCTTCATTTGAACCGAATCAACTTTTGGAGTACTTAAACATTAAAGTCACAGCCTTCCATTATTTAGCAACACATTCAACCAAAATTTTTACAAAGATAATAGCATTTTTAAAGTGTTCAATCAGATTAAAATAAATCTATCTACAGACACGTGCTCGTAGTATTTACTTCATCTTTCTTTTTTTCTTTTTTTAAATGCTCTCGATTGTCTATATCACTTATGACTACATTCATAGATTTTTTTCATAAAATAAAGAATAATTTCTTGTGAATGGAAATACAAAAAGTTAAAATTCCAAGGACCAGAGATGAATTAATAAATGTAGACACACACACACATTAATATATATATATATATATATATATATATATATATATATATATATATATATATATATATTTGTGGACAAATTAATTCCCATCCTATACAATTCGCCTTTCGTCAGTCCACTGCATAGTTGAGGCTACCCTCAAGATCTTTAACTCCTTACCATCTCTCCAGCTATAGGCTAAATAATACCACTACTGTTCTTCTATTAAGATGGCTTTAGCATTAAATAATCCACGACAGCTGATATGCCATTAAACATAGAAACCAAACCAAAGTCTTTTCACCCTGTTAAGTTGAGAGGTCAAATTGACCTTTTCTTAGATTAGTTGCTCTTACTAAGGCCAGAGAGCCCAGACTGTCCTATATATTAATTATATTAGTAATATACATATTATTTTATAATGAATATTGGCATAACTCTTAACTTCCTGTAAAGCGCGACACAGTATTTCAGTTTCAGTGCAGTGTAGATAAAACTGCAGAATTAAGACTATTCAAAATATTGATCACTAAAAGTTGTAGTAGTAGTAGTAGTAGTCCTGAATATGACTAAACTGCATCTGATGGTGAGGCTTCAGTTCTGGAACTCTTGAGAGTGGAAAGTACCCTTTTATCGCAATTACTCCCAGGACCACTCTGATCGAAAGTGGTAGTACTTGTTAGGGTCATATTTAAAGATCAAATAGATTTGTTTTGAAAATTATTAGTATTAAATTGTAATACTTAAAATCAGAGCTGTGTGCAAACTAATGATTATCAAATAGTTTAAACCATGTATATAGTTTGCATATTATATTACATTCTACACTGTCTATTTACACATTTAATTTCAAATGAAAAAAAAAGAAAAGAAAAATACTAATAGATTTCTTAAGATCAACAGATATTCCTAAGAAAGAAATAAAATTTACCAGCCGAAAGGATGAAACTGAGTTACAAACAGTGAAAATTAAAATAATCTATTTTACATTTTCATGTTTTAAATATCATTATTTCTCCATATTTTTCCCAGAGGACGACAAACCTGTTTCATTTATTAGCGTCATATTAACTTTTTTGTAATTATTTTCATCTTTTTTTTTTTTTAACCATTTATAAGATTTTTAGATTTTTTTTCAAAAACTTGTTCTGTTTTTTCTGCCCATTTTAAATCATAAATAATTCATTGTGTGCAATAATTTGAATTTTTAAAAAATATATTTTAAACTTTCTTTGTTAGTTGGAAGAAAGTAGTTTGACATATGTTTTACAAAATAATCATTCAAATTCAATTTCAAATTAGAATCTGCCTACTATAACAAGAAAAATATCAGCCCAGTCGCCTGGGAGTGTAAAATACGCCGACTGCATCTCTGTAGAGAGCTAAGACTCCTCACACACACGCCTACGACTTGTGTCCTGGATATGACACTAAAACATTTTATGGTGAGGCTCCAGTCCTGGAGCTTTAAGGAATGTGGAGTACTCATTCGTTGCCATTACTCCCAGATCCACTCTGACCCGGAGTGGTAGTACCTATTAGGGTCCCATCCATAAGTCAATTAAAAATATTCAATCATTTTCTATACTTGAAACCATTTAACTGTACAAACATAGATAGTAAAACTTAAAACCATTAAACTGTGCGCAAATAAATGAGCTCTGACTCGTTTAAAATGTTACCTACAAACTATTCGTTTACGAATCATATATATAACAAGATTTGGCATTATTTAACCTACACGGTTTGATATGCCTTAAAACACAACTAACCAACCAAGATAAATATAAAGAATATAATACTAATATTGTTTTAACTACCAACTTTATGCATGTGCCAAGTTAAGGGGAGAGGGTCAGCAAGGAATCAGGTTATGAAATTCATTCTTAACACACCAGCTCTCCCCGACCTGTCCCAACCAACTCTCATAATAATGTTCTCTCACTTTCACTGAAATACTATAGCAGTATTAGAATTGTATAAACATTTTGTTTTTTTAATTTCATAAAATTCAGTTATTAAGTTTACATAAAAAGCAAACATTCATACATCAAATTTTTACAAGATATCATATTGATGCACACAACGATAGTAAAATACAGTGATAGTCTATAAATACTAACAGGTCTCCAAGATTTTACATTGTTAGAATTCTAAGAATTACTTTTATATATTTTTAATATTAAAATGAAAATCATACAATCCAACATGAAAAAAAATCAGGAAATAAAAAGATAACCTTTTTATGAAAAATATTGTTTATCATGAAATTTTAAATGAGTAAAATACTATTTTCATTATTTTAGTTTGATTTATTCAGTCGATTTCGATGTACTGTAAACCTAAATATTGTAATGTGTTTCGTTTTGATTTTTTTTAAAAGTGAACAATGGAATTTTTCCAGGTTCAGCAAATAAACATTAACAAAAATACATTTCAGAACTTCACAAAACAATTGTAATTAATTGAGTTTGGGGGTTTGTTTGTTTTTGTTTTGTTTTTGTTTTGTTTTTTTTTGTTTTTTGTTTATTTTGTTTTTTTTGCTGGTTTGTTTATTTTATTCCTTATTCAAACCTTCTTCATAATGAAAACTTAGAGTTTAGTGAGTATATTCTTGAATTTATCATAGATATTTTGTTAGACGGAAGACGAATTTCATGACTTTCTCAAATGTCGGTACTTGTAGAAACACATTTAGGTTTAGGTTTTTTTGACGTTTTTTATTATGTAGAAAAAAAATCTGATATTTTAAATTTTGGAATTTCTATGTTCTAAAAATAGTTAAAAAGTTAAAAATAAACTCATTTTTCACCCACAAATGAAAAAAAAATGCTTTTGTGTATGTTAGAAAAAGTGAGAGGGTCAAGAAAAAGTTTTTGTTTTTTTTTCAAGCGAAAGATGAGGAAAGAAAAGACCAAAAAAAATGAGAAAATTGAAGAGGGAAAAGAAGAAAAATGAAGAGAAAATAGGTGTGGGGGAAAAAACTGGAGAGGGAAAAGAGAGGAATCAGGAAGAGTGACAAAGGAAGAGAAAACAGGCGAGAAAAAAACAAAAGGAAACGGGAAGAGAAATAAAAAAAAAAAAGAAAAAAAAAAGACACGGAGAGAAAGAAAGAAAAAGAAACGAAAAGACAGGAGAAAACGGAGGGGAAGAAAGAAGAAAAACGAAGAGGAAATGGGAAATGAAAGAAAAAGGAAGACGACAAATGAAAGAAAAGGGAAAGGATATAGAAAGAAAGGGGAATAAACAAGAAAAAAAAGAAAGGAATAACAAAAGAAAGAAGAAAAACGAGAAAAAGAAAACAAAAGAACATCAGAGAGAAAAGAGAAAGAAAAAGTAAAGAAATAGAGAAAAAGGAAAAGGCATATAAAAAATATAATATATAAAAAAAATGATAAATAAAAAGAATTATACAATGACAAAATGATACCCTAATCCCCAGAAAGACATGGAATTATCAAGAATTCTGCCATTACAACATTTATCATTGTTGATCGACCGGATTCAAAAATCCGTGTGGAAGCCGTGAGTGAAGTGAATGGACTTTTTATGGAAAATAATGGAGGTGTAAACATTGATTAATAACAATAATAATCAACAAATTTTCTTAAATAATGTCAATGAAACAAAGTTAAAAATGTTCCTGCTTAAGTTTAGATAATTCATGCCAAAATAAAATTTAAAAGATTTAAAGTAAATAGCATGAACAAATGCGGACTTTAAAGAGTAATTACTATGAATGTATGGGACGAGAATCCTAAGTACAGATTAACTAAATCAAGAAGTGTTAAATAACAACATGGCAAGGGAAGTAACTCTTTATGTCCGATGATTTTGATTGGTTGAAATTTAAGAGGGAGCGTAAATAGATTTGAGTATTTCTTTCTGTCTCTGTCTTTCACTTTACAGAATTAGTTGAGGTTCAAAAGGAAGGTTCATTCATTCACCATTTAAAAGAGAAAAATAATGCTACAACATTGTTAAATCAACCCTATAAAACAAACATATAACTTGTATAATCTATGGGTTTATGAGATGCTTTTAAATTTTTGCTAAAGATTTTTATCATCATCAGCGACACATTATCGGGTAGTGATTTTTACACGCTAAACATTAAACTTAATACCTTAAATTGCGGCGTACGATTAGATATTTAAGTCGACCTGAAGATTTTTAGTTCAAAACTGCTGTATAGGTCGACCACCATACATAAAGTAGGCTATTAGTAGAATATATGAAACATACAAATCTTACACATTCCTATGAATTCACAATCTATTATTAGTCCAGGGGGACCCGAAGGCTCCCTTCTCAATAGCTACTACACCAAGGTGTAGGGAAGGACGTCACTCCATCCTTACCTTATAATGCTGAGTATTAAGCAAGACGTACCATTTTTTGAGTATTTGGTATGACTCGACTTGGGATTGAACCCTGGTCTGCCGGACCATTAACGAACACTCTACGATGTATTATACTATCATGAAATTGCACAGATAAACAACATATTGAAGTTATCTGACTGGCCACCTGGGTACTGTGACGTCCCACTTAGTATTTACAGTAAGTGTATCAGCTGCTGGAACAGCGTGTTATACAGCGTTAATATTATACTTAATTTGTTTTACAGTTTTATTAATTTTTGTCAGTTTGTTAAATATTTCCACCAAACATGGGTTTAAGTAGGAAATGTTTGTGGCCGACAGCTGGAGTTACAGTAAAGGGTGTATATCAATTGTTAGGAGTACTGTTTTATTGGTTGACCACTCTACGATAAAGATTTGGACTTTGACCCTGTCGTATTAGTCGATCCCCAGTTTTGTATAGATTTTTTCAGACCTTTTTAAAAGTTGACTTGTACATGGCAATTTACGGTAGATGTTTTTTCCAGAATTTCTAATCATTATCCAAAACTTTGCAAATATCTAAAATACCAGCTCGGTAATAAGCGAGGGATAAATGTATGTAATAAATAAATAAAAAGATAAATAAATAAATTATAAACAATGCATCAGATTTCTAATCTTGAATAGAATTCACCGCGTTAAAGATGGCAGGTGCTAGACACTGGCAAAGGTGACCCACTCATGAACAATGCCAAACGAAGCATGGGCTCATATTTAGTAAACATTTTGAAAAACTTCTCGGTTCCTTGTGATATAAACTTTTATGGATAACGAAAATTATTTAAGAGTGAGAAACCTGTTAAATTTACATAAGATGAAAATTGATTTTTTTCCTCACTTAAATCCAAGAGTTTATATTTTTACTGCAAAAATACAGATAGGCAAACTTATTTGGTCTAATCAAGACAACTAAACACGAACAAATTTTTAGTTTGTTTTTTGGTTTTGGTTTTCGTTGTCTTTATTTTTTGTTATTTTTTTACTTTTAAATAAATAACTTTTTATAATCAAATCAAATACACAGCTAAATATATTTCCTTATATGTTAATCAGATGCATGAACAAATTTGATACATCACCAAATATACAAATTGGATATGCAGCCTTGGTTAGGCAACCAATCTATAAGAAAGAAAACTGAATTCAAACCAGCTTTACTTTATTCAAAAACTGACCTTTGGGTCCCATCCTGCCTGTAGCAGAGAAGGTTGACTAAATACAAACATCTGTCTATGATGAAATTGATACTTCTATTTAGAAAAGAAGTAAGTATTCTCATAAGTATTTCATATTTATCTCCATTCTATCAAGAATTTGGAAGATTAAAATGTCTAAATGTAGACCCTCCTCAAAATTATCATTCAGTTGAAAATTGGGCTGGAAATTACTTTGTTCTCTAAGTTAGTGCATTTTAAGAGTATTGCTCTTATAAAAATACTATAATATGCTGTTTTTATTGGGTTACAATTCACACATACATAAGAATTTTAATAATATAGATAAATATTAAGGATGAGATAATGTTACATGAAAGTCATCTTTATTAAGAGTAAAAAATATAGTTGGAAAAGAGCTTATTTTGGTCATGGTAAAAACAAGAGAAAAATCAAAGTTAACTTCTAGTTATAACTAAAACCTAGAAAATGTCAACTTATAACAAACAATTCAACTGGGAGCTTGATGATTTTATACATCTATATTATATTGACTCAATTTTTATGTATTAGCTGAACCTTGAAAATTATAGTTTAATTGGTATATACTTATATAGTTATACAAATAACAATTGGCAATATTTAGTTATATAATGAAATAAATTAAACATATAATAACCTAATAAAATAATATTCTACTCATTAAAATTTCATAATATGTTTCATTAAAGTAATTCCTCTTTCAATACCCTGATTTTTTTATCATATTGGACTGCATAACTTTTATTTGAATATCAAAAATATTTGAAAATAATTTTTAGAATTCAAATACAAAATCTTGGAGACATGTTAAAAAGACTCTCTTCCCATTCCACCATCTTTAATTGTATCAATATGATTTCTGGTAATGGAAATTTTATGTATGCATGTTTGCTTTTGAAATATGGTTAAATTAGATTTTAAAAAAATAATTATTAATCACAATTTCAATACTACTGTTTTATTTTAGTGAAAGCAAAAGCAGAAAAGGCATGGTGAAAGGGTAGTTGGTTGGAACAGGATTGGCATCAAAGTCAGTATGAGGGTGAGCTGGTGTGCTAAAAATTTCATAAAGTAATTCATAATCCAATTCACAAACAACAACAATACAAAATGATGCAATAAGAACCAATTCCATCAAAGCAAAAATTCATAATACCCAGAAGAATAGCAAGTGTAAGTTATTTAGTGACAAAAATGAAATGGTTAATCACATAAGTGAGTGCATCAAACAAGCATAAAAAGAATACAAGACAAGGTATGACTGGGTGGCAAAGATGAACAACTCTGGAATTGTGCAAAAGATTAAAATTTTACCATACTAACAAATGGTATATGCATAAACCAAAATCTGTTCTAAAAATAATATCCATAAAATTCTCTAGCACTTTGAGATACAAACAGATCACCCAACCTTCATCAGAAGACCAGACCTAATATTAATCAACAAGAATGAAAGAACCTGTCAATGAATGAATACAAACAATATGGACAGGTGTTTTGAAAAGTTTGTCAGCAAAGTCAAAATGTAAGGAATACAAATTGGATCATGTGACACTTTTATAACCAAGATATTTTGTCATAGATTACAAAAGAAACTAAAATCTAAAAAAATTAAAAAATAAAAAAAACAAAAACAGTTGACACTCCAAAACATTTTTTTAAAAAACTGTCAATAATGAAAATAATGAACTGAAGTAAATAACTGCACAATTTTCATAAAGTAATCAACAAATTTGTTTTTTTAATCATGGTTTATATTCATTAACTGTTTTACCATTGGTTAAATTTTTTTTTAATTTCTCTTGGTTACCAAACCTAAATACATGCAATTTCACGAATTGGTGAAAATTCCGTGGCAAAGAGGTCTACTGTACTTGTCTTTAAACTACCATTGAATTGTTCATAAATTGAAGTATTATGTTTCTAATATTCTGGCATTTAAAGGATGCAGAGTATGGTTTTCAACCTGCATGTCTCACCATGAAGAGTGGACTTGGCACCATCACACCCACTAGGTAACATGCACAAACTAAAGAACTTAGATTTAAAAACTTACAGGATTTTATTATTTACAATTTAATTCAATTCAATTCAATCTGGAGACCGAAGAAGACTTGCTGTCACTCAGACTTCAGTAAAAAACCACCAGTTAAAACTGGTGTGAAAAACTTACATAGAGCGAAAATAATAAATAATAAATTCAATAAAGATGAATAAATAAATAAAGTCATTATTAAACGAAACAAATCAAGTAACTTAGATTATTATGTTTTCACAAAAAATACCTACAAAATAAATGTTTCAGAAATGTTAGGTTTGTTAATTTTCAAAATGTAGTAAAAAAAAAAAATCTCAACAGTTGCTCACTCCTCTTTATGGGCTAAAGTTTTTATCCAAATGGCCAAGGTCTTTACCAGTTTCAGGGCAAAAAGTGGCTTTATTCAAATAACTAAGCAATCTAATTACGAAAGTTATCAACAAAATAATCACTCATTTATAAAGACCAGACTGGAAACGAATAACAAATCTAAGTTATTTGTCACAAATTGATTTTTGATGTTGAATATGCAAATTAGTTATCCTCATTAAGCAAGAACAACTAATTTGGCAAAGACATAAAAGGCACACAGATATCTATAAAAGAAATGTCAAATACATTTCACTCATGTAAATTGCAGTTATTTTGATACGTGTATACACACACACACATGCATGCACACACAACTACAACCAACTTCATATACACAGATGGAAACAAAAAGAAAAAATACTCTAAATGCATTTCAATTTTGACAAGATTAAATATACTGGTAATACAGCTGGATGATCACAAATAAATATATGCACAGGTACCAAAATAAGGGGTGTATCAACAATACTAAGATCCTATGAACACAATCATACAGATGGCGAATACACCTCTTATTTTGCATATATTTAACTGCATTTTTCTTACCTATTTAGCCAGCATAACAACAGTATAATTATGCTACTGTTTAATTTAAATACATTCATTAAATTTACTTGCTAGAATTAAAAATCCCCTCCAAACAGCTAAATTGATACCAAAGATGACAAAATAACCAGCTTTGATCTATGTCTTCACTTCTGACCTATCATAGATGGGTACTTCAGCTAGTAAATTTAATAGATATATCTAAATCAAACATTAGCATTAATTGTGCCACTGTCAAATTTGGATATATTCAAATAGTTCTCCAGGGCAAAATAGGTCAGAAAATCTTTCTCCATTTCTGAACGGAGATTTATCAATTTTTCATTAATGAAAAATAAAATTGCAATGATTAAAATATATATTCAAACTAAGTCAAGATTACATGAACATCTAATATCACTGGATTAGAGTAAATGACGACATGCAAATCAATACATGTGCAGGTTTCAAAATAAGGAGTCTATCATCAGTACTCAAAACCCATATTGATATATTGTATATCCTCCTTAGGCAATAACACAGGTCTGGACTCTTGAGTGCATATTTCTGATGCACACATAGTATAATAGTTATTGTCATAGGAAATGAAATTGGCAAATCAAATTCAAATCCTAGATGAACCACGGAGTCCCCATGGCATAAAGGCTAAAGTACTGGACTGTAGCCTCAAAGTAAACAAGTTCAAACTTCAGTCATGCTATTACGTTCACTTTCAGGCTGATACCCTCAGGAAAGATATGAACTCCCTCACCCCAACAGCTATAAATAGTACCATTGCCATTCTTCTATATTACCATTTCTTGTATTAAATAACTCACAAAAGTTGATATGCCATTAAACAAAAAAAATCAATCCAAACCTGGATTGAGCTGTCTGTAATACATTTCATGTTAATGCCCTTGGCAAAGGTACAAATCGATCTCTTCTTCCTTTTACTATGGACATATAGTAGAGCAGATTGGATTCTTTTGCCTTGGGTAAGTAACCAATTTAGGAGAAGGAAAACTCAATCTAAACCAGCTTTCATCATTACATCATACTGATAGCTCATTCCCTTGACACGATCCTGCCATCACTTTTGACATCCAGTGTCAACACAGCTGCTGAATGTAAGTTTTTGCTGGTTAGCTAACACTGGTCAACAGGAGAACATTGCTTATAAGTTTGTACTTCCTTCTCCAGTAGTGCCCATCATGTCTTGCTCATCTTTCTTGAATGATTCATAGGATAGGAAGTGAGTGACCATGCAGCTGCTGTTTTATGAGATTCTGTTTTCATGATTTGTTCAAAACAGTATGTAGTATCCTTGTATAATTCATATCTAGCTTTTTCTCCAAGTGTTTTGTTAAGTTCAGGTGGTGCAATGTGTGTCATATCCTGCCCATCAAAAAAAAAATGTAGTCTTTGTTATGATACTAAACTACATCTGATGATAGTGAGGTTCCAGTTGTTGTAGTAAAATACATCAAATCTCTTCTGATTCACCCACTTAACTCTTCACACACCTAACTATTAAAACACACAAAACACAGACTGACAGACATCAACATTACAGAAGAAATTAATAGCTACTGGATCTGACCCAACAACGGCCAGTGTCAAACTGAGAAAATCATGGTTTCTGCACATAGGCTCCGCACATAGTCTATTCAAAATCCCCAGAAAATTCTCAGTTATAAAAAAAAAGGTCTATTTTTCAACCAATCATTTTTTTTTCCACAAATATTTTCTGGAGCCGCTGTTTGGGAACACATAAATAGGGCAAGCAGAGGTCACACAGGCAGTTGAATCCTTGACCGTCACTGAGAGCGTCACCTGACAACACCATCAGACCAGATCAAAGCAACTGCTTGCTGCCGACCAGATAAATGCCTGTCAGCTGGCTAGATATTTCATTCGCTTGTTTATTTTATTTATTCAATAAATGAAATAAACTAAATCTTCTTGTCAGTCTTATTTTTCTTGCAACCACACACTTGTATACAACACTGTTCTAGAAATTTGGAAAGGGTAGAGTACCTCTTCATTGCCATTACTCCTGGGTCCATTATGACCACGAGTAGTAGTACCTGTTAGGATCAAATCTATAAGTCAAATAGATCTGTTTAAAAATTATTCATATTGTGCCAAAAAAATCCTCTTCAGAACCAATTACACAAAAGATATAATATGAATGTACAATGAATGGAATTCCCTAACATCTATGCATAAAATAACTCCAGATGAGTTGATAACCCTACACAATCAACCAATCAGCATAAACAAGTAGAAAAAAATAAACAAATGACAGAATGATAAAAAGACTAAAAGAGGATTGAACCAATCATTACTCAGATAAATGGTCATGTGACTAACAGCTTATGTTTTTAACTTCTGTACCACTCATAATTAATGCCATCAATAAATAACCAATATCTTAAATACATTTCATGTGTTAATCTTTTATAACTTTGACTTATAAAGATTATTGTTGTTTTTGTTATTGTTGTTGTTCACAACAACCTATGAGAAGCAAGCCCAGTTTATTAAAAATATGGCTCTGAGCCACCAACAACAAATCAGAACAGAGCAGGTACCCACAATCCAATGTTGAACCATATGCTATTCTTGGACATATTACAGCAGTGGTTTGCAAATGCATATTGCTAATTGCAAGTCATATTAACGCTAATCTTCAAGTCAAACATCTCACATCAATATGGGTGAAGCATTTGAACCAAAATAAAAAAAATATGGCTATTTAAATCTTAAATAATTGTAAACTCACAAGGTGACTTCCTGTTCTTCTAATTTAAATTCAGTTAAAAATAACGCTTTTCCTTTCAAGTTTTTAGAAACATAACAATTTGCTGTTGGAAAAGAATATAAAATAACTATACAAACCTAATTTCAAATCAGTCTATATTTCAATTTACCAATATAATAATCAAGTTTATATAAGTGAATGTTGGAAATGGATACCAAATAATTATACAAACCTAAATACAAATCAAAAAAATGTCCTGGGTATGACACTAAACTGCATCTGATGGTGAGGCTTCAATTCTGAGGCTCTAGAGATTATTCATTGCTATTACTCCCAGGTTCACTAACTCAGAGTTCCATCTATAGCTCAAATAAATTTGTTTAAAATTTTTCATATTCAATAGGAATACTTGATGATATATAACTCTAAACTGTTTCTATTAAGAATAGTTACTTGAAGCTGCAATTGTTATCAGTAATTTGATACCATATAACTGAGCAAACAAAAGACTTTTATTGAATAGAAATGGTTACTTGAAACCTTATAATTGTTTATTAGATATGAATACTTGAAACCATAAAATTGAGTGCAGAAAACTTTTAAGAAACAACTATACAAGAAATGGTAATATGAATATACAATGAATGGGATTCCCTCACCTCTAGGCATAAAATAACCCCCACATGGGTTGACATGCCATTAAAATCAATCAATCATGGTAGTAAAATAGTTTTGCTTTCAGTAAGTGTTTTATCTAAAATCCACAGAAGGATTTTTTTTTTCTTTTTTGCAATTTTTATGATTTTATTTGGTAATATGATTGGTAGATGCAAGGCATAAAAGATTTATTGTATATTTTGTCTTCATTATGTTATAAAAGTTTAAAAACTTTAAATGAGATCAACACATAATTTTAGGTCACAACATTTATCTCAGATTGCTGTGGGAAAAATAATGGCAATTAACTGATATAAAACCATATTACACCATAAAATGTGTATGTGTAAGATAAATTTTCGACATGTAAATATAACTTGATTAGCAGAAAAAGGTCACTAAAAAAATAAAATAAAATAAATTCAAAGGAAAAAAAACAAAAAGGAAAAAAAAACAAAGGAAAAAAATAATGATTAGACATTGAGTATGACCATTCAAATATGAACTTTGTAATGTTGGATAATATCTTTAGTCACACATTGACCTAGTATAATAAATGAACAGAACGCATTTAAGAAACGATTACATCGAAACATTAAATGTTTGTGTATGAAGCAGTTTGAATAACAAAAAACTCAAAAACTACTTGGATAATTTTCATTAAATTTTACAACTTAACAAATTGAATCAATTAGAAATGTTATTTTTTACTAAACATCTGACAGAGTGAGAGTACCAGTTAAGGTTTCCTCTATGGGTGTCCTGAGTATGACACTAAACTCCATTTTGTAGTGAGGCTCCTCTCCAGTTCAGGAGTTCTGAGTAAACACTTTATTGCCATTACTCTCAGGTCTACTCTAACTTGGTCTGGTAGCACCTATTAAGGTCTCCTCTATGGGGTCAAATAAATCTGTCTGAGATAATGTTAAAATGATTTTGAACTGCATTAATAGTGACTCAACCAATAGATGTTCACCCCTTTAAAATGATTGTAAAGATAAATTTTTGTATATGTATATGACTAAACACCATGATAATAAGCCACAAAATGACTCTACAAGGGTTGACACAACAAAACTAAGTAAAGTAATATATTTAAAATATTAATAATCAGTATTGTTCCAATGACTGTCAAGATTACAATCATCTATCTTTACATAACCTACAACTAGTTTCGCTTTTCTTGTTTTTGTTTCCAAAAGTTTTTAATAATCTTAGATGTATGTATACCTTAATTTTATCTATTTGTTTTTTTTTTAAATCATGGTTTTAATCTTTTTGTACTATTATCTAAAACACCAGCTTTAGTTGAAAGCAGTTGATCAGATAAAATATAGGTGATAAAAAAATAATTGATTCTTGTACCAAGATAGTTTCTCCCAAGACAACTCAAACATTATCAAAAAATTGGAAACATAAGATTAATCAGAAATATAAAACAAGACCATTGTGACAAAACCTTACAGATTAAAAAATAAAAATAAAAAAACAATGCAAAATATTTATAATAAATTTAAAAGAAAGTCTGTATGTAAAAAATAAGAAAGAAAGAAAGAACAAGAAAGGAGTGTAAGAAAGAATAAGTTAGAAAAAAGTGAGAGAAAGAAAGAAAAAAAGAGAAGAGGAAAAAAGATAAAACGAAAGAAAAGAAAAAGATTAAAAACAAAAGAGAAAGAAAAAGAAAAAACAAGAGATAAAACAAAAGAAAGAGAAAAAGAAAGAAAAAACAAAATGGTAAAACAAAAAACAAAAAGAAAGAAATACAAGAAAACCAACAGGAAAAAGAACTAAAAAAAAGGAAAAGTGAAAGAAAAAGAATAGAAAAAGAGACATGAAAAAATATATATATCAAGAGAAAAATAAAAATAAAAAGGTAAATGTTTTAACTAAATTTAAAACTGTTAAAATGTGTGAGAATGAACATTTAAATTATCATTCCCAGCCAACTGTGCTTGTTCTACAGACTTCTCAGTAGATAGCTAAAAAGTATTGGGTGACTAAGAACCATTGCACAACTGTTGCCAGTAATCCTTATTGTCTGTGATAGATACACAGGTTTTTTTTTTCACATAACTAAGCACCACAATTATCAGTTAATCAGCCAAAAAGAGAAAAAGTTCAGCCATACAAGGTTCACTTGAAGTAGAACTCATAGACTTGATGGAGAAAGTATTTAAAGACTGACTTAAACTAGAAAATAAAAAAGAAAGGAGTAACTGAAGATATCCCTTCTTCTGATGATGATGATGTCATTTCGCTTACAAAGATTTAAAAGAAAAAAATTTGAAGTTTTTATTTTCTGCCTGTCAGTACCTTTTTATCTAGCTTTATGAAATGAATAAAATTTAAAAAATTAATTTAAAAATCATGCAAATACTATTTTGATGGACTGATTTTAACAGAATATCAATCCATCTAAAGTTATTTTATGTTCATATTAACATTTTTTGGAGAATTTTTTTTGGGGGGGCACACAATCCTAGTTTTTAAACAGCTCATAGATGGTGTCCTAACAGGTACTACCATTCCAGGTCAGAGTGTGTCAGAGAGTAATGGCAATGAAGGGATATTCCACACTCCCGCTACCTCCATAACTAAAGCCTCACCATCAAATGCAGTTTAGTGTCACTACATTACTTGGAAAGAATATTAGAGATGTACCAATGATTAAAACTGATGATCAGAAAATTAGTTGATCTTGACACATTTCATAGAGTAATTTAGTCATCTTTACTACTATTATCAAATTGATAAAAATCATACTTACAAGGACTTAATGCAACCATTAATATAACTAGAGGACTCCAGTTTCCTTATTCAAGAATAATTTAATGGCATATCAACTCCTTATGGGTTATTTCATACCAAAATTTTATTTATTTGTGAATGTTTGATTATAATCAATGTTCCACAGCATTTATTTGTCTATAACCATTTGTTTATACAATTATACTATATCAAATATTCCAATCTAAAACTAATAATTTGTTCACAATTGTATTGTATATGTTCCTATCTGATTCTAATAATTTATACACAATTATATGGTTTCAAGTAACTATTTCTATTTAATAAATAATCACTTCTTTATACAGTTATATGGCTTCAAGTATTACTATTTAATACTAATAATTTTCAAAACCAATCTATTAGGTTCATAGATAGATAATGGCTATATTCAATAATAATTGATCAAGTGTTCTTTGATAAAGGAATCAGAGTTATATAGTTAGTCCTACTAAGTATTTTTTTCTGGTAAATAACAATGAAAATATGTGAAAATACAAAATAAAATAAAAAAATTAGTTGATTTTTCCATACTTTTAAAGATTCAAGTTTTGTCGCAATGCTTTTTTTACAAATATCCTGATTATCAATAAGCCATCAAGAGTTTTAAAACTATTTTCTAATAGGATCATTCCGTTATAAGATGCTGTCCAAAAGTTTGAGAAACTTAGATACAAAAGATTACTTCCTCAAAGAGTGATTTTGAGAGATGCATGAAATGACAAATGAGGTACTTGACAGATGAACAGATTGATCAAGCTGTTTAAATTAATTTTTATGAGTAGAACTTTCACTGAAATTCTCTACACTGATATATTCTATTGTGAACACAAAATATTGTTTGTTTATTCGTTTCTGCTTCATAAAAAAAAGTTTTAATGGATATGAGTTAATTTGCTTTCAACATGATCTTAAGGTTTTAAAATTGTAGATGAAAGTTGAGCTATATTGAATCAAGAAAATCATATATTGTTTGCCTAAATGTAAAAGTAATCAGAGAAAAAGCCAAGAAAATTTTGAGTTAATAACCTTGACTCAAATTTTCTACGTTAACTGAAAAGGACCAGAAACTACACTCCAATTTCAGGAAAAAAATTAACAAGCTTTTACAGTAGCTGACCAATATTAAAACAAATATTTTATTCCTCCATTATTTGTCCACATTCTTTTGCTGTGACTTTATTTGCTATGTAAAATAAATATGAACTAATAAAATTACTAAAAAGGTTACTCCTACTCCCTCCACATCAAAAAAAATTCTGATAATACACATAGTGAGTTAGAAATGAAGTCCGATTTTAAAATGCTGAAATAAATATAGCTGATTTGCCACAGAACTTTCATGAATAATTGCAAGATATGGAATAAAGAAAGCAACACGTAGGTCCTAAACATTCTTCTTCTTCTGCTTCATCATCTTGCAATCAATCTCTAAGTGTTGGTGCGGAAGATGCATGAAGATGTTAAAACAGCTCCACTGATGCAAAATTCTGTTTTATTCCAAGATCACTGAACTAAGAACTGTGGGAAATACAACAAGTAAATTTGCTACAAGTTTAAAACCTTTGCCATTTGATAATGATGATTATGATGATGATGATGATGATGACAGTAGTTTTATGTTCATCTGGGAAGGTTCGCACCAACAACTTAGATAACTGCATTTATTATTACCTAACAACACTGAACACAGACAAGCTATACTGCTACTAATATACCACAAGTCACAGACAGGAAAACACTTGCTTTTTAAAATACAATGATGCTTCCTTTCAATCTAGCTTTTCTTTTCTCCCTCTCTCTCTCTCTCTCTCTCTCTCTCTCAGGAAAACGGGTGGAAAAAAAATTACAAATCATAAAACGATTTTCCCTTGTTTCATATTATAAATATGATTTTTCTTAAATACTTTTTGATGGCATGGTTGTTGTTTTTGTTGTTTTTTTTTAGAATTGTAGCATAAAAGATAGTAAGAAAAAACATAGAAACGTTTAAGAAAAGAAAAATATTAACATGAAGATGCATGTAGATTATTTCCAATTTTTGAAAATTGAAGGACTTTTTATTTGTTTTCTTACTAAGAACTGTACATTGTTTAAAAAAAAAAAAGTACTTTTTAAAAAGGATTTTTCAGCTTCTTTTCTAGAATTAAAAATTATCGCCCAGTCATTTTTAAATCTAATATTGATATAATACCTATATTACTAAAGTTTTAAATATAGTGACAAAATTAAGTACCATATAAAAAAAAAACTATGAAAAAAAAAACAATTCTAATAATAAAAGAAAAAGTTATAAGCTATGTTATTTTACTAAAAAAAAAATTTAATCTAAACTTAAATTTAAAGAAAAATGTCTTCAAAAACAAAAATCAGTATTTCTTTGTTTTGTTTTGCTTTTTTCTTTTTACTTAATAAAAATATAAGTGGAGTATTAAGCAAAGCTTCTTGATTTTTGAATCAATCAGTAAAATATTTCAGTATTTTTTCCAAGCAAGTGGTTTGACATTGATCATGAGTCGACCGTTGTTGCGATTTTTATCTAAAAACTGCCATTGCCGTGAAAAGGAAGAAAGTCATTTTCTGCATACATTAAAATAGCAAAACAAGTCTATAATAATGTTGAATTCTCTCTATATTTACATATACGAGCTTTCAAACAACATAACAAAAACTATAATCCTGTAAGATTTTTCTTTAGAATATTAAATTAAAGAAAATATTGAAGAATTAAACATCACAAAAGACACATGGAACACGGGCAAATTAATTTTTGATATTCGTTTTTTAGCATGTTTTCTTAATTAACTTCTGTCCTGCTTAAATACTTTAAATAAAACTCTATCTAGAAATATAATAACTTATAAAAAAGTTAAGTAGTTTTTGTTTTGTCCTTTTAATAAAAGAAATCAATTGTCAAACGTTTTTTTATTTATAGAAAATCACGAAAACAACTTTTAAAAAATTTCGGAAATAAGTGTTCTATCAGTTTAAAGAGTTTCAAACAATAGAAATGTTTGAAATATTTAACTGTAACAAGCTTATTTATTTATTTTATTAATGAATTAAATCTTATCTAAATTGTATTATAATTTTAATCAAAGAAATATGATTTCGTTTTGTTTTTGTTTGTTCTTTTAATTCTAAAATGAGAGGAAAACTGAAGGACGAGATTTCAGTGTTAACAGAAAAAAAGGTTAATCCTTATTTCATAAAGATTAAAAGAGAAGAAAAGAGTTACGAATTATTTTATTATTTTATTCAGTTTAAATTAAATTCCTTAATTACTCTGCGTGAAATTATGCAATGTACATGAAAAACGATCATTTTTATCAATGACCATAAATCTTAGTTGCTTAAAAAAATAAAATTCGATAACCTTATTCAATGTTTTAATTCATTCATTAATCACTTTTTTGTTGTTTTGTTTTTACCCCGGAAAAAAAATCCACATATTTGCGGACAAATTTCCAGAAGTGGAAAATAATACAGAAAGGACTTTGCGAAAAGTACCATCTGTAGTATTACTATTATTAAAACTCATACTTAAGGTAGATGCGTTAAGTCACGTGATCGTTAGATCGTAAAACTGACTGTAGACAAACACGAAGGAAAATCATCCTCACAATAACTCAAAAGACCTTTATTATCAACTAGTGCCTTTTTTTAAAAAATGTTGAATGTAATGACTTTAGGAAAAAAAGGAATTGAAAATCCTTACGAGATGGATACACTTGGGTAGGATATTTCCTCAAAAAATAAAATTAAATTGAAAAAAAAAAAAAAAGACTTTGGAAAATAAATGATTCACTGGCGACTGAACTGAAATTAAACTGAATTAAAAAAAAAAAAAAAAAGGATGTATTTGTTGATTTTAATTTTTCTTTCAGCATCTTTTTCCTTTTCTTAATCTACAAAAATCCCCACATACACACACCATGACTTACACACCCACAGGGAATCACCCCAGCCAAAACGCACTACACGCATTCCCACGCATGCAAATTTATTTCGCAAACTGTTGAATTATTTAAAACATACAATTCAACAATAACGACAAATTATTAAAATAATTGATAAATTTGTTTTCACTTTCTTTTTTCAAAAGACTCAAAAAGTAAGTTATAAATTTCTCCACAAAAATGTAAGTAGCAGCAGCAAAAGTATTTCAATTTTTTTACGGATTATGTCCTTAATTTTTTTTTTTTTTTCTTTTTTTTAATAAGAGGAAGTACAAGGAGTTATTCTTCATTTGATCGATCCTTCTTATTCCGTTCATTTTATTATTAATCATTAAATAAACTAGACTTATTTCCAAGAAAATGTCATGATTTATTTTAAACAAGTTGTATTAACATAGTAGTCGTAGTATACGTTGTCGCTACTACTACTGCTGCTGCTAAAACAACGCACTTTAATTATTGGTAATAAATTATTCCCTTTTATCCCTACTACCAAAATAAATGTTTTAAAATGGGTTGAGCGATACAAAAACAAATATGCTTCATTCAATAAAGAACAGAACTAAGTATAATACTTGATTTTCGATATTTCTACATTAATGAGTGTGTCAAAATAGCAGTTGTAGTAGTGGTAGTAGAGCAAACTACAAAGTAAGTAATCCTAGGTGAACGGAATTACCTCTTAAGACCTTATTCATTCATCGAATTATTTAAGAGAAAATATTTAAAAACAATTTGAACTTATAACAGAAAAGACATTTCTACTTTATCTTGAGTAAAAATATTTCAGAAATCTTTTAAAAAAATGAAAATAAAATACATTAAGTAAATAAAAGTAACTAAATTTAATAATTTTTACTGTTAAAAAAAGCATTTGATTTCATGCAGTAACCACTTCTTTTCACTTTTCTCGCAGAAATCAAGAGAAATGTATGCATATGATTAATGTTAGCTGTTTTGTGCTTCGTTAACAAAAATAAAACTTTTAATAGCTAAAAACATAAAAAACAGATTTTTTTTCACAGTTTTTTTCCCTTATATATTTTCTAAAATACCCACGTGTTAAACTACTACATTGCTTTAGCTGAGATCAACTCAAAATGAAACATTTCTATTAACGCGAAAAAAAAAAAATAATAATAATAATAATAATAATCACTAAAAAATTGTATTACTTTAACGATAGAAATTTGACTGAACTGCGACTACTTTACTTTCTAGAGGTGAGGTTTTATGTTCGGGGCTTTATTCGTGTATAATTTATAAAATTTAAAAAGAAAGAAAAAAAAAAGAAAGAAAGAAAGAAAAGAAAAAACTCCATACTTATGCCAATGCGTGTTTCTTTCGATTGTCCAATAATGTCCATATCTCCGTTTCCGTTGAGATGTGTTTTGTTGTTTTTTGTTTGTTTGTTTTATGCGCTTTAGAATATCTAAACTAATTTTTTTTTCAGAAGTGCGCTCAGAAGGAAAAAAACAGCACTTTCTTAACGCATTGCAAATCTTAATTTTAAAGACGATTAGAAGACACACTAAGTGAAAAAAAAAACCCCTACGCAATGTCCAGCTCTTATTCGCTCTCTCGGCCTTCGCGCTATTTCGGGGAGGGAAGGGAAGACGACAATAAAAGAAAGGAAAGAAAAAAAAGAAAGAAGTGATAAAAACGTTTTTCTTCTTTATTCTTTGCTGATGGTCAGAGGTCAACAAATATTCACAAGCACTGATTATTTTTAATCCAAAGTCGAGCATCACATTGTTTTTTATTTAACAATTTGCAATTAATTAACTAACCATACACCTACTTTTTACTTAAAACAAGTAGAAGTCATACTACCGTATGAAGCAGTAACATTAACAAAGTTATTGTACTACTAAATTTAATATTTGCAGCAGTATAATTTCAGGAAATTTTTTGATTTATAAGAATAAGGTAATTAAATCACTGGAGATTCTTTTTAATCAAAAAGACTTTTATTTCGGAAAAAATGTGTAAAGTCCTGAGTTACCAATAATAATGTTATATTCAATAAATGTACACAAAGAGCAGCAGCAGCAGCAACAACAACGCTCTTTTCACAACAGCTATGTCGCCCCACACCACAGTAGTAATGATTTTACTACTTGAAACATTGACGAAATAATAATAAAATGTAAAGTTTTTTCCGTAGGAGAAAAAATCCATCTTTTTCTCCTTCAGTTGCATTTGAAACAATACGGGCTACTGGGCAAAAAGAAAAAAAAAGTAGTGCTCAGGTTAATAATAGTAAACAATCTAAAAAATAATCTATTAAAAAATACGCTAATGAAACTGCATAATAAATTTTACTTTAAAATCAATTCTTTCAAAAATGTCTAATCAGATGATTAAAACTAGAGTCTGAGATAATATTTCTCGATGCACTTAGTAATTATGCATAGAATTTTTTTTTTTAAATCAAAATAACGAAAAGTTTATTTATTTACTTTCTTTTGTTGTTTTTTTTATTTTCACTTTTTTTTTTTTTGCCAGCTATTTTATTTTAAACCAACACTTTCTAACAGAACAACCACTGACAAAATTGAACGTAAAATCATATAAAGATACAAAGAACAATTTTTTTTTCTCAATAAGTTTTTTTTTTAATGAAAAACACAGCAACAATTTTTTTTTTAAATATATAAATTCGGTTGTTTTTTTTTTTCCAATTCAGTAGCATGGCGAAGCAAAGTAGAAATCTGCGGCAGACAAACGTCGTAAAAAAATGACAAGAATTAATAAAGTGAAACAAATTTAAATAAACGATTTTAAAACTATTTAAGAAGAAAAGTACAATACAAATAAACAACTGTGACAATAATAATAACTGTGACATAATTTTTTTTAAGTAATCATTTAACATACCACAGTGCTAAATTCTCTACATAAAAGAGCGCATTCAATTTTTCTTGCAAGAAAGCTATTAACATGACCTAACAGTTTTCTACTCTTCAAGAGATTTACGGTTATTTTCATTTGCGTGTTTTTTTGTTTTTTCTTAATATACATATACATATCCGTCTTTTATGTTGTTTTTTAAGAAAACTTATTGATTTTACCCTTTTTCTTTATTTTGAAGTTTTAATTTTTACTCGAATTCGCTTTTTTTTTAAATCTGAAAGAAAGTTTAAAAGCAACTCTTACGTGCGTTATCAAGAAGAGAAGAACAAGTGTCAAATGTCAACTAAACTGAAAATGTTTTATTTCTTTCATTTAACGGAGAAATTTTTCTCTCTAAATTAAATATGATTTTTTTTTTAAATCAACATCTTGAATTTTATCTTATATAGAAATTTTTTTTTTAATTTCCCTTTTAAAAGTAAACTTTTGTTTTTCAATTTTTTTTACTGAACTTTTAAACTGAAATAAAAGAAAACTTGATTCGATCTCAAAAGTTTAGAAACGTATTTCTTTAGCATCCCACAATTTAAAACAAAAAAATTCAAGAATTTTCATGTTCAAAAAAGCCTTAAAAATTACTTCATAAGAGAAAAGAAAAATCAAGAAATGTAGACAAGTCGAGATAAGTTTAAAAAAAGATTTGTTGTAGTTCTGAGAAATTAAAGAACTAATCATTCGCTTTCCTTTTTTGTTGTTGTTTTGAAAATCTGTAAAAATTATAGCGTAAAAAGGTAAAATTTCAAATGTCACACCGGTTTTTCAGCTTTCTTCTCTCTCATCCCTGGAAGGGAGCGGGTTTCCAAACCAAACCTACATCTCAAGAGTTCCGGAAGAAAAAAATTAAAATCAGAAATGTAAAATTCTAACTCACTTGCCTATATTGCCTTATTGCGGTAATAAATTCACAGCTGAGTGTGGTTTTTTTTTACTTTTTTCTTTTCTTTTTTTTTTCCTTTAGTGTTTTCCGTCCTTCTTCATAGAATTTTCTTTTTTTTTTTCCACTTCTTCCTATCCACTTTTTGCCTCGTTTTCGATTTGAAATCGAAAATTTTAACAGCTTCAATATTAGATTCGCGCAACCACATCCAAAAAAAAGAGAAAAGCTTTTAAAACAATTGCTACTCGATTTTACTTGTCCTTGCTCCTTAGATAAAATACAAAAAAGAAAATTACTTTTCAAAACTCTTAGAAGGAAATAAAATCCTTTAACTTAAAATGAAGTGTATTTTAGCGGATAAAAAAAAGTTAAAAAAAAAAATACCCGCTATTTCTAGGCGTAAAATGTGCTTATATTTAGTTTAGTAAAAAAAAAAAAAAGAAAGAAAAAAATGTAGACATTTAGATATGCGTACAAAACGAAGTGAAAACGCACAAAAAAATAGTTTGTTTTATTTTTATTTTTATTTATTTTTTGATAATTGAAAATCGAAATATAAAAATTTATAGAAAATAGGTATTTGAATCTTTTTAGTACTTTTAAAATTGGACACCCGGCAAAATCAAAGGTTGCCTTTTAAAGGAAAAAAGCGGTCACTAAACATATTTTTTAAAGCTTTTTTTGGGGGGGAGGGAACAAACTGCACCTTTAAAACGGTCTTTTGCTTTGTTTAAAATACTTTTAATTTTTTCCTGGTTTTATTTGTACCTTTAAAATTTCAATTAAAAGATAAAATTACACAAAATTAGTTAATAAAATGATCTTTCTTACACATGTGAATTTAAAAACAACAAACAAAAAGAAAAGATAAATCTGTCAGGTTTTTGTTTTTTGTTTTTTTCTATCTGCGGGGAAAAAGATATTAAGAATTTAAAACAATAAAAGAAAAAAGGCGCCTCGCTCTTGGAAAATTCAGATTTTTTTTTCACTTCTTTTATTCCGTCGGAGGCTGTTGAAGCGGTTTTTTTTTCTTTATTTTTTGGAGGGTTTTTTTTTTTAAGAAAAAAAACTTGATCTCTCAAACGAGTAAAAGGGAGAAAAGAGAAGGGCGCTTTATCGCTACTGAAAAAAAAGATGAAAACGTGCACAAAAAAGCAAATCGAGATAGACTTGACGACGAACTGGAAAAGTGAATAACAAACATTATGTTGTGTATGCAATTAAAAAATAGAGCAACCGGACAAAGTTGTCGGCGGTAAAATTAGTAAAAAAAAGTGACCCTACCTACGGTTTTTCTTCTTAATACGCCATCGAACTAGTATTTGAGCTGAACAAGATACATAAAAGCACAGGGGGCGGCTACAGGAACAGCCGATGCGTGCTATAATTTGCCGTTATGCTAAATGGATTCACCCATAACTACTGCTTGATGGGAAACGTGTTGAATCTAATAATCAGAGGATGAAAGCACGCAAAGAAATTGGGGATGAATAAAAACGTGCTCAATTGCGATAATTACGTTATTTTCCCGTATCTATCTCAATAAAAATTTCTGGTAGAAATTATCAATTTTTAAATTTTAAAAGTGCTCAAATTTAACTCCCAAAGCTGAAGAAGCGTCATTTTTTCATCACTTTTTTTCTTTTTATTCATTTGAAAAAAAAATTTAATGAATAAATTTGACGAATAAAAGATCTTTTAAAAAATCGCTACTTTTTCTCTTTGCAATACATAATAAATTTTAGTTTAGTTTTCTTTTTAGCTTTCTTTAAAAACATTATTACACTTTTTCTCTCACTTTAGTAAATTTCAGTTTTTAGATAGTTAAAATCTTTTCGTAGTTGTCACTTTGTTCCTTTCTTCTCGAGCCACTTGAAAAAAAAAGTTATGTTTTAGATGTATTTTTTAAAATTTTAATTAATTCTAATGAGTTTATTATATTATTTTTAATTTGTTTTTCATTCATTTATCGAAACAAGAACATTTGGAAATCTTAATTGCCGAGTAGTAGTTTTCATTGTTTAATTGCCTTAAAACAATCGTAAAAAATAAACGCAATATTTTAAATAAATAAATTTTTAAAATGATAGTCGAAAAAAAATTTTTTTCGATCATACCCGGAATAGAACGTTCTATCATGCTCGGATTGTGAAATTTTTTTGATAACATTTTTGCATCGAATTGCGTGCTGTATAATAAAATTAGATTTAATTTTTTTTTAATTAAATTATTAAAAACGAATAAGCTATATAAAAAAAATGCATATTCGGGGACTGAAATGAAAGAGTTTAATTTTTTTCCCATGGTGCATCTGATTGTTATGGTGACGTCACATTCATCAGTGTGTTGTTGTTGTTTTTATTTGGGGGACTCCTGATTTTATTGTGTGACAGAAAGAAAACTATTTCCGCTTTCATTTAAAATTTGTCGCCTTGGAGGTAAGTCTCATTTGCATTTATTGGACATTTGCTCAAATTGTTCACTCACATTATTTTTTCTGACTGGTTTATCCAAAAAGCAAACAAATTTGCCTTTCTTTCCGACACGCTGCCCTGTGTGGCTGTTGTACAAACAATCATTGCAATGCAATGGCTTCTCTTCTTCCTTGAGCTCAACTGAAAAGAAGAGGATGATTGAAAAAAGAAGTTGAATTTTCTTGCATAAGCTCGTTTTTCACAATTTTAAACGTTCGATTGTATTCAATATAAAACTCTCCATTTTCTTAGATGTTAGTTTTTATTTATTAAGGACTTAATCGTCCGTTGTATTTTATGAAAATAACTAAAACTCGTCTTAGTGCAACAGAAGTCTGTAGTAGTGGAATTTTTAAATACAGCTCGATTTAGTTTTAATTTTTTGATCACCACATTAAATATTTTACATATATATATATATTTTTTAAAGTTTGTTTTAACTACAAAAGTATTTTAAGCTTGGTACAGTACAACTTTATTTGCCATCGTTAAAAAAAAACTTTCTTTCTCTCTCCTCACATATCAAACAAAGCAAAGAGACCTTGAAAAATACAAAATGACCAAAAAGGCCTTCATTTTTGTTGTTGCTATTTTTTAACTTAGCAAGTTTTGCGAGTGAATAAAAAATCTACCTTTTTTTGTGTGCAGTAAGATTTTACACACGTACATAAACACCCTCTTGTTTACTTTGTTTCCCTATACTTGTCTAGGACCCAAAAGTATTTTTGTGTATGTGTACTAGAAATTTGTAAAAAAATATTTTTAGCTGATGGCACCGTTTGTATATTTGAATATAAAATGAAGAGATTTAATTATGAAAATGTTTTTTTTTAAACTTAAAACTATGCTCTAAAAATATAACCTAAAACCAATCTTCCTGTATTTTTGTTAAGTGCTCAAAGAAAGGAAATTTATACTTGACGTTTCATTGCTTTAAATGTTGATATGTACATTGGTCGAGTAGTGTAATGCTTGACTAGCAAACCTGCAAAAGTGAGTTCGAGTCTCATTGGGTATCCCATTCATTCGGTCTTGTGCCACATCTAAGCAAAAAGCTTAGTAAATTACTACATTGATCATATGCTGTGTACATAATCATTCAGATGTCGATGAGCCAAAAAAAAAATGTCTAAATTGCTTAAGTTGGTTAATGGTTGTTGGTTGAGATCTTGTTTAAAAATAATTGTATATTTAATCTTTTCTTCAATGATGAGAACAATTAGTTTGTATGTCCATTATTCAAACGATTTAATAAAAAAAAAAAATAATCAGTTAATTCATTTTCCAAAAAATAAATAAAAAATAAAAACCGTATAAATGTGAAGCATTTGGCAGTAACAACAAAACATTGTTGTTGAGAGTAGATTTTGACCTATTTTTAAACTACGAATGCTCAGATATATATTTTTTTTTAATTAGTAATATTGTAATAGCAAGCTTGCCATTTCACTTAAACTTTTAGAAAACTATTGCTATTTAAATACTAATTTTGTAATGGTGTAGGTTATAATGCCCTATTTGCTATGAATTCTGTTGTTGAGCTTGAATTATACAAATTATTGGATTATTATCATATTTTTGTTTGTTTCTACCCTCCTCGAAGGCTTTTGACGACTTGGGTGGTATAATGGATAGTAAACTAGACTTGCAAATCTTCACGAATGAGTTCGTCTCATTGGGTGCTCCATTCATACGGCCTTGTTCCACATCTAAGCAAAAAGCTTAGTAAATTACTATTCTCCTCAAAGGCATATTTTGATGGAATTTTTATTATATAAAGCACCTTTACAATGTCTTCGGGTTTTTTCATCATCGTCACTACCACTTTCACGGTATTATTTACTGAGCGTTGCTTAATTGTAGCACCAGGCTGGATTATGGGGCACTCAGTGAGACTCGAACTCACTAGTAATGGTTTGCTCGTTAAGCCTGCTAATGATTACACCACTCGAGGCGCCCGAGTTTGAAGTTAATAGCCCCAGACAATCCTAACTCTGATCCTTCCCAGCTATGGGTTAAATGCTATTACTGTTGTTCTTTGGTACTGAATAACCCATGAAGGTTGATATACCAAAGAGAAAAACAAACATAACATTGACCCCACCCCACCTCCCAAAAAAACACTGAAAAGAGAAAAGGTCGCTTTAATGTGAAATGCCTCTCAAGGAGCAATCTGGGGGGGGGTGCTCATGTTCCTTAGGTAAATCACCAAAATAGTTATTAAGCCTAATGTATGGAGCACTCAGTGAGATTCGAACTCACTAGTAACGTTACACTATCCAAGGCGCTTATCACTTAAACGTCTTCTAAAAGGTGAGTTTTGGAAGGGGGTGCACGTGAAGCTTTTTGGTTTTGGTTTTTCTTTGTACTTCTAAGTTTTATTTTTGTTTTATGATATTATATCGTTATGTTCCAAGTGACTTTGTTGGGAAAAAAATTTCTCTTAGTCTGTCTTCACGGATTATTGAGCTTTTATTCTTTTTAACTTTTTATGATGATATTCATTCATTTATTTGTATTTTTCTGAAACAAGATTTTTTCCATTTCAGGATCGTAATGTTATTTGGCAAACTTGACGTTGGGAAGTTTTTTCTGTTTTGTTTTTTTTTGGGGGGGGGATATTATTTTGGTTTTAAACAGTTATTCAAATTCCTATTATTCATCATAGTACACGCTTTGCAAAATTAAAAATAAACACATTTTATAATTTTCAAAGTTTAATGTCCTCCATAAATCCAAACGTCAACTTCGGAATGATAAAAGAAACGCAGGTCTTGAATTTTTGCAGCAAATTCAAATTGGGAAGGAGAATAATTCCTTTTGAAAGTTATAAAGGCCGTATTTCGTCACATTTAAAGCTCTTATTCATTTTATTATTATTATTATTATTATTTGAATACAACAATAAGAATCCACATGATTCTCCATTTTCCATTTGTGGCCATGCTGAACTTCTTTGTTTTTACTGAGTGTGAACTCGTGAACAATTTTCAATGTTTTTGTTTTTTCGTCAATGTTTATGCGACAAAGATGATATCCTGCTTTATCTATCCAGAGTGATAAGAATAAAAATTCTGTTAACAAAACTGCTTGATTGATAATTCTCAAAATTCAAAAAATGCTTTTTATTTGAAAATAAAAAGGAACTATTTTTATATCATTATTGGATCTCCATAGATCTAGGAATTGTCAAATCAGGTCTTTCTAATATTATTCTTGTAAACAAGGAATTCACTGTTAACCAATAAATGGGTGTATTTTTACTCATTTCTAAAATGCCTGATTAGATTTATTCACAACATGAAAATGTTTGAAACGTGGAGCTTACAGCCCAAAATTCTGCGTAGATGATGGAGTGACTAAAATTAATCTGTCTTGCCTTGTATTTATCGACCCAGAGTCAAGGACTGTACGGTATGTGCACTGTAACAGTTTCAGAGACAGAAGTGTTAATGTTATTGTTTTTATCGCCTCTTTATAATAAAAATCTGTTACTGATTGTCCGAGAAATGCTCGATTATTGATGCAAGGCTTTTTAAAACGCTGTAAGGGTAACCCGAAGCCGAACTTTTTAGACTTTATTTTTCCGATGCAAATATCATTGGGGAACGAGAAAACTTTTCTTTAACGGAGCAAAGCGTGGCCTATTTACCAAAACTTTTCTTTTTCCCCAATGATACCTGCATCGGAAAGATAAGGTCTAAAAAGTTCGGCTTCATGTTACCCTTACAGCGTTTTTAACCTGGACTGTATTGAGACAAGAAAAAGAAATATAAATTAATAATTCAAATTTTATGTTGGAATTAAAAGATTGAATTTTTTAAAACTTTTTTCTTCCTTAAAAGTATCAATTTGTTTATTTTTAAAATCGGTGAACATGTTATTAATGTTATGAACCAAACTAAGACAAGAAGCTGAGGTTTATAGTCGCTTAGAAAAACTGCATGTATTGATGTAGTTTTATCTTCATTCAGAATTGAGTGAAGACGTGTTTAGTTCAATGGTTAAAATTCTGACCTCCCATAAATAATTCCATTTCAAGTGGTTTTGTATTTTAATCAATTAATGGCTTGTTTTCATTTATTTATTTTTGTTTGTCGCTCTAGCTTTTCAAATCATGCACTTGTAAAATCTGTCGTAGCCAAGATCGTAATTTCGGTAAATACGCGATTAAAGCCACCTCCTCTGTCTCTTAATCCATGTACTCTTTCATTGTTTTTTGCATTTGTTTTAAAAATAAGTTTTTCGTTTATGTATCTATTTGTTAGTGACTACTTTTTTTATAACGAGTTTAATTCTGCTTTATCAATTCAAGAAATAATTGCTGATAGCAAATCTTTATATTATGTTTTAGTTTTATTGTGTAAAATCGTATTCAGATCTACAAATTCGTAATTTTTGTGACCTACGCTTTCAAATTTAGTTAATATATAAGCAAATCTCAGGATTAATAAATTTGATCTCAATTCATGTTCATGATAGCACACAACAAGCAAACCACTTCCTGAGGGAAACTATCCTAAAAAGAATACTGATTAAAGAAATGTTTACAGTATCAAAGAAGTTCCATCGTAGGCTTGTAAAATTGAAACTGCTAATGAGGGAGGAAAAAACTTGCTTGAATACAAAATTTCAACATTGAAATTGAAACTCCTAATACCCTTAAATAAACCTATCCGCTTCTTGAGTAATAAAAAGGCCTAAGTATTTTAGATACTGTCCTAAACACAAAAGATTTTTATTAAAAACAATTTCATGCTTTTATTTAAATGGCATTTGTTATATGCAATCATATTTGTTATTTTTAGTGCATGAGCTTACAGACAAAACAGTGGTCTCCATTTAAGATTGTTGACATTGCCATAATGTATATTGTGTATAAATGACAAGGATGTAAAAATAACAGTAACTCAATTTTTGAATGACACTATTTTCAAACAAATACTGATCAGTGTGTTAAATCTTTCATTAGTCTAGTTTTGGACTATTTTTAGTGTAATCTTCTATCTTTATACCGATTTTCTTTTGGATTAAAATTTCCCGTCAACACTTAAGTTCTAACCTCTAAAATAGACTGTAGCATATATACCGCCGAAGCTCCTCTAAAATAGACGTTTACAAAATAATTGGTTTCTTTCTGCTGGATTATTCTTCCATTAACTAAAAAGAACACAACGTCATGAAATTATCTATTAAGTTTTATCATTAATCTCAATGCTTATTCCGTTAGTAATATATACAGAAAGAGAAGTGTGTTTTGACTCAAAAGATCTCTTTGTCTTGCTGCACAAGTTGCTTGGGTGGCATAACAGGATGTATATCAGTTTCCTAAAGTAAACTGGGAGATGCCCCAGAAGAAATGCTGGGTAAGTTGCATGGGTGACATGACAGTATGTACACCTGTTTCCTAAAGTAAACAATGCAGCTGCTTCCTTGGCAGAACTGCAGTGTAAGTTGCATACTAGAAAGGAGCTGTGTCCATGCCCATTGCGTATGCATGGGATATGACTACAAGTGTTGTGTATGTGTCCAAAAAATTATATAAACCAAGGACCCCAGCAAAGAAGACACAGACAACAAAGAAGACCGACAGGAAAGCTACTTGATGTTATGCCTTGCACCAGACTGCCCACAGTTGAAAAGAAGAGAAAAGCCAGAACTGTACCAGACTCTCAAAACTAAAGAAACAAGTAGAAAAGATGATTCAGTGCATTGAGATGGGCCTGTACCAGTCTTCTGAAAATAGAATGAAAAAGAAGCAGTTCCATGAAGAGTTGCATCTTGCCCTGTGTGTGCATCTCAGCTGTCTTTCACTCTCTCTCTTTCACTCTACCATTTCTAAAAACAGAAAAAGAAAAGAGGCTTTTTATATTTTTTTTTTTTTTTTTTTTACATCAGTGTTCTTTTTGTACTTCCCTGAATACAATATATAGGTATGCATGTATGTATAAATGTTTTGTGTGTGTATATATATATATATATATATATATATATGCATTCTGGGAAGTACAAGAACACATATATATATATATATATATATTTAGTAAAGTAAAGTTGGCGACCTTAGTTGAGGATGACCTGAAGGTTCCCTTTTCAATTGCTCCATTTTACCCTTGATCCTTACCTTATAATGCTGAGTGTTAACCAACCCAGCATCATGTTTTTTTGTTTTTTTTTTAGTCTTTGGTATGACGTGACCTGGGATTGAACCCTGGTCTTTTGAACCATTGGTGTGCACACACACACACACACATACATATATATATATATATATATATATATATATATATATATATATATAATACGCTCATTCACACCTACATATAAGTACACACATGTATATACATAGGTGTGTTTATAGATAAATAAATAAATCTGTGTGTGTATATATATATATATATATATATATATATATATATATATATATAAAATTTCAGTCTTGTCTCTGTAATTGATTTGAACCTTGGATAGTCGGTGTATTATATTTTCTTTATCTCTTAACTTTTTACTTAGAAATTCTTCATTGCTAAATTTAATGGAACATTGTTTTTATTAGACTGAGTTGAAAATGTTTCCTTTTAAATGGAATAAATCTGAAAAGAAAGTTGCTTTTAATAATCTTAGTAGAACTTTTGCAATGGTAAGTGGCTTTACAATGGTAGTTTTTCTATTGATAGCCTAATGTTTGTGGGACATAAGGAGAGGGATACTAGACCTGTTCTGGAGCTTCTTGGTATGTGGATTACCACTTCATTGTCATTATTCCCTTGTCCACTTTTTTTTTGTTTCCTTTAGATTAAATAGATAAAAACACAGTGAGATAAGATATAACTGACTGATAAGGCTTCTGCTTAAAGCTGATGAGGCTACATAAAAGATAAACGAGCACACTTTCTCTGTTAGTATTTGGGAAACTTAGCTTTGTGTGAGGTCACAAATAGAGCACCCAAATTAGGATCAAGTTGTTTTTTTTTTCTTTTTTTTAATAATTGAATGATTTTTTTTTTTTTTATTTATTTTTTATTTTTTTATTTATTTTTTTTTTTTAATTTGTTTTTCAGGAGACTTTAATTATTGAAAAGAAGGAAGATTCAAGTTAGACTGCAATGACATGACTATATTTTATTATTTATTTATATTTTTAGTATTGTTTGATGGCACAGAATTATTCAGTTTATATCTCTTTGAAATATTGATCCCAAAACTTTTTTTTTTTACTTCGCAGTGCTATCATGTTTTATTTTAACTCTTTCCAGACTGAATTTATTTCTAAAATACCCTGTTGGCTGACCTAGAATATGCTGACTGCATCTTCTGCAGTGGCATAAGATGGTCTCTGAGGTTGAGTTAATCCTTTGTTTCCATTACTCCCAGGTCCAAATTGAGCCAGAGTGATTAGTACCTGTTAAGGTTCCCTCTCTAGTTACTTAAAGCTATAATTGTTACAAATGATCATCATTAGTTGCTTGAAATTATATAAGTGCTTGAAAAAAGAAAAAAAAAAATCCTGTATTTGGCATTAAATAACCTAAGAAGAGTTGGTGTACCTTAAAACTGCCTAACTAACCAACAAAATTATTTCTACACAGCAGCATTTTGAAAAAAGACTGATCCAACAATTGTATGCTAATAAAATCTTTTATTCATTCATCACACACAAGTCTTAACTAGTATGGTGTTACCTTTCATTCTCTTTTGTTAGCATGAGACTTCAAACATACAAGGCCAACTTTCAATCATCACTACTACAGGTTCCTCAACAAAAAACAAATATATAGTAAATTGCTTTACATATTTCATCAGAGAGACTTTCTGAACAAGTACTTAAAAGTTCCTGTTATTGAATCTATTGTTTTTATGTGATGTGCATCAAAGTGAATACATTGTTACCACCAATCACAGGTTCTTCCCTTCACTTTGCCTCAAACTAGAAACTCTTTTCCTCCCAATGTGGTAAGCAAATCTTGACTGATTGTAGCACAAGTTCTAATAGAGAACTCATTTCTTTTCATAAAATAACAGTACCAGTGGAATTTTAACTGGGATTACATTGCTTCCTCTCGAGAATAAATTGGGAACTTTGGGGAATCTGGTGTACCCCTTCATTGCAATTACTCCCAGGTCAACTCTGACCCAGAGTAGTGGTGTCTGATCTATGGGTCAAATAGAACTGTTTGATCATTTACTAAAGATTATTATTAGTTATTTAAAACCATACAGTTGTATGCAAATTATCTATATTCTACAGAAATACTTGATAAATAGATTTACAAATTTTAAATAGCAATACTTGAAACAATTTAACCATGTGCAAACAAATCAGCTCTTACAACTTGTTTAAAAATAAAGTAATCTACAAACTATTTGTTTACATATTGAATTACCTACTAGGGTTGACATGAACCAACTGACCTGGAGTGGTAGTAGTTAAGATCCCATTAATGAGTCCAATAGATCTGTTTGAAAATTATTTGTATTAGATAGGAATACTTGATATATAAGTGTGCAAAAAAACTGAAGTACACAAAAACGTAACTATAAATGTACTATGCACACACTTCACTTGGCAAAAAATAACCTTTGACTGTTTGACATGCTGTTAAAATCAATCAACCAATCTGTTAATGCTATATGTTATCTTTTCTAAAAGAGTCATTAAACTTTCAACACTTTCTTCCATTCTCCTTCCTACATCATTCCTCTTATCAATCAAAATGTTCTCCCATAGTATACTCATTATCAAAAAAAAAAATTCAAAAGCTTGGGTCATCTATAAGAAAAGTTTGGTTTCATGCATTTCTAAATACATTAGACTGAACCTTTTAAAAATCCAAAATGTTTTGTTTTGCTTTATATTGCCATTGTTATAAAATTCAATAGAAAAATTCTTTGCATAAACAAAAACTCATACATAATTATAGTCTAGAAAAACTCTGAATTCAAACCAGCTGACCTCTGCTTAAAAATTGACCTTGTGTCACATTCTGCTCATGGCAGAGGCGTTGGGTAAATACATACTGTTGTAATGAATGTGAATTCTTATAAAATCATATATATATATAGAATAAATTTAAGAATAGTAACTAACTTTTAATGTTGTGATTATAGTGCATTTAGTGTAATGGTTATTGGTGTAGGAAATGGAATCTGCAACCAGAGTTCAAAACCTGAGAAAGGCATGAATCCAACAGTTCTTCCCCCCCCCCAGCTATGAGTAAATGGTTGGACTGGATTCTTTAACCTTGGTTAGGCAATCAGTCTAGAAGGAAAACTCTGAATTCAAACCAGTTGTGCTTTGCTTAAGAATTGACCTTATGTCACATTCTGCTTATGGCAGTGTGATTAGGTCAATACATACTGTTGTGATGAATAGTTATATAGAGCATAATGTTTCAATTACTGTTCATTTGCATCATTGCTTGATAATTTCTATATTTAGAGCTCACTTCATCGTTTTTGCCTATACTTTTTTCTTTTCTTTTTTTTTTTAATGACATCTTAAGATATCTTTATTTCCCTGATTTACTTTTTTTCAATAATAGAAAACATGATATGACATTAAATATTATGAAGTATTATGTTTGTTTTACAAAACAAAAATGAGTGAATTGACTCAAAATTTTTCATTCTGCAATAGAAAAAGGCTGAAATAGATGCTGTCATTTACATAATGATTTGATGAATGTTAGGTTACATAATTGTGAAAATATTTATTCCACTAAGACTATTAAGGTTGACAAAAATTTAAGAAAATGTTTTATATTCTCTTATATAATCAATTAACTGACTTGTGTTTTTTTTTTTTTTTTTTTTGGTTTTTTCCCCTCCACTTTAGAATAAGTACATAAGTGAATTTTTAAACTTTCTTCAAACTGGTTTGAAATGACAGAAGTATAATTTAGGTCACATTTGCACATACTTTGATTTATTTATTTATTTTGTATTTATTTTTCAATTTTAAGTTATATACTAGCTACATAAATTAATAGCTTAGAATCATTTCTTTTATGAATTTATCTTGAGTTGTCTGATTTAATTTAGCTTAAAATCTAACTCTCAAATTTAAATCCAATAACAATTACATTTTCAATGTGCTGTAGGCAATAATGAATTGAAAGAAACTGCATGTATCAAAATTCATTCATCATCAAAGTTGTGTTTAACATTGATTAATTTTCAGCAAATTCACCCCAAGTCTTTTATACATAATAGAAAAAAAAGGGTCAAGATGAAAGCAGAATAATCATCTGATTGGCCCAGCGGTTAGAGTGTTCGCCAATGGCCCGGGAGACCTGGGTTCAATCCCAGGTCGAGTCATACCAAAGACTTTAAAAATGGTACTTGATACCACCTTGCTTAACACTCAGCATTATAAGGTACGGTTCAAGGGTAAAGTGGAGCAATCCTGGGAATGGAGTAGCGCCCTCCCCTACACCTTGGTGTAGTAGCTATCGAAAAGGGAGCCTTCGGGTCACCCTCGACTATGGTCGCTAACTTTACTTACTTACTTTTACAAAAACTACTTGATGGTTATATTTTAGCCTTTCATTTCTGT
>OY757923.1:82364858-82564998 GCA_963585895.1 Sepioteuthis lessoniana | reverse complement strand
ACTTATTTGTCATGTTCACTAGATAGTATTCCTTGAGATTACCATTTTTTGTAGTCATCAGAGAATTCTCTTAATGAAAAAAATTTCAATTCCTTTGAAGATTGCAAAAGGTAGTTTAAATAGTTCTTTCATGAGAAAACTAAAAAAAAAAGAATTGTAGAAGTATAGAATTATGAAGTGAGTAGAAGATAATAGAAAAAATGGTGAATATGTTGTTCAATAAACAATTTCTCTTATTTTTACTTAATAAACCAAACAAACTTTTAGTTACCTGATATGTATTGATTGGTATTTATTTTGAGATTTAAGACATTGATAGATTTATCTTTTCTTGTATCTATTTGATTATTGATGCATAAATGAAAATGGCTATCACTCAGTGTTTACATTGTTCAATGTCAGTAAGCATTCTAATCTAGTCATGTAAAGAAAGTTCTTCAATTAATTTTTTTTTTTTTTTTTTTGTACTTCTGTTCAATTTCAGTCAATCCTTATTCAGTAGCCTAACCATTTAATCAAACATTTTTTTTATATTATGAACCTGACTTGTCAACTCATTGAAATATTATCTGGAAAATTGTATGACACATGCACAAGATTTAAAAAAACTTTGTGAAAGTCATTTTCTGAGCCAATAAAGATCCCGTGAAAATTTGTTTTTCTCTTAATACTTAAAATAACTTCAGTTTGTTTGGTAGCTGTAAAAAAATTCTATATGCCTTTTTGATAAATCAAAAATGATAAATCTGACTGTATATTGCTGTTTTTTTTATTTTAAAATTTTACCAATTTAAGAATAATCTCTGAACTATTTTTACATGAATCTGCTTAAACAGATTAAATTGGGGATATAATTTTTTTTATATAAAAATTCAAAAAACAAAACTACTTTTGTTTGCCACTTTAACAAATTTGACAAAGTATAAACATATTCTTGCTTTTATTCTTACAATCTAAACAGAAAAAAGTTCCAAGAATTATGCAATGACCCAAGGTTGTAGATGATTATCATCTTCAGTCAGTGGAAAATGATAGTTACTAAATAAGTTCACTATTTTGCTATCTTAAACTTAGAACTGTGATATCCATATGCAATAAATCCTAGACTTCAATTACACAGGAAAATAATTAAGCTTTTCAGTATTAAATTACTTTTAGCAACTAAACTATTGAGTATATTTCAATATAAATGTCTGTTTGAAAAAATTCAATATGGAAAGAGTTCATTTAACTTGTTTTCATATAAAAGGCTGTCCAGGAGCAGTGTTGAGTAAAAACACTTAAAATTGAGAAGTAATGCTGAATTTTATTGTCTAACTAGAAATCAGTTTCTATAAAGTACAGTGGGACCTCAGTTGGCAAATATAATTCGCTCCAAGATTATGTTCAACTACCTATTTGTTTGAAAACTGAAACAATGATGGTTGGGTAGACTTGACCAGCCATTTGATTTTCATCAGCTCAACTTATGTGTTCAAACTCTGAATTGTTTGACTTGAGTCATTTGATAATCAAGGATCTACTGTACTTGTTATCTTTCCAGAAATTAATTCTTCTTTTTTTTTTTTTTTTTTTTTTTTTTTTTTACCAGGGGTAAAATCTTGGTTTCTAGTATGATTCACTATTTTAATATTACAGTCATAATCGATCAGGAATAATCAGACCTTTGTAATAAAAAGTATATTGAGTGAATGCTAAGTAATAGGGTGAATCAAAAGTTTTGCAATATTTTGGTACATGCTTGTTTATGCTACATATATCACATGACCAAAACAGTTCAAGCCATAAATCCCCAATCAGCTGGGACTGTAGAATATGCTGACTGCACCTCTGCAGAAGGGTAAGACACCCTTCCTCACAAGTGTTCTGGACACAACACTAAACCATCCAATGGCGAGGCTACAGCCCAGGAGCTTTAAGAAATGTGTAATACTCCTTTATTGCCATTACTCCCAGGTCCACTATAACGTGGAGTGGTAGTTTCTGTTACACTCCCATCTATGGGTCAAATAGAACTGTTTAACTCTGTGCAAACAAATGACTGATTTTAAATTGAATTGTTAATGTTAGATGGCAATACCATTTAACTATGTACAAACAAATGATTAATATCAAATTAAAATATTAGTGTTAAATAGCAATAATTGAAACCATTTAACTGTATGCAAGCGAATGAACTCTGACTTGTTTAAAATGTTACCTAAAAACTATTTGCTCACAAATCACTTATTTATTTATATATATAATTGGATTTGGCATTAAATAACCTACAAGGGTTGATATGCCATAAAAATGAACCACCCAAGAAAACTGTGGGAAGTACTCATGGTTGCGGTAGTGCATTGACAAGTTATGCATTTGTTCATTCGATGATATTAAGGCCAAACTGGGCCATAATACTACCAAAAACATTTGTGTGAAAGCTGAAAGTGCTGTTGATCACAGTACAATAACCAGATGGTTCAAGAAATTTCTCACAGGTTTCAAGAACGTTATGTCTAAAATTGTGCTCCAAGCCATAAAATCAAATCTTGTGAGTAGCACTCAATGAGTATCAGGCGAGCTTGGCATCTCACAGTCCAATGTGGTTCATAACCTTCACAACCTCGTCATGATTATCCAGAGCTGCCAAATTGTGACTCACATTACAAAAACATTGCAAAACTTTTCACTCACCCTCATAAAATAATCTCATTCTTTCCCTGTTTTATCTATTACGCATTATCTGTGAACAAACTCAACAAACAGCCATATTTACTAATCAATGAATTTGTTAAAATATACAAACAAAACTATTTTATTATATAACCTAAACAAATAGTAATTTTTTATTTTTAAAGTAATTTTTTTTCTACAAAAAGAAATAGTTAGTAATGCAAATTTCAATTTAGACTCTCCTTGTAAATGAAAGTTTATCAGAAGCTATTATTTGACATAGGACAAAGTGCAAAGGAAAATAATTTGAGATTTATGAAACCATTTAATAAAAAGACTTCAGTAATTTATTAAGCAATTTAGTGATTTTTTTTTTTTCTTCTTGCTCAAAAGATCAGTCAACTCAACTTATATTTTTAATGCTTATTGTACTTATTTATTTTTTACCATAGTTGCCACTGCTTTAGTTCTATATATTTATTGACCCCCCCCCCCCAACTAGTTGTTGTACTTGCATCCACAAGTGTGTGAATATTTCAGGATATTAAATTATCGCAATTGATTACAAGACTATCAAATGCTGATCTTAGAAAATTTATCAAGGTTATAGTCATAGCATAAACACCAGCTTTCACCAAGTCAATTTATTCTTGTTAAGGCACAAGAAAGTAATCTTGTTTATAATTGAATTACTCCTTTTTCTAATGTTCAAAAAGACTCCTGGTTGATTATCAAAGGCTTATCCTTATTAGTTGGTCTCCACTGATTTATCTCTTATCACTACAAACATATGTATAGAGGTTGTCATATCTAAATGTTTTATATGCATTAAGTGATGGTACTTTGATAAATCACTGTTCATTATATCTGTATTACTGAAATTCTCATTGTTGATATAACCATAACCCATCAAAAACAGCACATCATAGTGAAATTTTATTAGAGCAATGTACCTAAAGTGCTCTAACTCAAAGAATAAACCAATTTTCAGTCCTATTTGCAGCTGCATAATAATTTTATGTTTATGCGGAATATCTTTTCTTTTTTTATTTTTATTCTTGATCTAAAAGATTGCTATGAGATGCTAATTATAATCATTTACTCCTTCCTAAATAGAAGCATCTATATCATCATGGACTATTAGGATGGGAACTCAACAGGTTATCTAGTACAATATCAAAAACTTTTAAAAGAATTTGTTCTGACATGTTGGCTTTCTTTTTTCTTTTTTTTTCTTTCTTTCTACAGTCAAAATTTAAAGAAAAAAGATTTACTTGGATTAAATCTATTAGTTCCTGAATGATTTCCCAAATTTATTAGTAAATCCTGTAGATAGCATAACTATTAACTATTCATTAACTTAGTTTAACATTTTACGAAGAAACCTTAAATTTCCTGAACATTTTGAACTTTGAAGAAAAGAGATTTTTTTTTTTTAAATTAGGAAAAATTTAACTGTTTTTGATATTTCTCCCTTCAACTCTTCCTTTCATATATTAGCTTTAATTGCAGCAATCAGTAATCTATTTTTGTCTTTCAACTGTTTTAGTTTTTTATTATTATTATTATTACTAAAAATATTTCATTCTCTAATATCTTTTATTTTATTTTTTATTGATTAATAGCAAAGTGACTTGGTACTGTTCATGACAATAGTTTTGTGGTCATCTTTTCAAATTAAAAACTTAGCTCAAATGTATTCTCCATTGTCTATAATAAAATGTGTATTAATGTAAAAAATAAAAAAACCTGGACATAGAATATAGGATTATCAACCTTCAGATGATTATCTTATAAAATTGATTAAAGAACAAGTAATTATCAGTTATTACTATTTTGTACAAATTAAATTTAGCTGCTGGCTCGCTTATTAAAGATAATAGTAATAGTTATTTTGAGATGAAATAAATTACCAACTTCAGTATAGATAAATTGTGACTTGTATCATATAATACTCTTTAAAAAAAAAACAAAAAAAACATTGCAAAATCTTTTCCTAAATATACCTGAAATCAAAATATACTATTCTACTGGGTAAGCACAAAAACTCTCTACCCTTGAGAAAGATATGACTCCTTTTATAGTTAAATTACTGTTCTTCTACAAAGCTAATTGATATATCATTAAAGAAAGAAACCAAACCAAAACAAACAAACAAAGGTATTTTTCAATTTCAAGTAGTCATAACATCAAAACTTATTGGAATATGTTTATAAATATAAATACATTAACTTGGGAATGTTTTTCTGCTCACACTGTATTGTCTGTTTAGTGGAAATATATAAAGCAAATATTAACCCTGATTTTCCAATTATCCAAATTAAATAAAATTTACATATCAACTTTTTACCTTTTATCCAATGTACTGTTGTATTTATATTTTTTAATTTGAATCTTTTTAAAATGTCTTAGAAATCAAATATTAAATAATCTAGAATATAATTCAACCTAGCTCCACAAAATAAATCTAATTCATTGTAGGTTTTACTGTAAATAATGTTAGCATTCAGTTAAAAGAATTCTCTGAAAGATTAATGCATCTTAAGTGAAACATTTAAAATTACTTTATTTGAAGTGTACCAGGCCGAGACCTATATAAGCTCAATGATGTCTAAAATATATAAATCAATAGCAAGGTTAAAATTCCCTGTTTAACAAAACTTTTTTCTCCTAATTAATTTTCTGCTTTGTCTACAGGGCTTAGAATAATGCTAACTGTATCACATGCAGAGTGATAAAGGGAGAGGTTCTGAGTATAACACTAAATTATATATAGTCACCCTTTTATTACCATTACTCCCAGTTCCACTCTGACCTGGAGTTGTATTTGACCCATAGGTCAAATAGCTCTGACTGAAATTATTACTATTACAAATGCTTAATGCCATATAACTAGATTATTAGTATTAGATAAAAATACTTAAAGCAATACAACTAGGTGCAAATTATCTGTATCTGATAGGAATGCTTTATATGTAACTGCAAAAACCTCTTAAGAACCAACTACTCAATTGTAAAAATAAATGTACAATGAATACAAATCCCTAATCTATAGGTATAAAATAACCCTTGACAAGTTGACAAAATCAATCAATTAATCTGTCCTCTCATTAACAGTTAATTTTTTTTATCCTTTCATTCACTTCTGGGTTATATTTGTTATAGATCAATGCCCAATCTGGTAATATTTTAATACATTCTTTAGCTGAAACAGGCTATTTTCCTGTAGAAATCACTGACTAGTATTAAGCATTCAACTCAACTCTGCTATTCATTGCCATCAACCACCCTTGACTTAAGCTTCTGCTACTTATTTGCTTTCTAAATGTGATTATTTTCAAATAAAACTTGTTTTATTGAACAGTTTTGCACTGATCTTTCAGGAAAGTCTATCATCATACATAGATGGATTGATAATTACTTGTTCTTTTAATTAAATGGATACCTGAGCAATCAAAGCAAAAGATTATAGCATCTTTACTTTTCCTTTTTTCTTCCCAATAATAAATATGAGCAACAGATTTTTTTTATCAATTTATGACAATGTTGCTATCTATAAATCATAAGTAAATGTAGTTAGTGAGTCACTAATAATTGTTTTATACATCTTAGATATTGTAAACTATTTATTATATTATCATTTGCATTGCTTGCAGCCATATTTTCTTTTTATATGTATCATTGTTTATTCAACTATATTTTTATTAAAACAATTTTATTATATTTATACATATCTTTTAATTTATTCTCAAGAGATTTCTAAATGAATCAGCTACAGTTTAATGTGGTGGTGGATGTAGTAGTAGTAAATACTTTCATTGCTGAAAGGAAAAAAAAAAAATGCCAATGATTGAGCCGTACAGCTATTATTGTACCAGAAATGTGGTTATAAAACTTTGTACAATCAAATTAATAGGTCATCACTAGTGTCATGGTAAAAGATTAAAAATTGGTAATACTATTACTAAATCATATATTTGAAAAATATATACTCATTTGCACAACAACGTAGATGATAATTATCTGAAGTAACTATTGACTTGCAATCAGTTTAAGATTTGAATCACAATTGTTTATCATGCCTATAAAACAATTCCTTAGTGCTGAGATGATCAGTTGCCAAGTGTTATTGAAAGTGATATAAAAGAATTTTTGTAAGAAACATTGTAGATATCTTGATGGCATGTTAACACAATATTATTTAGTTAGTTTGGTGGGGGGTTGTTGTTGTTGTTGTTTTTTTTTTTGGGGGGGGGGTCTCATTATTGTTAAAGAGCTTGGTACATAGTACACAACTGCTACAGATAATGAATTTTTCATAATTTTTAATATTAATTATACTGTAGAAGGTAAAACAAATTAAATGACTCAGAAATTAAATATTTTTGAATTGTCAAAAATTATTAGGACTCTTTCTTTGCCAACAGCTAATTTCATTTTCTAAACAGTATATTTACAATCTTTGTTGTCACTTAAAAATTTAAACCTTAACAATTACCATTTGTAATTGTGACTATAAAAGATAAATTCACATAACAAAAGAATTACCAATAATATTATAAAGTTAGTATTGTTCTTTGAGAAATTTCAGTTTTGTCTAGAAATATTTTTAAAAGTGAGATTTATCAAATTGAACATTTGTTTGAATTGTTATGTAATTATTTTAACCTCCAACTTAGAAAAGTACTTGTAAATCTAATTAATGTTTAATATAAATAATTAACTTTTTCCTTTTTAATTTGAAAATTTAAATTCTGTACAATTAGTTACATCTTACAGAAACATGGCTTCCAGCTGATTATTGTTCAAGATCTGTTTTTGATAAGAGATCACCTTTCCCCATGATTGGAACATTTTATGCTCAAGCCTCATGAATCGTACAAGCATGCCTACCAAATTTAGTAGCCTTAAATCAAACCATTTAACTTTCTATAGAGGACAGACAAACAAACTTGTCTTCGTTATTAATACAAATGATTCTTAGAATTCTTTTATTTGAATACTTAATAAAATAATTCAAAATTTATTCTGATGCTATCTTGTATTTTAGCTTTATGATACAACACCACCCTCTTTTAAGAATATTCAAACTGATTTATTATTTTATTATCTTTTATTCATCATATATTTTCAAAGCAATACTTAACAATTTTCTTTCCTTTTTCATCTATTCCAGTAAGTGCACATAGGCACCTTGCTTAACGTGACTTATCGAGCTAGGCTTGTAAGCCATTGTTTGCGAGTTTGATTTTCATTGACTGTCCCATATTTTTGGCTTTGAGCCAATCTAAATTAAGATTAGTAAATGACTATTCAGTAGGTGCATATACAAGCATAAATGTCACTATCTCTTTAGTCCCATAAAATAAAATCTTTTTAAACTACATTAGTACTCGTTTATTCATGAAAATTTGAATGAGAAATTTAAATGTGATTTTTGTAAATGATTTCAGAAGTTTCCAATATGCTCACTATTTGTGACATGGCACACACATCAAGTCTGTAGTTCAGCTCCTTTTGCCCTACACAGACAGCCTTCTTTGAACTTTTTGTCATATTCAAATCTGCATTGCAGTTGGTGCATTTTTTAGTAAATTCTCTCTCTCAAATGCACAATGCAGTCTTGTTTCAACTGTGTTCAAACATATTCTAACACACAAAATGCCTTTTTCCTTTCCAGTGAATGGCATTTCTATACCTGACAAGAAAAAAACATAGAACATGGAATTTTTACTTGTTTCTACACATACTGTAAAAATTTGGGATCATTTGAACAAGAATTGCTCAAGTTATTAGATTACAAAATAATATCAATTCTTTTTTTAAACATGTTGTATATCAATTTAAATTACTCAATGAGTTGTTGTTATTTTCTTTTTCTTATTCTTCAAGATATTTTCATGTTAACAATTGTAATAATGATTATCATAAGTCTGCTGCTTACAATTTGATGGATATCTACGAATGATTTCATTCAGAATTCACCCTTCAATGTATAAAATCTGATCTGAAAATAGAAATGACTTCTATAACTAAAAAACATAGCCCTGACCATTTGCAAAATAAATATATCCAAAGTCATGACTTAGTGCTCTACAATTAGTTTCAATTTGCCACTTTCTGTAGTAAACTTTTTCCTTTGAAAAGAATCAAGTCCATAAAGTAAAATAAGGTCTATAATTTCTTTGTATCCATCTTTCTATTCTCTCTCAATTTTATAAACTGCCTAAAATGCTTTTTTATTGAAAATCATTCAAGTTTATCAAATTTAAAATTGCTCCTTTTATTGACTATATATAATCAAGATATATGAAATTAGAATGAAGGTCAGAATTCAAATCTAAAGTAAAAATTGAAGAGTTTGTTCTCTAAAGATCAGTAATAACAGAATTCATTTGGTCAGTCAAGAACATGAATATAATTTTGCTCTTTATTTCCTCTCTTAATTCTCAATTGTATTAAAAGGTAATCAGATTTATAAATATTTCCTTTTGATTATGTATTTTTGTATTGTCTATTTATCAATCAACTTCTCTCACAAAATCATAATTTTAATTAAGTTTTTATTTTCTTAGTTAACTAGATATACATGTATAAGTTAAATAGGGGCCAAGTAAGAAAAAATGAATTTTCTTCTCTCTTTAAAAATTATTAAAATTACTTTCATTATTTATTCTAAAATGGCTTGTGGGAAAACATTAGACACCTCTACTTACTTTTTGACAAAGAAGCAATAAAAATACTCAAAACTTGTAACATAATTATATCCTAATAATCTTTGTGCCATTTGTAAAAAGAATGATTGAAGAAAATTCTTATATCTAAAACAAAAACGTAGAAAACTGGAAATTTTTGTCTTAGGTTGTTATAACTGAAAAATTGTTTACCTGAAGAAATATCTTAATGAACGTTTTTGGGGGAGTCAACTTACTCCTTCATTTAAAAATAAACTCTACCAAAATTCAGCTAATTATCAGATTTTGATTCCGTATTAATAGATTTATTTGTAATATTAATGTAATTGGTTTTTTGGTTTAATATAAATCTTGAACAAAACTGTTCACGTATCCCTTTGCACTAATACCTTTGTGAAATGGTATTTGTAAATCAATCTTTGTTTCTCCAGCAATGGAAATTCTAGTAAGGTTGACTGGATTCTCTAGATTTGGTGAGGCAATCAGTCTAGGAGAATTGTGAATTCAAACCAGCAATATTCCACTTAAAAACTGACCTTATATCACATTCTGCCCTTGGCAGAGAATTTGGATAAATATATACAACTAGGTAAATATTATGATATTAAAAAATTATCTTTGAACCTTGTTAATTTTTTTCCATCTTAAAAAGAAAATTGAAACACCAAGGAATAAAGACTCAAACTTTTGATGAGACTTGAACTTCTTTGAAATTATGGGATTTTTGCAAAATTGTTTTCATTTATTTGATTGAATTAAATGTTTTTTTAAATTTTTGTATTCTACTGGGCCACTTTTGCAATGGTGTGTGTGTGTGTGTGTGTGTTAAACAAAAACTCTTGGACTTTTTAAATAAAAAAAAAAATAAAAAAAAAAATTAATTTTATATACTAACTTTTTACAATTAGCATGGAAGATAAATCTTTAGAAAAAAATTTCATTACCTCTTTTGACAATTTGTTAATTGATGACATAGCTTGTTTGCACAAAGAGAACTTTTTGTATCTTCCATACTTGAATGATTGCTAATTATCAGCTGTAGAAAGGGGAAAGTGATTCAATAAGCAGTTAACTTTTTGAATTGACTTAATAGGCAAAGTGACACTTTCCCCATTTTAAACAATTAATTTTTCTCTATATTTCTAACATTAATTTCCAATTAATTTGATTGGCTAATCTTTTAATTCAAGCTTCTTTGAGAGCTACTTTATTTTTGGAAGATTTTTAAAAACTTTTTCTGTTGACAGAAGTATCATGGCAAAATGGAAGTAATTTGTTGATAGTTCTTAAATATTACATTTCTTTAAAAAAAAAAAAATCTTTTAACTATGTAAAAGCATGCCAGATCATATACTTCAGTAGCAATATCTCATCTACTGAAAGCAATGTCAACATATGCATGAGAATAGTATCATCGACTATTGACAAGTTATTGACCATATAAAAATCTGATCTCTCTAAAAAGATTAAAAAAAAAAATTCTCCAAGCTATAGCCATATCAGCACTTCTGTATGGTTTCACCATTTTGACTCAAACGAAATGCTCAGAAAAAATCTAGATGGTAACTACAAGGATGCTACATGCTGTTTTGAACAAATCCTAGAAGCAGCTATCCTACAAAATAGCAGTTGTCTGGCCACTTACCTCACTTCTCTCTAACTATTCAAGTAAGTAAAATGTTCTGGGTACTACTGGAAAAGTAGGGAACATTCTCTTATGGACTCCTTCACACTGACATACCATTGTTTGCCGACCAGCAAAACTTTACATTTATTTGTTCTGTGCGAACACTGGATGTCCTCTAGAAGACTTACCAAGAGCAATGACCAATATAGACAGATGACGAAAGTCAAGGATTAAAACTTTGAAGAAGATATTTAAGTCCTTGCAACACTTTGTTCGTATGTTTGTTTGTTTTTGTTTTTTTTTGTTTTGTTTTTTTTTACTTACTTACTTTGAGGTACCTAACAAAAAATTATATTAGAGCAATTCAAGGGTTTTTACTTTCCTGAATATAATTTTATTTTGATCTTCAGTAATTAAAGTAAACCCAAATGAAAAGGTGAGGTTAACCTAGCATTAAAAGTACATGTGTACTAAGCATTTGACCCAGACATTGTTACCTGAAGAAATTTTGAAAACATGCCTATCAATGTACTAGCAAAAGAACAGCATATTGTACCTTTTCTTTTTCTTGTATATTTTTTAAGTTAATTTGACTCGAGATCTTTAAAAATCCAAATTCTTTTCTTTTAAATCACCAAGCAGATGTTGCTGTGACAAATAAATGGGAATTGTTTTAACAACACTGTTAAGGATTAGAGATTCTGTAGAAGAAGGATTTTGGATAAAATCAATATTTGCATTGGTTATTGCACAATTTAATTTTGTGGAAAGCAAGCCAGATATAAAGATAGGAAAGCAGTGAGAGGATTTATTTGGGTATACACATCTTAAAACTTTTATCATTCTAGACCCTAATGTCATGTGTAGAAAGCATGATTGTTTAGTTTTTGTTTTAATGAGTCTCCTTTTTTCTTTTTTTTTTTTTTTTTTTTTTTTCAGGAAAAACGATTATCTTAATCTTGAGTCATGTGCAAAGTTGAAATGCTTTCTTGGCTTGGGTTTGTGAAATTTTGGACCATTTTAATGATCTACCCTTGAGTTTTATTTCTAGAAAGATAACAAAAGTATTTAAGAGGATTTCCCCTATTGTTTTATAGTGCAAATATACTTTTTTGTCTTTCAAAATTGACTTTGAAAAATATCTGGAAAATCTATTCTTATTCTTAAAATAATCACATGAATAAACATGCTAATCTATTGAGAAAGATTTTATTAATGTTCAGTATTGCTGACATCACAAAAATTTTCTATACTCTCTACCTTGATGACAAACAGTTCATGATCATAACCTTAAAGAATCTTGATCTAGCCGAGTTTTAAAAAGTATATATTCTCATTGAGTTTAGGTAAAAAGAAATAAGAAATAGAAATATTTTTGTAAGTCTTCACTATAAGAAGATATTAATCAACACAGGGTACATTATTTTTAACTTTTCAAAAGCTCTTTAGCTGAAATCATGAGTAAATCAACTTTGCTCTGAGCAGTGTTCAACTTGTGCAAGAATTATTACCAGAAAATATTTCCTTTTTAATTTATATACAGAATCTTAAAAAGAATCCCTGAAGTGATATCAATACCTGTTGAACAGCTCCTTTTCAACAAGTTTCATGAATTTAAAATCTCTATCTCCTTTTATTTTTTTTCACTCAGAGAAAAGAAAATGGGATCTAATAGAACACAAAACCTGTATCTGTTCTTCTGTATGATTTAATAAATCTCTGGATTGACTTAACTGTGTTATTTTTTTTCTTTTTATTGTTGCATTGTTATTTTCTTTTTTTTTTTTCTTTTTTTACCCTAACTGTTTCCTCTTAAGATAGTTAATGTATTAACTATTTCATTTTATAAATTGCTGCTAATGTTGTCAAGAATTTATTTTCTGTAATGAAAACCATTTTCTTTATTACAAGAGAACTGGTGGGGAGAAGGTACCTTTTTATATTGTGTGTCTGCATTTTTCATTCAGCCTGTTTAGTGATGTCTGTGTGTCTGTAGTCTTATTGATAGAAGCAAAACAAACATTGTCAGATTCTACTTCACTTACAATCATAACAGTCAACCATTACTTACCAATGATATGACTGACTTTTTAGTTTTCTTTATTTTTTGTACTAAAAGATTAGTCAACTCAACTGTCATATTTTAATGCCTACTGTACAATTTCATGCTATAATAATGAATGATAACAGTAATTTCAATTACTAAGATATTCTTAAAGTAAATGTCCTCTTAAACTAATTTCTTTATCTATACTAATAAACGAGTCTCCTGTACCTGCCACTCTCAGGATAATGTTTATTGATGCTATGAAAACTCAGAAGTGACATAGGCTATGTGAGATTAACAATGGGGTTGGGGGTATTTGAGGTCACCAGAGGTCAAACCGCAAAATTTTTTCTAAATATTTGAAACAATTTTTATCAGAATTTTTTTCCCAATCCAATCTTATGAATCGCACAATAATTTATTACAATAAAATGAATTTTTATACAAGATTTTGGGTTTCTTTTTTTTTTCTTTTTAAATGTAACAGTAATATACAAAGCATGTTTATCGTTCCCCCTGACCTTGTGTAAAATAGTGTAATGTAATAATTTGCCTAAGAACATTTTTGGTGAAAAATACCTTAATTTTAAAATTCTACCAAAAATTGATTATTGGATATATTTTTTATTTGCTCATATTTAGTAAAGGAATAAACTTTTTATAGAAATTTTGAAAAATTTTCATATGATTAATCCCCTCTTAATTTAGATAACTAGTGTCTGTATAATATAATATATATATATATATATATATATATATATACACACACACACACACTATAATTACTGCATATAAAATATGGCGTATGTCAGATATATAATTTTTGGAACTTAAATGGAACTCTTCAGTAAAAAATTAAGAAAATAACTGAAACTAACTCTGACCTGGATGGTGAGTATACTACATATGTATATAAATTTGTTTATTTTTATATATTACCAAAGAAATATCAGAATTTGTTGTTGTTGAACTATTCTATACCAGCACCAAGTTTCTAAATTACACTTCATAATTTAAATCATACTTAAAATACCTTACAGAATGTCTCCTTCAACCTTATTTGATAGGTGTGAGCATTATAGATTTTTCAATTGACAGATTGGTTACTAGAAGTTATGTTAACAGGTGTCAGTGGCTTGCTACTTTGGAATTTAAAATATTTTGTTTTAGTGTTCATATGTTCAAACCAAAATCACAAATCTGACCATTTCCCTTCAAAACAAACTTTTTTTAAAAAACCATTTGACCCAAATCTGCTCTATCACTTATGTGTGTGTATGTGGGTGTTTGTTATTGATGAAAATCATTACCTATTACTATCTAAGGCATAAACGAAATATCTATTTGTTGGTCTGAAATTTATTTGATCTGGTTTCTAATGTGAATAAAAGTTGGGATTTATTGCTATTTTTGTATCTTTCTTTCTCTTTCTTTTTTTTTCCCCATTTGCTTCATCACACTTTAGCTGCACAAACAATAACCGAAAGTCTTCACTTTTAACTCAATAATTACATTTTTTTAAGAAATTGCAAGTTTGGAAAGCTTAAAAAATAAACAACTTATTAATCTTGTTACGTTCTTCTGTCAGTAGGGCTTGCATTATACTATATCCCCCTGCAGAAGAGGAAGACCTCCTCTTCCTCCTCAAAAAATAGGGGGGCTCCTGAGTATGATGCTAAAATTCAGTTGATATTGAGGCTCCAGATCTGGGAAGTTTGAGTACCTCTTCATTGCCATTACTTCCAGGTTCACTCTGACTCGAAGTAGTTGTACCTGCTGGGATTCCATGCATGGGTCAAATAGATCTGTTGAAAAATGATTCTTATTCTATTGGACCTTGTGCAAACAAAAAACACTTTTAAAAAACAACTACACAGAAATGTAAATATGAACAATGAATGCGATTTCTTAACCTCTAGGCATTTAAAACCCTAAATGTGCTGACTTAGAATTTATTATAAAAAAGTTTTTGTCTAGTTTTTGTGCCAAGTTGGTTATAGTAATTACTAATAATTACTATTTACTAAGAGGTGAAATTTCAGTCAACAATAGTACTTAGAAAATCCCTTATAAACATTTATATTCAGTTACTATATCTTCAAATGGTAATCTTACTGTCCTTTGACAAATTTAAATCACCTAAAAAATATATTTAAAATGACTAAATCAGATCTCATTAATTGAAGAGTTTGAAATTATTTCGGCCTGTATCATCTTTTTCTTTTCTTATCATATTTTAGCCAATTTGTTCGCCAGGCTTCTCTGAATTTTTTTTTACTTTATTTCTCGCATTAATAGAAAGATTTAGTCTCCTGTTACTCAAGCCAAGCTGAAATAAAATCCTGATCATGTCTACCAAAATACTAGGACATATGCTAATCTAATATGAAAGGCCTTAAACGATTGCGTTAAGTACTGTATCTTGTAAAACATTTGAAATGAAACAATGCGAAAAAAAAAATTCTAGGTTTTAAATAATCTATTTCCGATACTAAAACTTTATTCATTGTTTTAAACCTTAGCATTTAAAAAGATCTATTACAAATATTAACACTTACAATATTAGTGCTATATTCTACTAAAATAGATAAGACTGATTCTGCAGTTAGTTGCATGCAACCACCAAAACAAAAGCTAAAGCAACGTTTTTTTGTTTTTATTTATTTTAATAGAGCTGCTTGTCAATAACATTACTTTTTAATGTCTAGATTTTTTTTTCTTTTTACTTTTTATTTTAACTTTTATTTGAGGCTTGCTTTTCTTATTTAAAATGTTCAAGTGGAATTATTGTTAAATTCTTTTTTTAATTCAACACAAATCATAGACACCGATTTGTTATATCTTTAAAAAAAAAAAATTAGGGGAAACTGCTGAGTTGTTTTATGATCTCGAGTAAATTGAATGTTCCAAAAAATGATAAAACAGTTGTGTAAATCAATTAACGCAAAATTCTAAAATAGCAAAAAAGGTGAGAGGGTAACAATTGAGAGGGGGTTCCCCTAAGTTGGCTTAAATCGAGAACAGACAGTTGTTTGATTTATTCTATCAAATTCACATCCTCCCTCTGCTAGATATTTCTCGTGAACTTCCATTTAGATGTCTCGTTGTTGTTTTATTATTTATTTATTTAGTTTGTTAATTCTCATTTCCACTTTTTTAGGAGTAAGGTGGAGTACGATCATTAGTTTTTTGTTTGTTTTATTGTTATTATTACGAAAGTTAAATCGACAGAAAGCTACAAATTAGACAAGTTAATTTTTTATTAAGTTAGCAATTTCGCTTCACATTTGTTTTAGTTGCTTTGGGGTTGTTTTTTTTTTTAAATATTTACAATATAAAAATCAAATCAATTATGGCCTAAACAATATAAATATTGAGAATTACGGCAATAGAAGAGCACCGCTAAAACATAAAATTTGATAAAGAAAAGAAAAACGAACTTTTTTTTTCTTCCCCAGACAAGGTTTAGTGCGTACAACTAACTAGGCTTTTAAATTGTGCAATTATTCCTACTACAAGTAGTCTGAAAAATTCAGTTCTAAAAACTTGTTGGTTGTAATATTCCGAAAGTGGTTTGTTTTTGTTCTTTTTTTCTTTCTTTCTTTTTTTTCTTTTTTTTTTTTTTTTTCTTTATGCAAAAAAAGTGTTAACAACACGAAGTTCATCACTGCACTTGTGCATTGCCTGTATTAATTTACAATGGACTGACTGCAGTGATTCAAACGACAAACTATAATTCTCCTCCACATCATCATAGCAACCCACTTTCCCGGTCTGGGAATAAGATGTGATATTCATCTCCCTCCGCCGTCTTCGGACGAGGTGGATGGCGAGAGTCTGGACCTCGTGACACGGGGATCTGAGCTATTGTTTTGTTGGACTTGCTTTATCTGAACGCGCATGGGCTTTATCGTTTGACAAATTACTCCTAACGTAAGATTAAAACATTTTTTAGCCAGGTGCCCGATTATGGGAGGGGGTCGGTAAAAACTACAAATGCATTTTAGCAATCCCCAGTTGCTTATAACATTAGTTTTAGTAAGTTAAAATTTTCTTTTGTATCATCATCATCATCATCATCAAATGATGAACATTACTGGTGGTGGTAGTCGAAATTGTTCTCAGAGACTCCTACTCTCGTTAACAAGCAAAAGCATTAAACTCTTCTCTCGCTTTCTGCTTAGTTAATTGTAGTTTGTTGATTTTTATTAATTTATTTATTTAAACAACTCCAGAGAATTAAAAAAAATGTGAAAAAATCCTTTTGCTAGTGACCTAAATGAGACGTGTTAAAATTGAATGTCTCAACTCGCTAGAAATTTAAACCTACACAATTTGTGCGTAAGCTGAAAGCGCGTCTGTGTTAGCTTATGCGCGGACATCAACAGTCACACACGCTTCGTTTTGTCATGTGGGTGCGCGCGAATTTCTGTCTGTTTGATACAGACAACGGTTTTTTGAAGTTTTTGTTTTTTTATGCTTTTTACATGCGCTTCTTAAAGTTTTGTCTTCGCCGCTGTATGTGTGATTTTAATCTTAGTTTCTCGCTACTTTTTGTTTAATTTTTAATCTTTTTATAAAAAACACTAGTGTTTATGCATTTTTTTAAAAGGTACCCTTTCTTAGGTTCTAATTAAAATCACTAATTTAAAGAAAAGCAAAGCTACATGTCAAGTAACGGCACCCCCACTTAGTGTACAATACTAGATATGTTTTTATTCGAGTCTTTTAAGTCGTACCTCGTACGACAATTTTTATTTCCACCACCACCACCACGATCATCGGACTCCTTATCCCTCGATTTTGACGCTTTCTTGCTGCTGCTGCTGCTACATTCAACAGCGAAGTGCAAGGAAAAACGACTGCTCTCTTCTTTTGCTCTTGGTTGGAATGGAAAGATTTTTCTATTCCCCACTCTTCTACCGATTTCTCTCTCTCATATATATATATATAAACGTACTTGTGGTTAGGTGTGTGGAATAGACAATGCAAAGAGAAGAGATGGAAAAACCTAAACAAAACAAAAAAGTTAGCACATTGAATTAAAATTACACTTTTATCTTCCTATAAATTTTGGAAAAATAAACGATTTTAGAACTAACTCCACTATTTAAATATTTATACTATTAACATTTTACCGTACGTAGATATTTCTTGATGATAACCTATCTCAAAATGATGCCTCGTTTTTTGTTACATCACAAATTAAGTTTTTTGTTTGTTGGTTGGTTTTGTTTTTTGTTGTTGTTTTTTTTTAATCCTACTTTGATTTCCTTTCATTTTGATGTTTTTTCTTGGTTTACTAAAATGCTCTTCCCTGTTTTATGCTAATTTCTCAATTCCTAACCTTGACTGAATTATTGCGACACAGTTGACCTTGTGAAATATAATTCTCTCGTGTTTTTGAGTTTCTGGGGTTTTGTTTTTTTGTTTTGTTTGTTTTTTTGTTGTTTTTTTTTATGAACAAGTTTCAAAGGCCGTTAGTCTTTTGTTATCTGTTTTTAGTACCAAGTTAGCGACAAATAAAACTTACATAGTTTTTGTTGTTCTTAATACGAAACGGAAAAGAAAAATGCAAAAATACGTTGTTTAAAAACTTTTGTTGGCTTTAATTAATATTTTATTCTTAAAAGTACAAAAGTTACTTCCACTGTTCATATTTTTCGAGCTTTCTTTATTTTTTGTTTTATTTATTTTTAACACGGACATTTATTTTAATATGGAACATTTGGTTTCGCTTACTCTTCGTTAAAAAAGTATCGAACTTTATTTTATTTATCCCCCCCCCCCCATTTATAAACATGATTTACAGCTTGTTCGTGGCTAGTAGGTAGCTGTAGTTTTATTTTGATTAGCATGTTTTACTTCGCCGTAACCTAGTTTGGTTGTGGGGTGAGAGCGCTACTCCCGTAGCGTGTTTTCGGCAGACAACATAGCCTGACGAAACGCATCGCTCTCCCGGTCTGGGGGGTTTTTTTTGTTTTGTTTTTTTGTTTTTTTTTTCTTTTCTTTCCCCATTTGGACTGGTCGCCGTATCAAGGTTAAAGAGTTTAATCTGCCATACTATTTACCCATAGCTTAAGGGAGAATAGATGGATTCCTACTTTTTCCGAGAGGTGTCAGTGCTATATGAAATGCAAACAGCCTCATTCAGGGTTTGAATTCAGGTAGTTGTGAGTTCACTTCCTGGAAATCTCTCTCTCTCTCTCTCTCTCTCTACTTGAAAGTGGAATTGCTCACCACTATGTTCCTCAGTTCCTGGCATTATTTTAGATTTATATACCTTTACTATAGCATTAAATGACTGTTAAAATTCTAGTCCGTGGTATGCTTGCTTGCTTTTTTTTTTTTTTTTTTTTTTTTTTAATAAAACCGTGAGAAAATTTTATTATGAATGTTAGCTACTATTCCTTAGTTTGGCACAAGATTACAATCATTTCAGCTAGTGAGTATAGGACTCGCTCCACTTGCAAATGACCCACAAGACAAGTTTGCTACCTTGATCATATGCACCTATTTTATACAGTTAAAGTAATACTTTAATAAGACAAGCAACAAAATCAAGCCCGTAAAATAAATACTAGTTTCAACATCAGCAAAATAGTTTACAAGTCACTTAGAACCTGTACCAGTAGCATTTGTTATTGTTAAGTACTGTGATCACAAGTCGGGATTGGCAGTGACTTTAGCAGCAGCAGCGACAACTTAATAGTCAACTGTTTACATCTTTTTGAGTACTCGCTCTTTCTGAATGAGGTACTTCATTCACTAAGACTAGTCTTGGAGATTTGCTGGATTCATCATATTTTCATTATTGTAATGTTTACCAATGAGTTTTGCCGTATATATATTGTCATGAGGTTTGTTAAAGATCCTCATTCTTCACTTGAAAGAAAATCTGGAGATTGTATTGAATCACAAGTTGTTGTTGATTTTTGTTTGTTTTTTTTTTGGGGGGGTAAGTCTTTTATATAACAATCAGCAGCCCAATACATAAGTTTTGGATATGAAATATGACAAATTATTTATAATTATTTTTTGTTTTGTTTTTTTTTTTTGTTTTTGTTTTTAATGCATTTCATTGCACCAAATCTTTATTATTGATTATAGAATGTTAAACGAACAAAAAAAAAAAATTAGTGAAACTCTCAGCTTCAGTATTATCCATTACACTACAGCTTCACTTTAGCTCTTGCTAATTTTATTGGGTTAACTAAAATATTTGTTCTGTTTTTGTTATGAGATGATATTAGGATCATTTAGTTTCAACTAGTTTTTATTAAATAAAATTACCTTTGTATTTTAATAGCTGTTATATTGGCTCTTTTTTTTTTTTTTTTTTTTTTTTTTTTTTTACAGTGTGACAGAACTATCCCCCACATTTTAAACTGTCACTTATGGTGCAAGTGAACTTAGGCAAGTGGCAATAGTAGCTCTATCTAGTGTTGTTTTTGTTTTTTTTTTATACTATCATGGCTTGGGCTGATGTATCCTTTTTGCTACTGAAACTTTTTTGTTTAAGATTAGTGAATCTAATTGCCACACAGAGACTTTTTGATGCTATTTCATGTTATGTTGGAATAACGCTGTTCAGGGTATAAAATTGATACAGCTATGGCTTGAAAACTCTATCGAGAACACCATCATTCTGACATAACATGAAATGAGCTCCAAAAGCTCTTTGTGTAGCAATTAGAGATTCACCAGTCTTTTAAATGGAGTACAGCTGGTTTGAATTCAGTTTTTTCTCCTAAACTGGTTGCTAAACCAAGGCTATAGAACCCAGTCTGCTCTACAATTTACCCTCAGTTGTAGGTAGAACAAATGGATTCATGCCTTTTCCCAGGGCATTAGCACAAAGTGAAACAGCTTTGTCCAGGATTTGAACTCAGGTTACTAATTCCATTTCCTATGACAATAAATGTTGCACTAACCATACCTATATAGCTCTAGCTCAAGACTAGAACTTTTTAACAGGATTGGCTTTTTTAAGAGAATCAAAATTGGTTTAAACAAATATTTTTCCTAATTGAAGGCCATAATCAAGCATTGGAAATTAAAGGGCATAAATATTCCCTCAGAATAATGCTTGATGGAATGTTTCTTTGGTAAACAAGCAAAATTTGACAAGTTTTACTTATCAACTATATTCACCAGACATTGCATCTCCAGATTACCATATATTTTTGTCTTTTAGAGAATTCTCTTATTGCAAAAAGTTCTTAGTGTGACTCATTGCTGAGAAAGATAAAAATTTGTTGGTGGATGGAATTATGAAGTTACCTGAAAAATGCCAAAGATGTTGTTCAATAAAGTTAATGCTGAAAATCAAATTTTTAAAAGTTATGCTATTTTTATTCAATAAATTCAACTTCTTGGACAGCCCAATAAATATTATTGCTTTTATCAGTTTTAGTATCATCATAAAATCAAAAGCTTCTACTAAAAGTTGTACTTTCATATTTTCTACCATGTTCACAGATTATTATAATATAGAATATTGTGTGTATGTGTATATATATATATATATACACACCTTTTCCTCATCCCCATTCTTTGTGGAAGGGAATATCTGTGTCCTAAAATGATGAGCTGAGTAAGTCTAATTAGGAAAAGTAAAAAAAGCAAGATTGTAATTTCTCCATCTCTCTCTTTCTGAAAAATGTTAATAGATATAAGATCTTTGTTTTAGATTAAAGATCATTATGGAATCTGAGCAAGGATTCTGTACTTGGGTATATATCAGTTAGTTATTTTTTTAATCATCTTCAGTTGACAAATTTTTGAGAAAGTTATTATATATGACAGGGGTTCCTAATCTTTTCAGCCCAAGATCCACAAAGCTGAACTCGGGAAGACCTTAAGATATATATACTAATTTTTTTTTTTTTTTTTTTTTTTTTTTTTTTTAAGGCTAAATTTATGTGGTAAAAATCATAATTTATTAATGAAACTTCTGATATTTGCAATAACAAAAATATTTCAATGCAGGGTTATATAAAAAGGTTGACAGAAGGAACACATAAGATAAGTGATGATTTGACAGTTGCAAATGCAGTGGACTCTTGGCATGCTTTGTTTTCAAGAGCAACTATTCACAGCAGTATGGAGTGCCAAACTGGCTCACTATTTGCTGAGTGTGGGTGATAAGGTTGGGGAATCATCCTGATGGAATCATGTGACTCTTGTAGAAATCAAGGATGTGGCAAACAAGAAACTTGGACTTCAAATCTTCTGAAAATTGAAGATTAATGAGTTCCATCTGCAGTTGTAATGGTACTTCTTCAGTCAACATCAAAAGGCGAAGAGAAAACTTTGAAAGTTGAGCGAAAGACCACACAGATGAAACTCAAGGGTTGTGGATCCTTAATATACATCTTTATTATAGAATTTTTTTTAATAACTGTTAACAGTCAAAACTTCTCAAACAGCAGTTTCATCTTTTGAAAAATAATAAAGAACTTTCTCTCTTGAGAAAAACTGAAAGTAGTTTTGCTTGTTAAAATTATCACCTCTTCAGACTGATAGCAATTATTTTATGCCAAGTAATAAGTAATCTTTTATTTTTAGATGAGTCATTGTTGTTTAATTTTGGCTTCTTTTTTTCCCCCCGACAAGGAGCAGTATGGATTAAAAATTAAGATGAAGTTTTTAGGGAAATTTTAACTTTGCCTCAAGAAAACTCGAGCTGCTCTACCAACTGAGCTACAAAAGGCCATTAGTTTGCAGAACTTAAAATCAAACCTTATAAAGTCATCTTTTATTTATACTCAATCTCTATTGGTGCCATGCTTTTTAACACTAGTTGTATTAATAGTATCTTTTATTTATATATATATATATATATACAGCACTGTAAAGCATCAATTTTGATTCTTATTTTTTATCTTAATTTTTAGCTGCTTGTTATCATAGACTGATATCATTGAATTGCAATTAAAATAAAGAATTAAGATGAAAGAAAATGTTAGTAAAGTATGAGGTAAACACTTTTTTCTTGTCTATTCAGTTTTATTATTTTTAAGTTCATTAAGGTATTCATAAACAATATTATAGAATTAATGATTTATTTATTTATTTCCAGGAGCATCCAATAAACAATGGGTGGTGTAGTGAGTACAGGTGATGACAATGATGAACTTGTTGATAATTTAGTGAATGGCAACTACATCAGTACACCATTGATTGAGAAGGTCTTCCGTGCTGTCGACAGAGCAAATTACTATCTGCCAGAACATCGTGACAGTGCATATAAAGATGTGGCCTGGAAACATGGGCATTTACATTTGTCAGCCCCCTGCATTTATTCAGAAGTAATGGAATCACTCAAACTTGAACCAGGGCTCTCTTTTCTAAATCTGGGCAGTGGTACTGGCTACCTTAGTACCATGGCCGGTCTCATTCTAGGTTTGTTCTATTTTTATTATTACCATGTAGGATTAGATTAGTAGTTTGCTCCAGTTATGAATAGGATTTATTGCGAATCTTCTAATAGTGACTATTTTGTTTTAGCTTCTTTTCTTTCTTTTTTTTTTTAAACTAGTCTGTTCTTGTCATCTTACCAGCAGAGTGACATCAAGGGAATTCCCATAACAGAATGGCTGATGTGCTGGACTGACACCATAGTAAGCGAGTTCAAACTCCAATTGTGCTATTACATTCTCTTTCAGACTAATACCCTTGGGAAAGGCATGAACCCATTTGTCCCTTCAGCCCACCTTTGGGTTAAATAGTACCACTACTGTTCTTCTACAAGGATGGCTTTGTCATTGAATAAACCATGAAGACTGATATGTCATTAGATAAAGAAACCAAACCAGAATTGAATCTGTGATAATAAATTTATTATACAACTGTAGACTTTCAACTTATCTAAAAAAAATAAAGCATCTAGTTTGGTTTTGTTTTTTTGTTTTTTTATCGTTTTTTTAATGGCTAATAATGACTTTCATATTTTAAAGCTGGTGTTTCAGTTTTAAGATAATAGAATTTACTAAGCTTTTAATCTGATATTCAACACTGATTGCTATTCTAAGGGATCACTCATCTAAGTACTGAACGGACATCATTTCTTAACTTTGGTGATCTAACAGGAACCAGTGCTTTAAGTTTGACTTGACCAAAAGTCTTCAAAAAAACCCAAGAGCTTACATTTGGTACGAGAGTACAGGCATGAGGGTAAGGATTGAACTTACTATGCTGTTGTAATTTTTCAGTGAAATTAACTTGTTTACTATTACACCACCGCAATACACTTAGTTTTACACTCAATGATATTCATACTTGAATGTTTTTAATCTACACTACAAAAACTGAATACATCCTGTTTTCCTGTCTTGATCCTTATCTGATCTTTTATTTTTCCTTTCAGGTCCCTATGGTGTAAACCATGGTATTGAATTACACAATGATGGTGTACAATATGCCCTTGATCGCCTTGAGGAGTTTAAACTTAAATCAGAAATGTTTGATGAGTTTGAATTTTGTGAACCCAAATTTGTAGTGGGCAATTGCCTTCAACTAACTTCTGGTATACGTCTCTATGACCGGGTCTACTGTGGAGCAGCCTGCCCTGCAGAACATGAAAATTACATGAAGAATCTCATTAATGTGGGTGGCATTCTTGTTATGCCTCTCAATGACCAGGTAATTTTTATTATTTTTCCTTTGAGATTTAACATGTTTGAATTTCACTCTTTAAACACATGGTAAATGTTTAATATCAAACACTGTTCCAGCATTTATTTTCCCTTCTCTGCTTTTATTTTATTTATTTTTTTCCATTCATTCATTCATCATTCATATATGCTTTTATATTTATTTACAGATAAACATTGCTAAATGTTTTTATCATAAAATTAATTATGAGACTAAAGTTGATTTATGTTTTTTACTTCTGATAGCACAGAACTAAGTATCAACTTAAAATAAAACAAGGAAGGATGATGTTGTAGAGGGAATTGATTTTTGTGTATTTACATAACCTAAAATAAATTTAAACATACATTAAACCAAATTCATTCAGCCCAGTTGGGAGTGGGGGTATGGAATATACCTACTGCATCTCTGCAGAAGGGTAAGAAGACTCCACCCCAAGTGTTCTGGATATGACACAAAACCATCTGATGGTGAGGCTCCAATCTTGGAGCTTTGGGGAATGTGGAGTACCCCTTCATTGCCATTGCTCCCAGGTCCATTCTGACTCGGAGTGGTCACACCTGATGGCGTCCTATCTATGGATCAAATGTTTGACATTTAAACTGTGTCCAAACAAATGACTTAGGCTAAATTGAATTGCTGTGTGTAAACAAATGAGCTTAAGCTCATTTAAAATGTTATCAACAAAATATGTTTACAAATCATGTATATTTGATATATAGGTAAAAACAGCATTTGGCATTCAATAACCTACAATGGTTGATATGCCATAAAACCAAACCAAACCTACTGATAATGAATGTTGTTTGCTTGATTCTTACCTTTAAACTTGCTCCACATTAAATACTAACATTATACAAATAAAAAATAAATTTTATTTCACATACAAAGCACGGGTTTTGACAGACTTCTTAGTTTATCTCCTTACTCTCTTACAGCATCAACTCAGTTAGCTGCAGATTGCATCTGTTAGTGTCTCATCTGTGAGTCAAATAGAAATATTTCACCATTTTCTATATTTGAAACCATTTAACTGTGTGCAAATAAATGACTGATATTAAATTGAATCAATGGCATTACATAGTAACACTTGGAACCATTTAACTGTGTGCAAATAGATGAATGATGTTGAATAGAATTATTAGTGTTAAATAACAATATTGAAACTATTTAACTGTGTGCAAATAAAACTATTAGTGTTAGTAATACTTAAAACCACTTAACTGTGTGCAAACAAATGTTTAATATTAAATAGAATTATTAGTGTTAGATAGCAATACTTGAAACCATTTCACTGTGTGCAAACAACAAACAGCATATACTTAAAACCATTTGTATGCAAACAAATTAGCTCTAACTCATTTAAAAATAAAATTACTTACAAACTATTCACTTAAAAATCCTATATATGTATAAACAGGATTTGGCATTAAATATCCATCAAAGGTCGATATGCCGTTAAACTAAATAACCTTAACATATCTTACAGAATGCAAGCTTTTAAAAAATAGTCTTGTTTCATGGGTTGCTGAAGATCATTTTTAGCATGACACTCACCAAATTTGTGACACATCTGTTAAAAGACATTCTTCTGGTCTAGTGACATTTTTTTCAGAGACCTTAATTTTTCAAAATAATTTTACCAAACTGATGTACATGTCATTTCCATATTTGCCTGAGCATAAACATTATTGCAACCTTAAAATTTCTCAAACCATCTGGTTACTGTGAGCAACTGCACCTTCACTTTTACTACGACGTTTTTGGTTGCTTCTGCAATATCATAACCCAGTTTGAACTCTTAAATGAATGAGGCGATTGTCTACTTTGTCTCGATGCTTTTGTGTGGTCAGATTTTACGAGACAGGAACATTGTTATTGAGAGAAACAATGACTGTTGAAAATAAGGATCTGATCCACATACATTTTGATGTATGATACATGTTCCTGTATCAGTAATTATTCCTGTACTATAGAAAAAGGCATTACTTTTGACTCGTAATACTAGGATGAGTCAAGTTTTGTAATATTTTGGTATATGCTAGTTTGCAGCATGTATATAATGTGACCAAAGCAATTCAAGCTATGGAAGGTACCCGCTATAGTTGGTAGTGTCGTGGTAGTCGGTGCACTGACACTTTATGCATTTCTTTATAAATGTGCAACATGGTCAAATTCAGCAACTTATGCTTTAAGAGTTCAAATTGGGTTATGATATTGCAGAAGCAACCAAAAACGTCATAGTAAAAGTGAAGGGGCAGTTGCTCACAGTAACCAGATGGTTTGAGAAATTTTAAGGTTGCAAGAATGTTTATGCTCAGGCAAAGTCAAGCAGGCTCGAAACCGCAGATTCTAAGACCATGCTCGAAGCCATAAAGGCAAATCAGTTGAGTAGCTCTCAGAGAGTATCAGGTGAGTTTCACATCTCCCAGTCAAGTGTGATTAATTAGCTTCATGACCTTGGCAAAATCATCCAAAGCTGCCGAATTGAGCCCCATGTTAACAAAATATTGTAAAACTTTTGACTCACCTTTTTATTTAGCTATAAATTTGTAATTTAATTGCATAATAGGCATTACTCAGGGTTTTTTCATGTTTACTTTTGTTTATACAATAGTTTTGAATTAGAAGTCTAATATTTTCATGAAAAATAGTTGTCCTTATAAATTTTATTTTAAATTAACAAAGTCAAAAATATAAACCAACTTTTAAATGACTTTATATGTTCTCTAACAAAGCCATGACAAGAAATGTCAAAGTCAAGACATATTTAAAGGAAATATTGTTCTTTTAATTATGTTTGTTATGCATAAGAAAATTACTTGTTTTTTGTTGTTGTTGTTTTTTTCCTTAAAATACTTTTATAACTTAATGATTTAAGCAATCTTTCTGTTCAGTTACTACAGATTCGTCGAATAAGTGAAACCAATTGGGAAACAAAAAATGTCCTTCCTGTATCCTTTGCATCTCTTGTTGTTCCTCCAAAAGGCAGTCATGCAGAAACTGTTGAATTGCGTAAGTATATATTACTTAAGTCAACTTTTCCAGTCACTTTATATTGGCATGTCTTCAATTTCCTTTAAAACAAAATATTACAAAACTCTGATTGACTGAAAGTATATTTTGTGTTGTCAATTTTTATTTGAGAGAAATACATCTGGTCAGAATTAACATTTTATTGCATCAAGTGTTATACAAAAATGTTCTTAGAAAAAGATTTTATAGATTCTGGAACTTAAAATGAAGTTTCCATTTCATTTTCCGGAATAAATAATACTTAGCTATTAAAGAAATGGAAAACTTGTTTTAAAATATTTAATGTACAATTCTATGAGTAGTACAAATAAAAGAACAATATATCTTTTTATATACTATAATATCACTCGGTAGATTAAGACAGTTAATTCAACTCAAATATTTTCCTATACTCGTTTATGAATTTCTAAAAATGTAACTTTATTTTCAGCCGACGTCCAGTTACCTACTCTTCAAGATGTTGCCCGTATTGCCATTCGTAGCATCCTACGTGCCAACATTCTGAAAGAATATCCCTATCTACATAATAACCATAGAAGCAAACGTAAAGCCAGCAAGAATGGTAAAAATGGCAAAGCTACGAAAGACAGACGGATTCAATTTCAAATGATGATGCTTGAGCGTTGCTACAGTGATGAGGATGAGGATGATGATCAGTACTTTCCAAGTGGCATCTCTCCTTCAAGCTCTGAAGAAAGTGCCAGCTCAGAACACGATACAGCTGAAGAGGAATCATCTGACCAAACAGTCCCTGGTGGCATGCGACGACGAGCCTGTCCTAAGTCATCAAATTCTTTGTGTGAGAAGATGGAAGTCGATGAACATAGTGACAGCTCATCTACACCAGTGATAAAGTCACCTCGCTATCGCACTCGCCTTCGGACTGGGCAAAATTTGCGTACCAGTGAGGAGAAAGACGAGGAAGAAGAGGCAGGTACCCCCACTGCTACCACTGTCGAGACAAAAGACACCAACAACAGTCGGAAAAAGTCTAATGAAAACATCTCTGATGATTCAGACTCGGAGGAGGAAAACTTTGGCTTCACTAACCCCAAATTGTTGAAACGCAATGTATTTGCTGCACGTACATCTCCTCCTGTCACTACAAGGGTCAAAGTGTGGTGCCCTTCTACTGCCAGTGCTGACACATCTGAGACATCCGGTGTTGGCACAATGAGTGACCACTCTGATGCTGACAGTGGCAAAGATGGGCTCAACAGCAACAAAGAATCACCTGGCACAGATAGCGGTGCCTGGTCACATAGCTCTGCAGACAATATAAATGAGAATGAGGAGACAAAATCCAAGGAGAGCATAAGTAGATACTTGCAAGAAAAAATAAAGCAGTTGCCATTGCCTCTGGCCCTGAAGTCTTTCTTGATGTATTACCGTGCTTGAGCTGATGGTGGGAGGACTTATCTACCAAGCTGTGATAGACAGAGGACCCTTCTTTTTTTTCTCTCTCTCTCTCTCTCTCATGCTGTACATTTGCATTTACTTACAATACTTGTCTTCTGATGTTTCGCCTCTTTCTTCCAATCTCTAGAACTATAATCTCACTACTTTCTTTCTCTCTCTCTCTCTCTCCCCCAACACTTATCACCTTTCTTTCTTTTTTTTTTCTTTTTTTTTTTTTTTTTTAACTCCCTAGTATTTTTTTTTTTAACTTTACTCTCTCTTACTGTGTACATTATGATGTATGTAAAAGGAAAAAAGAAAGCTGCCATTAGTCACTTGTTACTTTTGCTACCAAATTTCTCTAGTCTGTTACTAATAAAATGAATTTTTTTTTTTTTTTTCTTTGAATGGTTAGAGATTGATGAGTGCTGGTTGAAAGTGTATAATAAAAGAAAAAATTATATAAATTATCATTTGAACACTTTTTTTTATATGCTCACTGTTGTTCAATGTAGAATTTTATTTTTTTCTTCAAATATATATTTTCGAAAAGATCCTTTTTACAAACTTAAAAACCCTCAGTTTCATTGATAGGTTTGGTTCTTATTTTTGTGTTTCAAAAAGAATGTATAGCTTTCTTTTCATTAACTTTTTGCTTTCACTTTTTTAGAATTTTGCAATGAAAAAAGTTGACACACAAATCAAGTTTTAACTTGGCTTTTTACATTGTCATTGTTAACAATGTATCCGTTATTAAGAGATAAGGTTTCATGGATCCCGATGGGTTCATTTTAACCAGTATTCTAAATCTCTTTTCATGCAACACCAAGCAGTGTAATCTCTGTTCATCTTTGGGATATAAATTAGATGCAAAGGTTCATCATATTTCAGATGCTAACATTCATGGCAAACAAGTTAATTTCAAAACATTTATAATCTAAAGACTTCTTAGAACAAGTGTGAAACTTATTTTATAATTTTTATTAGCTAGTTATGTCTCTTCATCACAGAGTAGTGATTATAATGAGCTTATCTTACAGACCATTACTAGTGATATTAATTTTATCTACACTGTAGCACTCAAAGTTAAGAAGATATTGATAAATTTATTACAAGAAAATTCAACTATTCAATAATTTAAAAGAAACCATTTTTAAAAATTATTTTTACATAAAAATCAGGTGTCTCAAACTCAAGTACTCAAAAGGGTCATTATATTATTGGGGAGAGGCACAGCAGGCCAAAAGTGAGATTGGGTGGAGGTTCTATCTCTTATAATGTTAATTTATAATACAGCTGATGGGTTGTTTTTTTTGGGGGGGGGGCATCAAAAGGAATACACATTTGGAATTAGTTCAAAGTGTAATGAAAGACATTTTCCATTTCAAATTTTCCTTAATTCCATTTTTACTTTTGGTATATTCCCTTGTTTACATTTTTACTTTTGATAAGTTCTGGTTTTTGGTATTTTATGGTTAAATTGTGTTATAAATATTAAACCGGGTTTTATCACATTTAAAGAAATAGCAGATATCTTTAACAAAAAAATTTAAAACCTTTTGAAATCCAAATCAAGAAAGAAAATTACATGTAAAATTGATGACATTTTTCTTGCATGTTAGCACTCAACAAAACTTTTTCATAAGGACAGTTCATTGCTGATAGAATATGAAAAGAGCTAGGGACAAATTACCAAGTTTAAGGAAAATATTTGTCACAATTTTTTCTATCTGAGAAAAATAGTTTGTAGGCCTCCTACAAACTGGGTATTTTGAGACACCTGATCTAAATAGTGGACAATCAACCTACTATAATAAAGATTATATTTCTGTGAACTTGGTCAATAATCAATAGTTCTTCTATATTTTTTATGCATATAAGGGGAGATAATTTCTAATTATAATATTTTTTAATTAAATTTCTAGCAATATTTTTTTATCTTAGTGAAAATTTAAACAAAAAAAAAATTATTATCAGAGAATTTTTAAGTTTGAAATTCCAATAAGATAACCAGAAATTATCAGAGACCATTTTTCAACAAGACTAATCTAAATAAAACTGAAAATCTTAATTTTCATTGTTGTTCCTATAAGCTTTGGAGGACCAGAATTTTATTGATAAACTGATGAATATCCAATTAATTTTTTTAACTTTAATGTCTCTACAGCCAAGTGGGCTTACTTGGGTAAGCCTTTGTTACATCTTCATTTGCTGGACAAATACTGTTAAAATTGCAATAACTTACTTATATATATATTTCAAAGGTTATTTGTAATTTTTTTTTCTTTTAAGCAAATGTATTTGAAAAATTCCACCAAAGAGAATATTGCTTATTATTTCAGGTAACTTTTCAATGAGTGATTCAAATATTGATTTCTAATTGGGTATATGTTCCTATTCAACAGAAATCTCCTTATGGAGACCTTTTTTTTTTTTCCTTTTTTTTTTTTTTTTTTTTTTTTTGGCTTGGGGGGCAAAAAATAGGGCCACACAAATAAGCCCTATCATTCTATTTGGCAGTTCATCTAGTTATGTCTTGAATTGGAGACACTGGAAAGGGAGTATGGAATGCATGTACAGAAGAAATTTTTGTATATATGAGGGGTTTTGGGGTTTTTTTTTCTCTCTAGGGGTTGCAACTTGTGGTTGATGTGTGCACATGGGCAAGACTAAAAATGGACTTGGTCTCTGCAACCACTGTCCAATAAGCATTGGGCCACTCTGGTCTTACCTCCTTTGATGCAATGAGAGGAGGTGCTGTCAAAGGGTTTGAAATCCTCAGGATCTGGCTTGTCTTGTTTATTTTTGCCAAGTCTTGCCCAAAGATGATAACACAGTTGAAGGAGATGAACATACTCCTATCCCAGCTTGATAAGCCAAGAAAGTATATATGTGAATGTGTGTCTTTGAGTTTTGTGCTGCAATTTGAATAAATTGAGTGAATTCAAATGTAGACATCCAGCAGTCATGTTCCTGATTTTTTGATATCAATAGCAAAATGGAGGTGCAGAAGAATCAGACAATATTCTCAAACTGGCTAAGCAGCAGAAATTATTAATACAAGGCACTACCTGTGAACAATAGCTTTGCAATTTATATGCATATGTTTATGGAAGACTTATGACACTATGAACAGTTTAGTATTTATGTATGGCTGACTAACAGGACATGTCTGTTTATATATGGACATAGGATGTGTGTTATTTTTTTTTTGGTTTTTTTTTCCCCTCTCAAAATAGCAGCCTGATTTACCCAACATTTACTAACATTGTGGTAATGGGTTCACCTCACTATTTGGCTTTTTTTTTTCTTTTTTTTTTTAAGAATTGGTGTACATTTCTGTACATGAAAGGATAAAATCCTCATTGACTAAAGATAATTATAGACTTGTATATTTATCACTAACCTCCTTTTCAGTACGTCCATAGCAGATCTAGGTACGACTAATGATTTAGTTTGTTTTAACCTGGAATTGCATTTAAGAATGTGTGACTTGGCCTTATATACATATAAGTCGATTTATATATATATATATATATATATATATATATATATATATATATATATATCATAAATAATCATTAGTTGTATTTACTTCTGAAAGATTAAGAAAAATACTGGACTGAATTTAAACGTTTTTAATGCTAAACATTTGACCAGTGGTCATTGTCTTGTCTAACTCAAGTATTTGATTATTATTACAATTTCCTGGTGATATATGGACATAACAGCATTTAATAAAAAGATTTTTAAAAATCTATTTCTCTTCTCACTTATTTTTGATGTTTTTATGCCCCAAACCAACAACTTATGTTTATATATTAAATGTTTGCAATGGAACTTTTAAAGTAATGGAGTAGAAATAGCCATGGTTCAAACATCTAACTCAATCAGTAAAAGCTGACCCATATGAATGAGTCTTGTATAAATACAATGTATTTATCATGCTCAAAGTTTGATTGAAAATGATCTACATATCATAGAGAAGATGCATCTTTTGTCCTATTTATTTTTATAAATGAAAGATCATAGCACTTTTTTTTTTCCTTTCTCTTTTAACAGGTCAACTCAACAGAAAATAGATCTTCATAAGACCAGATAGAAGTAAAATTTATCATTCATTCAAGTTTCTTTCTTTTTTTAATGTATTTGCCTAATCTCTCTACCACTAACAGGATGTGGCACACAAGCAGAGTATAACTGGTTTGAATTGAGAATTTTCTTTGTCCTACACTGGTTGCTCTACCAAAGCTAAAAAAATCAGTCTGCCCTACTATTTTACCCATTGCTGGGAATAGAGATGGATTCATTCCCCAAGTGTTTTTGCATGAAATGCAAATAGCCCTATTGAGAATTTGAACATTGGTTGCCAATTCTGTGTTTCATTATGCCAAGTATGTCTTCATATTAAAATTTACATTCAATTTTGATGTGATTTATTTGGGAGAATAGGTTTATGGAGATACTCAACTATTTTTAGGGGGTGTCCTCATGGTGTAATGGTTAAAGCGATGGACAGCGGAATCGTAGTTAGTGAGTTCGTACTCCAAACGCGCTATTATGTTCACTTTCAGGCAAATACCCTTGGGAAAGGTATGTACCCCTTATCCTCCCAGCTATGGGTTAAATAAATAGTACCACTACTGTTCTTCAAGGACAATGGCTTTGGCATTAAATACCCTACAAAGGTTGATATGCCATTAAACAAAGAAACCAAACCAATCAACTATTTTTATACTCTTATTGCTTTCATATTAGATGGAAATCAGTGTAATTTACATGGGGCCCTTGAAATGCAGAGCAACACCCCCTCTATAGCAATTTAGGGCAGGGTCAAAGCATTCCAAATGTCTGTCAGCAAAGCTTAAGATGTAATGAGCATATCCCCCTGAAAAGGAGCAAGACCAGACCCGACCCTAAAAAAGGGGGGTGTCCTGGGTATAACACTAAACTGCATCTGATGGTGAAGCTCCAGTTCTTGAGATTTGGGAAGTAGCCCTACATTCCCATAACTCGTTAGTCTACTCTGATCTGGAATTGTAGTACCTATTTAGGGGTCAAATTCAATAGAATATTTGTTGGCATATAACTAAATTATTCATATTAAGAATCATTACTTGAAGTTTTGTTTACTAAAGATTATTCTTAGTTTCTGTGTAGTGTAAAAATAAAAAAATAAAAACTACACTGAAAATGTATAATGAATGCAATTCTTTAAAAAAATCTTGATAGACTGACACATTGCTAAAATTGATGTCTTCTTTTTTTTCTTTACACAATATGGAACATGTCTTTAAAAAATACAGATGACTACTGACCTAGTCTGATTATGTTTGTTTTATAATATTGGCTAATGATCATCAAATTTTTTATATCTAGTATTTTCGTTAAGGTAATCTGTATTGCCATTCACTTTCAAACTAATACTCTTGGTGGTGGGGGGGAATATGAGCCCCCCCTTATCGTCCTAACTAATGGTTAGTTTCACCATTGTTCTACAAGGATAGCTTTGTCATTAAATAACCCACAAAGGTTGATATACCATTAAACAAAGAAAGTAAATAGTCTCCTATAGACAGATTAATTCTTTGAGTTGTGAAAGGTAATTTCATTGTTGGAACACTGTGTGAAATACAACACTTTCCTATAAAAAATAAATCTAAAACTGGTGTTCACATTTGTAGTCTATCAACAATTTTACTTAGAAAGATATATATATATATATATATATATATCTGTCAAGGCTTAAAATATGCTGACTATCTGACTGCAGATAAATATGACACTAAATTGCATTTGTCTCTCAGTCTGGGGATTGTGGAGTTCACCTTCATTGCTATTACTTCCAGGTCCACTCTGATTTAGAGTCGTAGTTAGTGTTATGGTTCTATCCATGGGTCAAAGAGATCTGTTTAAAAATGATATTAAATAGGAATGTGCAGAGAAACTATGAGCAAATTGATATGGCAGATGATCTAGATGGAAAACTGAATTCAAATCAGTTGTAAACGTGGAGAGGGATGGGCTCAGCAAGACTATTTCTACTCAAGACATGCTATATGAGTATCACCCCCGCACACACACACAACCAAAACAGGTTAGAGAAAAAGTCAATGAATAGGGAGGGGGTTATTTTAGTAGTCAATGAATATATATATATATATATATATATATATATATAAAGCCTTTGCATCTCAAGATCAAATAACTTGTACTTGATGGCTTTTGAAGATATTTAAGTTTTTGTTTTGTTTTGTTTTTTTACTTGAAACTATTATTATTATTATTATCAAAGACTGTTTTTGTATATATCTTCTTTAAAACTAGTAAGTTTGATCTCATTAGACCATCTATGAATAACTGATACCTTCAAATGCTGAAGTCCTTCTTTACTTTATAATGTAGTTATAGGTATCTGTTATGAAGTTTGAAACTCTGTAATGGACACTCCTCAACAATTAAATGTGCAACCTACCTGATCATTTAGTCATTTTCACTTAACTTGTCACTGCTTATCAGATTCTGAGGGGAGGTGAGTGCTATATGAATCACACAAGTGTGCTGCATAGGAAATCATGGTATGCAATATGGTAGATGTGGGTCAACAGTACACGTGAGCTGATGCTGGACAAAGGAACCTCATAGGTCAACAATCAGGATCAAATAGTTCATCTCTTTGGGTGGCATCTATTGATGAGATTAAAATAGTCACCATAAGATTACTATGACTAGAATTCAAACACAAAGGTTGATATGGCATTAAACAAACATAACCTAACAATTTTTTTCAATGAAAATTTATCATATTTAATGGTATAAGATGAACTTTTAAATAGCTAAAAGAAATTACTATGCAAAATTGAAGTTTCCCTTAGATTAATCTTATTCACACTACCCAAGGCTATACTTTTAACTTGGTTACTTCTACCTAGCCTAACTCCATAACATTATTTACGTTATTACGACCATGATGCATCTGATCTGTAGCCTGAATAGTCTCACCAGCTCCCTCCCCTATGTTCTATGTAAAATGAAGACAGCTATCAGTGTTGGTCAAAACAGCAGAAGTCACAATTTAGGTCCACAAAGGAAAAGAAGAAAAGATCAATGAAATCATGTGGCCATCTTGCTAACTTTTCACAGCTCCACCCAGACCAATACTGTAACATACACAGCCACAGTTTCGTTGTACTATAACTCATCAGTGTGGCTAGACCAATGAGATGCTTCAAATGGGGATTGAAACCTGGCTAACTTTACATCCGTCAAACATCTTACCCCAGAGCTGCTGTCATTCTTAGCATAAGTGTAGGAATTTTTTTCGAATATCTTTTTACACATACGTTATCAGCTACTTGGAGTGGTCAATTCTTGAGAAGAGCTATTGCATTTCAGCATATGTGGCAGTCAAGCAAACCCTAACTATAGCAGAAAGGGGAATGGGTCCCAATTTGCCAGCTCTTTCACTGCTTCTAACTGCCAAATGCTCCCTAGAATTACCTGGACTTGAGCTACATCAACTGCAAAATTTATGACCTACCAGCTTCCAGCCAAAATACGAGATTTCTCCATTTCAACCACTCAAGAGCTAAAACCCTTAAAAAAAATAAAACTTAGTCTCTTAACCAATGACCCAACAAGCCCATATAGGTTCAGTTTTTGATCAAAATTTAAATTCTTTTATATTATTTTATTGTAAATTCTTTATACCCTACTTATCTCCAAAGTTGTTTAACTACCACTTAATACTAATGTTATATAATGACTGTTGACATGGATTTTGGGTTCGTTCCTGATGACCCCGTGTGCTTTGACAAGCTGTCACGTTGTGATTAGTAAACAGGGATGGCAGTGCGCCGGGGTAGGGCAGTCGAGCAGGTGTGTAACTGGAAGGGGACCACATGATATGAGAACCACAAGGTCAGATTGAGAGTCAGAATCGAGGGTCAAGTGGGGGATACGCAGCCAATCAGAGGCGTTAGGTCGTCTGATGATACGCCTTGCAAGGGGGTGCAAGCATTAGCACCCCCTGGCTCCAGGAAGAAGATATAGGGCAAGAAGAAGTCCCCTCTCTGAGTATATGTCTCTCAAACTTACACAAACTGCGTACCCCTTTCAAGAATAAAATGAGAGATATATATTTTTATTAAGAAGTGTGTTTCATTCGTTCATTATCTTTGATTATGTTCTTGGTTTGGTTTATGAGACTATACAACACTATTAGACACATATCCATGTATATACTCTCGTACATTGCTGAAACAAACTCATATAGATATACTTGTACTGACATGCATATAAATTATTATACCTAAATGTGTGCATTGTAGGAGGGAAGAGCTTATAGCATCACTGATATTATTACTGGTACTATAAAAGAAATTGTAATCAAGTAAGTGGCAGTATTCATCATGCTTAGATATGCCTCAACATATTCTTATCTATAACCAACTGAAAACTATAGAGAAAATTATATATATATATATATAGATATATATATGTGTGTGTGTGTGTGTGTGTGAAGAAATGGAAGATCTGGTAAGATGATAAAAATAAGTGGAAAAGGGATTAAACCAACACTGACAACAGATTCAGTTATCTATTGTCAGTGTTGGTTTATCCACTTTTCCACTTATTTTTATCATATATGTACGAGGATCATTAAATAAGTTTCCAGACTTTTTTCATATGGGCACTTTTATTGATAGTACACACATGAAACTCTAGTCCCCTTCAAAGTAATCTCCTCTGGCTGCAATGCACTTGTACTGTTTCAACAACTTCTGGAAGGCCCCATGTAAGTCCTCTTGTGTGAGCGTGTCAATGACCTTCATCACAGCCTCTTTCATCTCCTCAATTGTCTCATAATGACAACCTCTGAACTTAGGGAATAAGCAAAAGTCACAGGGAGCAAGGTCTGGACTATAGGGAGGGTGAGGAACTGTCTTGATGCTGATCTTGGTCAAATAGTCTGTGACAAGGATGGAGTTGTGGACTGGTGCATTGTCCTGGTGGAAATGCCACTGACCTGATTTGAAGAGTGCTGGCCTCTTCCCTAGGAATCCCTTCCTGAACTCCCTTAAAACCTCAACATAGTAACCCTAACTGTTTGGCCAATCAAATGTGGTGTATTGACTTCCTTACTCCTCCCACACCTCTCATCATCCCTCACAGACTCCCTGCCTTCCTTGAATCTCTTATGCCACTCAAAAACTGATGCTCGATTCATGCAATATGGTCGAAAAGCAGTCTGAGGCATTCCATACGTTTCTGTGGCATTTTTTCCAAGTTTAAAACAGAATTTTATTGCATATTGTTCTTCTAAAGTGTCCTCACATCCAGATTACATTTTTGAAATTCACCAGCTGTGACAATCAGGCTTTAGTAGGGTGTATTGCAATTCCTGCTGTAGCTGTTCATTTGAACCTGAAATCATAAAAATTGGTCAGTCATCTCATAAGATGTATAGCAATAACATACTGAATTTTCAAGAGTCTACAACAATTTTAAATGCCTGTACAAAAGTCTGGAAACTTATTGAATGCACCATGTATATATATATATATATATATATATGAGAGAGAGAGAGAAATATATACACATATAAGAGTGAGTCAAAATGTAATGCCATTTTTAGTACAGGAATAATTACCGTCACAGGAACATATATCGTATTTCAAAATGAAGCTGGTCCTCTGTGGATTACGTCCCTACTTCTTAACATAGTCACCATTTCTCTCAGTAGCAATGTTCTACCTTCGAATGAGAGCATGTATCCCTGCCTCATAAAATTCTGTTGACTATTCTTTGAGTCACTTCATCACTGCAGTTTTCTCTTCCTTGTCACCGGCATAATGTCTGCCTCTTAAACCCTTTTTCAGAGGGTCAAAGAGATAATAGTCAGAAATGAGCCCCAAATTGCAAATCGATAATGTCCTCCTTCTGGATGACAATGCCCAATCATACACAAGCATCATGTCAAGGGAAACAATTGCCTCATTTGGGTGGACAACTTTACCATATCCTCCATACTCACCAGATTTTACCAAAATAAACATTTTCTAATTTCGTATTAAGACAATATTCTAATTATTGTAATCAAAATTATAATTATCATAATTACAATTATCAAAACTTGATATTAGCATTATTAGGATTAATATTTTAAGAATTACTATTATTGAAATGTTAAACATTAGCAAAATTATCATGATCAGAATTACCATTTTCTAATTATCTAGATTACCTAAATTACTATTATCAAAGTTAATGTTTTGTAAAGGTTTTTAGAGACACTAATTTTGATAAGGATGAATTTGTTAACGCAGATTTTAAAATTGTTTTTACTGTTATCAAAGTTACAATTATCGTAAATACTGTATTTGGAATTACAATTATCAAAATTAACATAACTGAAATTTATTAGCTTTATCAAAATTAGTATTAACAAAAATTAGCCTTATAACAGGTAGTATTATTGATTTTAGAATTAGAAAATCATGACCATTGAAATTAACATTATCTCAATTGCCATTATCAAAATTATCATGAGTAAAATTAGCATTTAAAAATTTACCATTTTCTTATTTAGAATCCTCAAAATTCCCATCATCAAAATTAGCTTTACCAAAATGAGCATTTCCTAATTTAGAGACAGGACAATATTTTAAAAAGCATAATCAAAATTATAATCATCAAATTCGCCATTTTGAAAATTCTATATTAGCATTATCAGAATTAAAATTATGGAAATTAGCATCTTCAAAATTAGCATGAGTTAAATAAACATTAACGAAATTAGCATAATCTGAATTACTATTTTTGTAATTAGAATTATTGAAATTAGCTTGACTGAAATTAGCATTACCAAAATTAGCATTATCTAATTACCGAAATTATAGTCCCATGAATTACAATTTTTAGAATTTAATATTAGCATTATTGGAATTAGATTAACATTAACTAAATCATTATCAAAATTACCAATTTTCAAAACTAGATTTGTCAAAATTACATTATCAAAAATGATAATTTTGATAATGATAATTTTTATAATTCTAAAGAAATTTTTTAAATTGCATTATCAAAATAACAATTATCAGAGTTACATTTATTGAAATTAGCATAATCCAAATGTTCATTAGCATGACATGAATTATCATTATCAAAATTTGTATTATAAAAGATTAGAATTATTTAAATTAGAATTTTCTATATTAGGCTCATCAAAATTCTGATTATTGGAAATTAACATTATCAAAATTACCATTACTTAAATCAGCATGATTGAATTGAGCATTATCAAATTTATCATTTTCAGAATTAGAATTATCAAAAGTAATATCTAATTCAATGTCAGGTCAAAATTTTATAAGCATAATTAAAATTATATTTATAAAAAAAACAATTATCAGAAGTTGATATTATCTGAATTAGCATTATTGAAATTACCATTCACGAAATTATTATCAAAATTACCATTTTTGCAATTTGAACAATTAAAATTAGAATTTTAAAACATTAGGATTATCAAAATTACATTATGGTAAATGCCAATTTTTTAATGCTATTTTGATAAATCTAAGGTGATATTTTTAATTATATTATCAAAATTACAATAATTAGAATTACAGTTATCATTATTATATTTATCATGATTAGCATTATCAAATTTTTTATTAGAATTATCTGGATTACCATTATTTTTATCAAAATAATTATTATTGAAAATTAGCGTTATCAAAATTTATAATTATCTATATTAGAATTGTTGATGATTATCAGAAATAAACATTATCAAATCAAAATTGCCATTTTTTAAATCAGCATGATTAAGATTAGCATTATCAAATTCATCATTTTCCTAATTAGAATTATCAAAATTATCAGTATCTAATTTAATGTCTGAATGATAGTTTTAAGAACATAATTGAAATTATAATCATCAAAATGATAATTATCAATGTTTGATATTAGCATTATTGAAATTAACATAGTGGGAATTAGCATTATCAGGATCAGTATTATCAAAATAACCATTAACTAAATCATCATTTTCAAATTTACCATTTTCATGATTAGAATAGTCAAAATTAGCATGATCAAAACATTATCTAAAATGGTAATTTTGATCATGCTAATTATCATAATTTTAATAGCATAATCAAAATTCCAGTTATTGGGATTGCAATTATTGAAAGTAGCACTATTAAAATTTGTTTTGAGCAAAGTCTGAATTAGCACCATCATCATCAAAACTAGTTTTATAAAAAATTAGCATTACTGAAATAAAATTTATTGATATTTGAATTATCAAAATTATTCTCTGAATTAACATTATCAAAATCATCATTGGTAAAATTACCATTATCAAAATTAGTATGATTGAAATTAGCATTATCTGAAATAGCATATTCTAAGTTAACATCAAAATTACAATCATAGAAATTAGCATTATGGTAATTTTCTTTAGCATTATATGAATTAGCATTATCAGAATTACTGTTATCAACATTGCCCTTTACATATATTAGAATAATCAAAAACTATCATTATCACAATTACTATTATCATGAACGGAATTATCAAAGTTGCCATTATCAAAATTTTTGTTATCAAAAATAGCTTTATCAAAATTTGCTTTATTTTAATTTACGAATTGCTAAATCCAATAATTTTAATAGAGCTATAGCATTGTTGAAATTAGCATTATAGATATTTTCATTATCAAAATTAGCATTATCAGAATTACCATTATTGCCATTTGTATGTGTGACTCCATTGATGCTGGTGTGGTGGTGTACAGACTTGGCTATATGTGTGTGCATATCTTACATATAAGTAGGTGTGAATACATGTGTGTGTGTGTGTGTGTGTATGTATGTGCAGGTGTATATGGCTGTGAGTTGAGTGGGTAGAGTGTTCACCAATGGTTCAGGAGAACTGGGTTCAATCCTAGGTCGCGTTATACCAAAGACTTTTAAAATGGTACTTGATACCACCTTGCAATATAAGGTACGTATCAAGGGTAAAGTGGAGCTATCCAGGAAAAGGAGTAGTGCCCTCCCCTACACCTCGTTGTAGTAGCTATTGAAAAGGGAGCCTTCTGGTTGTCCTCAACTATGGTCACCAACTTTATGTATATATGCATGAATTTTGTACGGAAACTACTAATCCAACCCTGAAGTACCAGTGGAGATGATCAGATAAAAGCTACGAATTAAAAGTTTCAATTTTATCAACCCACCCTTTAGGTTCTCTTCAAGATATACAGTCTAGCAATATTTTTAGGTCCAGTCTATGGGTGGCTGAAAATCCAGAAATTGGAAAGTTCATCTCTGCATATATACAAGTTGGTCTGCAACTCAGAGGGTCAAGTGGAGGGAACCACAGAACAAATACAGAGATGGGCTAAGAGAATGGACAGATACAGAATAGAATAGATTGACATGGGACCAGAAAATGAAGGAGAGAACAGATAGATGGGACTCAGATCCAGAGATCTGAAAACCTAGCAGTCAGCTTTAGTTTTACTTAAGGGAATTTTATCAGCTGCTGACGTAGCAAAAGTGAGGACCCTGCGAAGTATCATTCACACCTCCTCTGTCAAATAACATTTATTCAGCTTTTTTTTTTTTTGCCTTTTTCTTCTTTTGTGGACCATCTCGGTCCCATGCATTTCAACCTGCAGAGAACTGACAGTATGATGTGGGGTCAGATGATTATGCAGCCAGAAATGCACGGGTCACAGACTATCTCCCACATATTTAGAGAAAATTCTAAACTGTGTATTTGTTGATGTCCATCAAAAAGGCTGGATGGATAAAGTTGGAATGAAACTGGTTACAAAATTAATTATTAAAGCATTTGGGTGGATTCTGCTTTGGAATGGATTTAGAGTTGCAGGGATTACATTCCTTGCTTTCCAAATAGTACTTCTGATGGCTGCTAGGAAGCATGACCAAAGAATTATAAAAGAAGGCATGACAAAGTCAACAAACCAGAACATGAGTGAGTTTCTCAACAGAGAGAAGGGGGCTCTCACTCAACCAAACCTCATGTCATATTGCATCTGATACCAAACCTTGACATAAGTCTTCATTAAACAATTTCCATTCTATTTAGGACTCTTATACCAAAAGACTATTTACCTACATGATAGGACTTTTCTCTATAATGTACTTTTTAGTATTTCCCATCCTTTCTATATTCATTCTATGAAATTTGCTCAGGCAATAGAGATGTTTTTAATTCATCTTGAGTTGTTTTATATTGTTTAAATCATGATACATTTCCTCTGCAACAAGAGTCTGAATTATTTTCCTCCCATACTCAAATAATTGTGACAGTTATGGTACTCGGATACGATAAATATATGAAGACAAACCTTCAAATCATCAATGCTATAACCCATTAAACAACTACAGAGTACATTGAGTTAAAGTCTTTAAAAAGATGAGAGAACTTAAAACCCAGTTAGCTGTCATTACTTGTGGATTGACAATAAAACTGCAGCTTTTAGATATGAAGCTGGTTGTATGTATATGATTGAAATCATAAGTGAAATGAATATAGACTAATCAACAATAATGAGAGAAAATGGTAGATGATACAGCTCATCTAAATTACACAAAAATGAAAATAACAGCATAGCAAATGTATTCACCAAAATTACATGACAATATCTTAAAATCACCAAATAGAGACACAGACTACTTTGACATTGTAGCAGGTGTGCTACAAGGAGATACATTAGCCCCATACCTGTTTATCATCTGCCTAGAGTACGTGCTTTGAACAACTATAACTTTATTGAAAGAAAATGGTTTCAAGCTAGCAAAAGAAAGAAACAGAAGATACTCCACACAAACAATCACGGATATGGACTACACTGATGACATAACACTACTGGCAAATACACCCCCCCAGCTGAATCCCTGCTACATAGTCTAGAATGAGCAGCTGGTGACATAGGCCTCTATGTCAACACAGACAAGACAGAATACATGTGCTTTTATCAAAGAGGTGACATCTCCACACTAAAGGGTGGGCCTTTGAAACTAGTGGACAAGTTCACCTATCTTGGAAGCAGTGTTTCATCAACTGAGAAAGACATTAACATGCAACTAGCAAAGGCATGGACAGATATTGATAGGCTATCAGTCATATAGAAGTCAGACCTGACCGATAAAAAGAAATCGCCATTAGCTTTAACAAAGGCCTCCAGATGATTTCAGAATCTCCTGCAAGACTTTCTGACAGTCTCATTGTTTAAATTGGTAAATATGACCAATTGATTGTTTTTAGTTGTTATCAATCACGAGATAGTCCAGCCAATACGTCTTAGTAACATGTTCTTCCAGACTTTATTTAGGGGGGTGTCCTCGTAGTGTAATGGTTAAAGCAATGGACTGCTAAAATTCTGGACTGCAACCTCAAAGTAAGCAGATTCAAACTCCAGTTGCTCTATTACTTTCCCTTGGGAAAGGTATTAAACCAGCTTATCTTTTCAGCTATGTGTTAAATAATATCACTTGTTCTTGTATAAGGATAACTTTGGCAATAAATAACCCACAAATATTGATATGCTATTTAACAAAGAAACTAAACCATCAGCAACATGCTTTTACACTGTCTGGTGATGGGCAAAAGGTAATGAAATTTATGAAAGTAGCCTAAGTGCTTAGAGACAGATACTTGATGTGTTATAAGAATCTAGAAGGTAAGACAAGGTCAGATGTCTTTTCCACCTCCAAGCAAAAGAAAATAATAATGTTTAATCTCGGTTTTAATTAGCTGTTTCTTAAGACAGTTTCTGGCTTAATTAAATGATACATTAACTGGAAGAGACATTTTTCTCTTCTGGGTTCACTATATATTCAATCGTGCTTTTTGGCTTTGCAGTTAAGAGCTAAGATGAATTAAGTATTTACCAATCCTTCTGCACGAGCAGCATGTAACACAAAGTCAATTTTTTTTCCTTCTCTTAAACCAGTTGCCATACCAAAGCTAAAGAGTCCAGTTTACACAAATATTTGCTCATAGCTGGAGGGAGAATTGTTGGATTCATACCTTTCCCTAGGGTATTAGTGCTATGTGAAATGTAAACAATCTCATACAAGATTTGAACTCAGATCTCCATGTCCATCTCCAATAACAATGACCATTACACCACAGGTGAGTTAAGTAGAGTTGTGAGGTGACCAGTCAGAGGATTGTGGGTAGTCCATTATTCTGTTGGGTCAAGTTGCTAGTCATTTCACTACCATCACTAAACATCTACAGAAAAAGAAGAGAATCCATGTGTCCCAAATCTCCCGAGATCCAATCTGTAATTCAGTGTGAATATATTCAAGAAAACTGTTTTTCATTTCTTTTTTGTTGTTGCAACAATCCAGTCACTTTTGTTGTCTTCTTCCTTGATGATAGTTTATCTTTGCAATTTCGACCGACACAGATGAACCAGAATCTTGTTTAAGAAAACCAAACACAAAATGAAGGATGTCAACAAAGGAACTATTTAGGAGTATACAGAGGAAGGTTCTCCAAACTTCAAGCTTAAAAGAAAAAAAAGAGTCTTCACACAGAATATGTCTTTATTATTACTGTAAATGAATAACATTATTGAACCTTATCACCTAACAAGGAATGTATTACAACAGCGTTTTCACAAAAGGATCTTGTATTTTTCAGTTCTGGGCACCCGATTGATGACAAGTCGGCCATCATAGCTGAGAGAAGCAAAAATCCAAGGGTCAGCAGTTGACCAGTCTACTTGATATACACTATCCTCGTGTTCTTCATATGTAGCAATAACACCATCGGTTGGTTTCTCGTGTGCTCTGTAATAAACAAAATAACAAATGTTATCTATATCTTATAAAAATTCTCATTATATAGGAATATATGTAAATAATTTTATCCTAGAAAAAATGCCACATCATAACAAGATTTTTCTTAGAGCAATATACTTAAAATTATCTAAGATAATAAACTAATATCCACTGCAATTTGTAACTGATTTATAATTTTGTGAGGTCTATGTTCACACTGAACAGTGACAGAATGTTAAACAGAGAAGATGAAGCCATAGTATGTATTTAGCCAACCTCTCAGCCACAGGCAGGATGTGATACAAGATTAATTTTTAAGTGGAGTAAATCTGGTTTGAATTCAGTTTTCTTTTTACTATACTGCTTGCCTAGCCAAGACTAAAGAACACAAAAAGTTGTAGTAAGATGACTTTGACTAACATCATGCTATCTCCATAGACTTGAAAGAAAATAAGTAATAAATTTTCAAATTTTTGAAAAAAGTGCTTTGTTGAGTTCCTTTTCAGCCTTTCTGAGAGGAGGAGAGTCTCTGACATAATGGCTAATGTACTGGACTGAAACATCCTAGTAAGAAAGTTCAAACTCCAATTGCACTATTACATTCATTTTTGGACTAATACTATCGAGAAAGGTATGAACCTCCTTATCCCTTGCAGCTTTGTGTTAAACAGTTACACTAATAATATTCTACAAGGATGGCTTTGGCATTAAATAACCCACAAAGGTTGGTATACCATTAAACAAAGAAATGAAACCAGACCTTTTACTCTGTCAATAAGTCTTAGAATATGCTGACTGTATCCCCTGTAATAAGACCATCCCTAAAGAAGTTCCCTGAGTATGACATTAAATTGTATCTGCTGAAACCCTAGTTCTAGACATCTGCAGTGTGTGGAGTAACCCTTCATTGCTATTACTCCCAGGCTCACTTTGACCCATATACGTCTCAAATAGATCTGTTTAAAAATTATACATAATTTATAGGAATATTTGATGCCATATAACTGTGAATTATTGGTATTAAGAATTGAAACTATAATTGTTTACTAAGGATTATTATTATTAGTTACTTGAAACCATATAATTGTGTAAAAACAAATGCCAATTATTAAATAGAAATATTTACTTGTAATAATAAAATTATTAGTATTAGATAGGAACACTTGAAATCATACAACTGTGTACTAATTATTTGTAATAGATAGGAATTACTGATATCATATAACTGTATGCAAAAAAAACTCTTAAGAAACAACTACACAAAAATATAAATACAATTGCATAATGAACACAATTCTTTTACCACTTAGCATAAAATAACCCAAAACAGGTTGACAAGTAGTTAAAATCAATCATTTTCAGACTTTCGTTCATCACAGATTATAATACTTCAATAGAAGAAGTAGGTATTCAAGTCAAAGTCATCTTTTTAATGTCTCTCTTTTTTTCTTCAAAATTTTCTCATTTCCTGCAATAAAATGTCTTTTGAAATGTATCTCTTGTTCCTCAATTGAAAAAATCCTCTTCTAAAGGAAAAAACAATTAAACTGACTTACTTTTCATTGTTTTCACTGTCACTGTTTTCTTCACTTTCAACCAAATGTCCAAATGGCTCTGAAGAGAGGGATACCACATTGTTTAAAATCACTCGGCTATCACTGCTGGAACTCAGTACCAGTTGGTCATGAAAATGGTTATAACGGACTGACCATACCCTGTAACACATAATCAAAGCAAAGGAATTTCAGTAGAAAGACACATGGAAAATTAGGAATAAAATAGTCAAACTAATAAAAAAAGTACTAGTATAGTTCTCTTAAAAAATGATGGGATTATTTATCATCATCATCATCAAGTTATGTTGATAACACAGATCGTCTTGATTCTTTTTTGCCATCTGCCTCTATTGACCACTGTTCTAGGTAGGTCCTTTAGACTGCATCCAGTGTCAGCACAGAGCTAATATCTTTGCTGATTGGTCAACACTGGTGTGTCCATATGTAGGATTCCACAGGAGAGTGTTGCTTATGAGTTTATCTTTACTTCCCCAGCAGTGTCTGGTTCATTTTACTTGGATGGTTTGTATGATGGGAGGCAAGTGGCCGTACAATGTAATAATAATCATTTGTCATAATGATTGATAATAATTGGTTTAATAATAAGGACAAACAGGAAACAACAAAATCTAGAAAACAAAAATAGGAAGAAAAACAACTGTTTAGAAACTTCAAGTGATAAACTAAGGAAATTGTATATGAGGTGACTTTGAAATGGCTTAGAAGAGGAAACCTCAAAAGAGAAACTAAATCTCATCTGATCATACCACAAAATAATACTATAAGAACCAATTATGTCAAAGCAAAAATTGATAATACAGAAAAGGATAGCAAGTGTTGGTTGCGGTGACAGATGAAATGGTTAATCAAATAATAAGTGAATACAGCAAACTAGCACAAAAGAAATACATGACTGGGTAGGAAAGGTGGTCCACTGAGAATTATGCAAGAGATTAAAATTTAACCATACTAACAAATGGTACATGCACAAACTAGAATCGGTCCTAGGAAACAAGACCGCTAAAATTCTTTGGGGTTTTGAGATGGGAATGGATCACACAATCTTGGTCAGAAGACCACACCTCGTGTTAATCAACAAGAAAAAAGAACTTGTCATCTAGTGGATTTTGTTGTTCCAACTGACCAGAGCGTAAAGAGAAGAAAATGAAAACCTAGAAAAATACTTGAATCTTACTAGAGAGCTGAAAAAGCTGTGAAACATGAAGGTAATGGTGATATCAATTATAGTTGGTGCTTTTGGAGTGGTCCCCGTCCCCAATGCCCTGGAAAAGAGCCAGGAGCAATTGGAGATCAGAAGAAGAATCAGGATCATTGAAACCACAATACTGTTAAAATCAGCTAGAATACTTAGAAGAGTCCTGGAGACCTGAGGAGACTTGTTGTCCACTCAAGCTTCAGTTAAAACTGGTGTGAAAAATACACATTGAGTAAAAAACTTTTCTTATCATTTTAATTTAATATCGGTTTAATTTAAGCTTCTGCAATACAAACTGCTCTTGAAGTTGGAAAAGACTCTGGTGAAGATAACATGGCTTCCCTGAATAAAAATGAGAACTAAGTTGGTGACTCATTAAGAACTTATCCTTTATTGTCTCTGATATATGATGTTGCAAAAATAACAAATGAGTTGTGATAAAAATCAAAGATATGAAACAGAATATTAGCCAAAATTAATAAAGAAAATCATTAAGAAATCTTTATCTAAAAAACAAATACTTTAATATATAGTCACACCATCCAAGATGAGTAAAAACTTGCTAGGTACTGTTGGAGAAGAAAGAATGAACTTATAAGCAACAATCTCCTATTGACTCCTACACATGGACACACCACTGTAGGAGAAGAAAGAATGAACTTATAAGCAACATTCTCCTATTGACTCTGACACATGGACACATCACTGTTGGAGAGGAAAGAATGAACTTATAAGCAACATTCTCCTATTGACTCCTACACATGGACACACCACTGTTGGAGAGGAAAGAATGAACTTATAAGCAACATTCTCCTATTGACTCCTACACATGGACACACCACTGTTGGAGAGGAAAGAATGAACTTATAAGCAACATTCTCCTATTGACTCTGACACATGGACACACCACTGTAGGAGAAGAAAGAATGAACTTATAAGCAATATTCTTATATTGACTCCTACACATGGACACACCACTATTGGAAAAGAATGAATAAATTCATAAGCAACATTCTCTTATGAACTCTTACATATGGACACACCAGTGATGGCTGACCAGCAAAATCTCACATTCATCAGCTCTGTGCAAACACTGGATGCCGTCTAGAGGACTTACCAAGGGCAATGGCTAATAGAGATGGTTGATAAGAGTGAGTCAAAGTAATCTATGCTGTTGCTGTGTCATGATTAATAAACCTTTTGAACTATTAACATGTTTTAATTAAAAAGCACAAATTCAGACCAAATGACAGAATGATTGCAAAATTATCAAATTTCCAGAATAGAAACCCTGATATCAAATTGGAACCAAAGTTACTTCACTCAGTTAAGACTTTCATTCTTAGCAGTATTTCAATTATCAAGCCTGAAAAAGTCATTTTTCTTTAAGAAAAGAGATTTTATCCACTTACCAATGTGAATGATCCGTGAGGGTCTTTGTTGGTGTAGTTGGGTTTCTGACATCCCAAAATTTTACTTTACAATCATCTCCACAACTCACAAGATAATATTGCTTGTTTGGGTTGAAGTCCAAGTCTCTAACCAACTGACCATGCGCATTTTCAATCACATACACCTGTCTACAATGAACAAAAATATTAAGGGAATCAAAGTCAATTGTTATTGGTTTTTTTTTAAAATAATTCCTTTTTTCAAATGAAACAGTTTGTAAAAGAAAAAATAGGAATTAGGATAGATTGCATTTAAAATGAACACAACTCTAATAATTAAAAATTAATAAGTAGTTGCATTTCCATATAAAAATGAATTGTACTCATTAAACACCTTAAGAGGAAAATTAACTGGAATTATACATTATTTCAAGAAACAAGGAAATCTGAACTAATCTAATACATTTAATATTTTGGGGTTTTATCTAAAAATGACTTATTAGTGAAATTAGTTCCTGTCTAAGTCCATAACAGAAGTTAGTAAAAATGCTACATCAATTTAAATATGAAATAATAAAATTAATAGTAAGGATAATAGCCATAATTCAAGTAATGATATTATTAATTCATATTATATGTAAATGTATGTATATACAGTATTGGAAAAAAATAACTATTTGTCTAAGTTTCTGAGATGAAGGTTGATAATTGTTATTACTCAAAATATTCGGACTATTGACTTCAGCTTTATTGTTATACTCACAATGTTTCAGCTGATAGGTGTTTCATGTCAAACTCGGGAGCCTATACAAAACCTTTAAATTAACCCTTTATTTAATCCACGGGGTAAATCATAGCAAAAAAAACTGAACCATTCTTTATTATTGCCACAAATTTTAATGAAACTTCAATGACTTAGACACACAAAAGAAGTGATTATTTTCTGTGATTACTGTGGTCAAAGTTCCCTTGAAAATTGAAAAGTCATTCGCAGAGGTCTAATCAAAAATTCTAAGAAATTTCCAATTTTTCGGTATTCATGAGAACTTTCTTTTTCAAAAATTATGACTTCATTACCACTAAAGGAACTTTGACAATGATAATATAAAAATTATAAAGATTAACATACTGCATTGTCCGGATATCCCATCCTCTTATGGCTGTGTCGTTGGCAGTAGCAAGTTGGGAACATTTATGATGAGGGTTCCACTTTCCTGATGTCATTTTTGGCTGCCCTTTCACCTCTAGAGATGTTGAACTAAAGATCTGGAATTTAAAAGAAAAACAAAAAATGGATGGTTTAAGTTTAGACTTATGAGATGAAATCTTGACCTTTACACCACATACCCATAAAAGGAAGGATTGGTTTGGTTTCCTTGTTTAATGGCATATCAACCTATGTAGGTTATTTTATGCAAAAGCCATCCTTCTAGAAGAACAGGAGTGGTACTATTTAACCCATAGCTAGGAGGATAAGAGGGTTCATACCTTTCTCAAGGGTATTTTGTCTGAAAGTGAATGTAATAGCGCAACTGGAGTTACTAGGATTCCACAGTTCCACGCTTTAACCATTATACCATGAGGACACCCCGCTAAAAAGTAGTCTATGGGGCATATAAGTAAAGTAAAGTTGGCAACTGTAGTCGAGGCTGACCCAAAGGGTCTTATTATTTGTAGTAGTGATTATTGGTAAATTGTTGAGTAAGTTGGGAAGTTTCGAATTTGGTATCTGACACCTTTTTCTGTTGTGTAGCCTGATGAAGGAATGAAGACCATGACACTTGGTTATACAAATATAGCTCTCGCATCTTTATTTCTCAAAAGGGTCTGAAATTGACTGTAAGTGTGAGAGAGAGAGACAGGGAGACGAAGACAGACAGAGGACTGCTATATTGACTCATAACTTCTTAGCCACATTGTGCCATATTCAGAGCCCCACTTAACACTTCTTTTGCTTCTCAGTTGGGGGGGGTATGCCTCTCTCTGGGCACTCACCGACTGCTCTCATGACTCTGTGTCTCTGCAACTGACCATGACTGCATGACTGACCACCTGATGTGTTTGCTGGTGTATATATAATTTCCCAATGCCTACGCGTTTCCAGCTGTGAATCCACATGAGCTGCTTACACCCACACATCACTGTCTTTCTGTTTACACAGCTGGAACATGATGGCTCTGTCAAAGGTCAATATGCAACATTTCTTCTTCTTATCCCATTCACTTGTTGCTCTCTTTTGTGTATCGAAGCAGTAAAAGGAATTAAGGACAGAGGAAAGAAACAAGGATACTTTTATACTCAAAATTTATTTTGGGGTTCTGATTATTCTTTGGTGGGAGATGTTTTCCTAAACTAGTAGAAATAGTCACTTTTCCCAGACAAGGCTAAATATAGATTCATTTTCAGTGAGTTATGAGTTTGAAGTTCATTATGTGTCCAGAAGGTGTTTTCAGCATAGGCTGCTACTAGTGGAGATGTGGCTTGCTGCTAGGCACTGAGACCCAGGCAGTATATACCCTCTTCCCAGCAACAGCAGCAGAGAGAACAGGTCCCATAACAATAGTCACAGCTTACTGAGAAAATTTCTCTTGGGCACCAGGAAACCCCTATTTTTAGGCATGCGCTGATTTCACTTACTGTCAGAGGCCTCTTGGAAAACTGTTACTTTTGAATTTATTCATTTTATTTTTATTTATTTATTTTTTAATCCCTTCAAGTCTCTGTGGTGTAGTCCAACATTGTAGCAAGTAAGTTCAAACTCCAGTCATGTTATCACATTCACTTTTAGACTAATACCTTTGGAAAAGATATGAACTCTCTTGTCCCCCACCTAGCTATAATTTAATGCCAAAGCCATCCTTGTAGAAGGACAGTAGTGGTACTATTTAGTACCACTACTGCCCTTCTACAAGGATGGCTTTGGCATTAAATAACCCACAAAGGTTGGTATACCATTAAACAAAGAAATGAAACCAGACCTTTTACTCTGTCAATAAGTCTTAGAATATGCTGACTGTATCCCCTGTAATAAGACCATCCCTAAAGAAGTTCCCTGAGTATGACATTAAATTGTATCTGCTGAAACCCTAGTTCTAGACATCTGCAATGTGTGGAGTAACCCTTCATTGCTATTACTCCCAGGCTCACTTTGACCCATATACGTCTCAAATAGATCTGTTTAAAAATTATACATAATTTATAGGAATATTTGATGCCATATAACTGTGAATTATTGGTATTAAGAATTGAAACTATAATTGTTTACTAAGGATTATTATTATTATTTATATTTATATTTACCAACCCCTCTGCTCAGGCAGGATATGACACAAGGTCAATTTTTAAGTGGAGTTTAACAGGTTTGAATTCAGAGTTTTCCTTCTCCTAGACTAGTTGCCTCACCAAGGCTGAAGAATCTAGTCTATCCTACTATTTACCCATAGCTGGAGGGAGAATCATTGGATTCATACCTTTCCCAAGGGTATTAGTGCTATGTGAAATGCAATCCAAAAGGATTATTATTATTAGTTACTTGATACCATATAATTGTGTGCAAACAAATGACGATTCTTAAATAGAAATAATTACTTGTAATAATAAAATTATCAGTATTAGATAGGAACACTTGAAATCATACAACTGTGTACTAATTATTTGTAATAGATAGGAATTACTGATATCATATAACTGTATGCAAAAAAAAACTCTTAAGAAACAACTACACAAAAATATAAATATAAATGTATAATGAACACAATTAAACAAAGAAACCAAAAGTGAACATAGAAGGAAACAGATCAAGCTAAGGTAGATCAATAATATACAATTTTTAAAAATGTTATTAAAAATTAACCATTCTATTGACAGGACTTGCAGTGTATTGAAGAGTTACCCCATGGGTCAAAAAGAGTCAGGATGGTGAGCATTTTTTTACACAAAAGATAAAATGAACATACCTCAGACCAAAAGTGAGAGTGACAGTAGGTCAGGTGGAAAAGAAGAAATGGTCATTCTTGATCTGGCTTTTCTCATGACACTGCTGATTGGTCAAAGAATCAACCAATCACTGCATGGGACCTGTTTAAAGAAACTTGCAAGAGTCCAAAGTTGGGGAGTTTTGTTTTGAAATCTTCAGAGTGAGATTGGTGTGATTCATGCATAGAATGAAATTGGTGTTCTGAGAAGTGAAAAGACCATCTTCAACCTTTTGTTTTCCTTTCTTTCTATCACAGGTTTCTTTTTTCCTTTCTTCTTTTCTTACAGGGTCTGTTCTGAGAAGCAAGAAAACCATCTTCAACCTTTTGTTTTCCTTTCTTTCTTCCTTACAGGTTTCTTTTCCTTTCTTTCTTCCTTTCTTACAGGGTTTGTTCTGAGAAGTGAAAAGACCATCTTCAACCTTTTGTTTTTCTTTTTTTCTATCACAGGTTTCTTTTTTCCTTTCTTCTTTTCTTACAGGGTCTGTTCTGAGAAGCAAGAAAACCATCTTCAACCTTTTGTTTTCCTTTCTTTCTTCCTTACAGGTTTCTTTTTCTTTCTTTCTTCCTTTCTTACAGTTTGTACCTGTAATGAGAGATGCTGTTTCTTCTCTCGTAAGTCGTTTGTCCCAAAGCAAAACTTGATATTCTCCTCACTGAGGAAGTTGCATTCTGGAAACTTTAATCAAATATCAGTCATTCTGGTTTTTCTACATGTCATTTTGGATAAGTCCTTATATGAATGCTAACTTAAGCATATTCATAGGTGCTAGTAATTGTACAAGGAATTATTGTTGTTTGTTAGTGAGGAGAAGTTTTGTTTGTAGCGAGGAAGATGGTGTAACGTATGTGTGTGTGTTTATGTTGTGTTGTTTCCTCGCTTAGTGTTGTTAGTCCCCTCGCTAAGTTTTAAGGGTAAATAAAGGTAGAATGATGATGGAGTAAGATGGTGAGAGTTGAAAGGTATTTTTAGAAATAAGTTTTATTTGCAGCATGGAATATTGGGTTTGCTTTTGCAAGACTCATGGAGAGGTTGTGTTTTTGAGACGAAATTGATTTATGAGAAGTTGAGAAGGTTGAGATGGCAGCATGTGTCGTCGGACGTGAGAGGAATTGAACTTTAGAGTCACTGTGTAGTTTCGTGTGTCTGGTATTTTTGGGGAGGAGAGTATGCATTGTCTCCATTGAAGTGGCCCAGAGGTGAATTGATAGCTAGTGTGTCGAGAGCGGAATAAAAGCATTGCGTTGACATAGCCAATTTTGGGGTGACATAAAGTTGTGCCTGTGCGAGGCATGGAATGTATCTAATTTATATTGAACTGGGATTCCTTGCAAGGAATCCATAATTAGATTGTGTGTTCATGCTGCTGCTGCTGCTATTCTAGAGCCGCAGTGAGACGTCTGCACTGGGCGGCGTTGTCCAGCTAAAGAGAGTATTGCTATTGAAGAACGGCCAGTGTGATGTTTGCACTGGACAGCGTTCTCCAGCCAAAGAGCGTGTGTTTGGCAGCTTATCCAATTTGCTGCCCGGAAAAGAAGGTCCGGGGTGAATAGGATAGGTCATCCTGATTGGGTGAAATTAAGTGTTGAATTAAATTGTGTGCCAAACCAAAATACGAAATTTCCCTTCCACTACATAATATAAGGACTGAAACCAGTGCATGTGCATGAATCACATTACAAATGACTGCTTATATGAAATACATATGAAACAGGTCATTCTTTTTGCTTCAGCAAAGTGAAAGTCATCACAAGACTCCCACAAAAAGGTGGCCTGGATATGACACTGAATTACATTCAGTGGTAAAGCTCTAGTTCTGGAGCTGTGAGGAGTGTGTAGTCACTCTTTCATTGCTATTATTCTCAGGTCCACTCTAACCCAGAATGTGAGTACTTGTTAGGGTACTATAGATCTTATAGATTTGTTTGAAAATTATCTGTATTTGATAGGAATACTTGAAACTATATAACTGTGCACAAATTAAGAATTTAATAACTATTACACTTCAGTGAATTTCCTGAATTTCCTATTTGGTCCTGGTATCTTTTTTAATGGAAGTTAAGAAAAGAATCAACATATTAAGACACACTAGACAATACATCACAATGTCAAAATCCTTGTCACCATTTTGATCTTTTGTTCACAGAATCCAACAGATATGTCTTCTTATCAGAAAGTTTAACTAGTAGTTTCATTTGAGGACAGTTGCAAACAATCTTAAATGCTTTCATTCCTCATCTCTGATTGGCTGTTGTTGGCAGGAAAGTTCATAAATAGAAATGATAATTATGCATACAGCTTATACCAAAGAGAATCCAACACACAAACTTCATGGTTTGAAGGCCATGGAGTTTAATTAACAAAAAATCTCAATAACACTGATTGATAAAAAATAATAATTGATCATTTTGATTAAATTAATAATCAATAATTTTAATCAATAAAAAACAGATACCATTGAAGTATGTTATCTGTTTATCTCCATATGCCATGTCTTTGCAAAGAATGAAGCAAAAAACAAGGCAAGCCTGGTTTTAATGCTGTTACCTGTGTGACACTGGTTTCAGGAAGTGAGCAGTTTTTAACTTTGCCTATGTTTATGTGATGGGCTTCCTTCTTAAAAATGACCATGTATCACATACTATCCTCAAGAGAATGCACTTAGATTTTTCAAAATATTACCCAAACCCTATACTATGGGTGCAAAACAAGGTCAATTTTTAAGTGGAATAATAGTAAGTTGACGACTGTCGTCAAAGGCCACCAGTAGGCTCCCTTTTCAATAGCTACTACACTGAGATGTAGGAGAGGGTGCTACTCCTTTCCCTGGATTGCTCCACTTTACCCTTGATATGTACCTTATATTGCTGAGTGTTAAGCAAGGAGGTATCAAGTACCATTTTTAAAGTCTTTGGTATGACATGACCTGGGATTGAACTCAGGTCTCTTGGACCATTGGTGAACACTCTACCCACTAGACCAATCAACTGGTTACTGATTGCTTTACCAACACTAAAAAACCTCATTTGCCCTACTATTTATCCATAGCTAGGAGGGGAACAGATGGAATCATGTCTTTCCCAAGGGCATTAGCATGAAGTGAATGCAAACAGCCATGTCCAAGATTTGAACTTGGGTCCCTGATTCCATTTTCTATGATGATTATTATCTTAATGCATCAATGAAATGCAACATCGTATTCTTTATCTGCAGTTGACGTCAATAGATATTTTTTAAAAAAAAAAGGTAAAAATGATTCTCTTACTTTTGCTGATGCAGACGCTACATTTAAATCCCAAAGCAAGATGTGGTTATCTGCAAGTCCAAGTAATGTGCTTGCTTCTCCTGTTGGGTGCCACAACACACTGAAAAATACAGTTTAAAAGAAATACTTAGGTACTTCTTTAGCAGACTGAAAGAACATTAAAAGACAAAAATATAAATTAAAAAATCTAGAAAATGAGAAAATTAAAAAGAAAGTTAAAAGTATCAAGGAGATTTTTTTTTTTATAAATAAAAAAAAAATTTCTTTGTTGCACTTAAATAAAAAAAAAAGTCTGATACAAAAAGAATAAAATTTAGTAGTTTTGAAACAGGTACTAAAATCTTTATGTTGTTTCCATAACTCATTGATTTCAATGGCATGTCAACCTGTCTAGAGTTATTTTATGTCTAGAAGTTAGCAAATCATGTACATTATACGGTTATATTTATATTGTATAGTTGCTTCTTAAGAGTTTTTTGCACATAAATATGATTTCAAGCATTTCTATCAAATACAAATAATTTTCAAACAGAACTATTTGGCCTATAGATGGGACTCTAACAGGTACTACCACTATGGGTTGGAGAGGACCTGGGAGTAATGCCAATGAAGGGGTAAGTTACACTCGACAGATCTCCAGAACTGGAGCCTCAACATTAAATGCAGTTTAGTGTTATACCCAGAACATCTGTTATAGAGAGTGGATCATAAATTTGTAGCCTGATAGAGTTATTCACTGAATTTTGATCTGAAATTTTTAGTGTCTGAGTTATATGACTTACAGAAAGGCATTGAATTAAGTATATTGGGAAGGGAGATTACATTTATATATATATATATATATATATTGGTCACATAACTTGGTCTCATTACAGAGTAATGAGTAATTCAATTATGATGGTAACAGAGCATTATAATTTCTTGGGCAGTTATTAATTTTTGGTCCAAATTTTGTCAATTTGAATCTATATATATCAAAATAATTATAATTCTATAATTTAAAATTTTTTATAACTTTAGAGTGTTTTATTTGATTTGTTTTTGCATTTTTACTTCCATTATTGCATAATTTTATTATCATAATTTTTATATAAATACAAGGGTCGTTCAAAAACTTCTAAGCCTCACCAAGAAAGAAGAGCAAGCTGAATATTTTTGTTGTGGCAACACAATACCATTTCTTATAAAACATAAAAAAATCCAAATAAGTTTTTCTAGTTTTATAAGAAGTGGTAGTGTGTTGCCACAACAGAAATATTCAGCTTACTCTTCTTCCTAGGTGAGGCTTAAAACTTTTTTGTTTGGGCAACACAATACCATTTCTTATAAAACTAAAAAAACTAATTTGGATTTTTTAATGTTTTATAAGAAGTGGTATTGTGTTGCCACAGCAAAAATATTCAGCTTGCTCTTCTTTCTAGGTGGGGCTTAGAACTTTTTTGTGGTAACACAATACCAATACCACTTCTTATAAAACATTAAAAAAATCCAAATTAGTTTTTATAGTTTTATAAGAAGTGGTAGTGTGTTGCCATAACAAAAATGTACAGCTATGTTGTTCTTTCTGAGTGAGACTTCGAACTTTTTAAGGAACTCTCATTTCCAGAGGAGGAGAATAACAGTCACTACACTCTGATCCTAGGCAAAAGTGCTGAGAAGCAACAATTTGACACTTTTCTATAAATAAAAACAACTATAATAAACCGGCTCATTGGCCCAGTGGGTAGAGTGTTTGCCAATGATCCGGGAGACCTGGGTTCAATCCCAGGTCGAGTCATACCAAAGACTTTAAAAATGGTACTTGATACTTCCTTGCTTAACACTCGGCAATATAAAGTACGTATCGAGGGTAAAGTGGAGCAATCCAGGGAAAGGATTAGTGCCCTCCCCTACACCTCGGTGTAGTAGCTATTGAAAAGGGAGCTTTCTGGTCGCCCTAGACTACGGTTGCCAACTTTAATTATAATAAATGAAACTAAATTTTTTAATATATGCATATATTTAAGCACATACAAGAATTGGCTGAAAAGTTCGTAAGCTGACCAAATAAAGTTTATTTTTCAACAGAGATCTCCTGGCAGTCCACATACTTCTTTTATCAATGTTGCAGTGCTTGGATCCCATTAGTCAAAAAAGTCCACCACAGCTGCAGCTGGGGCTGCAGAATACACCAACTGCATCCCTGCAGAGGGGTAAGACCCCTACCAACAAGTGTCCTGGATATGACATAAAACAATCTGATGGTGAAGCTCCAGTAATCCTGATAGGGTCATATCTATGGGTCAAATCGAATTGTTTGACATTCAAACTGTGTGCAAACAAATGACTTATGCTAAATTGAATCGCTTGAAAGAACTGTGTGTGAACAAACAATTGATGTTTAATTGAATTGTTAGTGATACAAAGCAATACTTGGAACCATTCAACTTTGTTAACTTATGCTAAATAGAATTTTCTTAAATAGAACTGTTTGGTCATTTAACTGTGTGTAAACAAATGACTGATGTTTGATTCAATTGTTAGTCTTACATAGCAATACTTGGAACTATTTAACTTTGTTGACTTATGTTTACAAATCATATATATCTAATAGATACGTATAAACCAGATTTGGCATTAAATAACTGACAATGGTTGATATGCCATAAAACTAAACCAAACCAATGAAAACTGTTATCAACAGCAGATATGGCATCATCATATGAAGTTTTCAGCCCACTTTTGTAGTACACCCCAAATAATCTTTTACAAAAACTCAATCTTCTTATCAACAAAAGATACTAGAATTTTAATATTTTTAATGAAACATTATACAATCAAAGCAGATATCATTAGGTATTATTTATTGCCAAACTCTATCATATTGAAATACTGTATTCAAAATTATGAATATGTAGCAGTATAAAAATAAGTACACCCCTTATATACACACACACATGTACTGTTGTTTTATACATTATTCAATTTTATGTTTTTTTATTACATTGCTCATAAGTAGGCCCCTAACAATTTTGATAAAATTAAAGCTGACTTTCTTCTGAATCAAAGATAACAGGATTTTATAATTTTAGCAGAACATTATAAAATCAAAGCAGATATTATTAGGTGTTATTTTTTACCAAACTCTGCAGCACAGAAACTTTGTAATCAAGAATAAAATTTTAACATCTCTATAACTAAGAAGAGAATTGCATAAATATATATATTTTTTGGACAACTACATATTCATATTTTCGGTTACAAATATTACACTAACAGAGGAATTATACTGATATATTATAAAATAAAGAATTATGATTTAGCAAAGACTCACCATTTAATTTCCCCATAATCAGAAAAATCAAGAGAACACAACAGTTGGAGAGGCTGATGGCTATTTGTGTGGTCCTCATTCATACTGTTATCAAAATCAGATGGTAACCTCCATACAGCAGCTTGTACTTCTGTTCGGCTGTCTACAGCTGAATAAATTAAACAAAAATCAGGAAAATAACTTAAATTCATATAGATAACTTTTAAATAAAAATATGAAGATTTTTTTTAAAGTTTATTTGTAGTTCCAAATAATTTGTAGCCTTCACATAGACTCAGTGACAAAAATACAAATGTCAGGCTGGTTGTAGTAATTTGGTTTATCATCTCTTATACATTTGGAGGTGCCCGTGGTGTAATGGTTATCGTCGTAGGAAATGGACATGGTGACACAAGTTCAAATCCTGGACGAGACTAATTGCATTTCACGTAGCACTAATACCCTTGAGAAAGGTATGAATCTAATTATTCTCCCTCCAGCTATGGGTAAATAGTAGGATAGACTGGGTTCTTCAGCCTTGGTGAGGCAACTAGTCTAGGAGAAGGAAAACTCTGAATTCAAACCTGTTAAACTCCGCTTAAAAATTGACCTTGTGTCATATCCTGCCTGAGCGGAGGGGTTGGTAAATAGGATCATCTCTTATACATTCTTTCATATAATGTGTACACTTTTTCTTCTTCTATTTCTCTCATTAAGGCCAATGCCTTGTTTCAGGAGACTGTCCTCCTCTCAGACAATACCCAAAAGTGTAGGGTTAAGATCAATGCTTGAGATGTCCAAAAGAGAAACGAGGCAATTTTTATCCCTGATCCCACATATAAATGTGCCCTCCTATATTAAAAAGACCTTGTGCTATATTTCACCAAAATAGGAGAATAAATATTCTCTTTCTTTCTCTCTACTAAACTTGTCATTCTTTTCCTCTTGTTTCATTTTGCCTGTCTTTTTCATATTTTAATGCCAGATCATCTTTTTGAGATACTTCTCTTCTGTGCTCATTTAGACATGGTTTCTTTCTGAGAGAGGGGGAGAATATCACAATTGCTCAGGAGGGTATCTGTAATAAATTCAACAGAAAACTCCAGTCAGATGGTAGTTCCTCAACAGAGAGTTCTATCACCTTTATATTATCTAAAAACAATGGCAGAACCAGAACTTTCATTTTCATTATACAATGCTGGAACTGATACTCCTGGTTTCTTAAAACTCAAGAACCAAATTGCAATAACTTGATTTGATAAAATAGGGAGAGAGGGATCAGCTAGAAACAAGAAAATTATGTCAGGCAAAAGATGATAAGGTTTATTGAGTAGAAAGGAAGAAAGCCAGTAAACTAGAAGACAAACTGAGAGAAGGGAAAAAAAAGAAGATAAATCAAAGCTTACTTTTATTATAACAGGTAGCCAGGATATCTTTGTCCATAGTGGAGGCACTGATGTACCAGATTTCACCTTCACGATGCAAGAACACATTTTTGTTGATCACATTATTCTCTTCATCAAAATCTATATGATGAATCTATAAGATAACATGACAAAACATTTACAAATCAAATCAAACAATTGAGAAAAGTAACATTGCAATTTATCATCCAAAATTTATACTGTCTTTTAAATTATCCTCCTTTCTCCAAACCAATCAACTGGGACTATAGAAAACACTGACTGCATCTCTGCAGAGGAGTAAGACCCACCCCCAACAACGTGTGTCCTGGATATGATACTAAACAATCTGATTGTGAGGCTCATGTGATGCTGGAGCTTCAGGGAATGCTGAGTACCCCTTCATTGCTATTACTCCCAAGTCCACTCTAGCTCAGAGTGGTAGCACCTGATTAAATGGGTCAAATAGAACTGTTTGCTATTTAAACTGTGTGCAAACAAATGTGTAATGTCAAATAGAATTATAAGTGTTAAATAGCAACACTTAAAATTCTTAAATTGTAAGCCTAGATTTAATTATTAGTATTACATAGCAATACTTGGAACTATTTGACTGTGTGCAAATAATTGAATAGTGTTGAATAGAATAATTAGTGTAAAATAGCAATACTTGTAACCACTTCACTGTGCGCAAACAAAGGATTAATATTGAAACCGTTTAACTGTATGCAAACAAATGATTAATAGTAAATGGAATTATTCATGTTTTATAGAAATATTTGAAACCATTTAACTGTGTGTGCAAAAAAATGAGCTCAGGCTCATTTAAAAATGTTATCAACAAAATGTGTTTACAAATCATATACATTTAATATACATGTATAAACAGGATTTGGAATTAAATAACCTACAATGGTTGATATGCCATAAAACCCAACCAAACTTAAATCAAATTATTAGTGTTATGTAGAAATACTTGAAACCATTTACTTGTGTCCAAATAAATGAACTCTGGCTTATTTAAAAATGTAACCTACAAACTATTGGTTTACAAATCATATATATTTAATCTGAATAGGATTTGGCATTAAATAACCAACAAGAGTTGGTACACCATAAACCCAACCAACCAACCAACCTCCTTTCTAGTTTAAAAATGACAGAAATATCTATGTAATTTTGCAATTGCATTGTACCGGGTGTTTCCAAAAATATAATATCATTTGAGATGTACAGGGTGTTTAGGAAAAATTAATATGATTTTGTAATCTAATAACTTAACCAATTCTTATTCAAATGATCTCAAGTTTTAACAGCATACGTAGAAAAGACTCAAAATTTTATGAATTTATGTTAAAGTTTGTATAGTAGGACGACTCATAGTGTTAGTATAAAATAAGGGTAGACGAGTATCTGGGGTAGAGAACGATATGCACGTGTGTACACAAGCTTTATTAGCTGGTAAAAAGGGTGAATACAAATTGGGCACCAAATATATATGGCGTCTTTAGACAAGTCATGTGACAAGCCATTGCATAGGAAAGTGGAAGTAGTTTGGTGATTTGCCTCACCAAACCTAGCACATACGTTAGGGACTATTTCAGCTGATAATTCCAACAATGTCTAATTAAGAATGTAGACATGGATGGTAGGGTGTGATGAATTAAAGGTATAATAATCCTTTTTGGTCACACACACACACACACACACACACACACACACACACGTGTGTGTGTTGTGTAGCAGAGAAAAACAACAATACTGATGCATAAAAATATAATCAGCTTCTTTTCTTTTCCTTTATTACCCAAAATGTATGGACAGGTTAAGTAAGAAAGAGTCAAAGATGGCTGAACTGCAAGGGGCCAATGGTATGGATCTTCTGTTAACCATTTTCCTCTTTGTTCTTCTTTTTGGGTTGAAATCTCCCTGGTTATATTACATTCCAGACACCCATGCAAATTCTCGTGGTCACTTCTCCTCCAATTTGCTGCTTCCTTCTAGCATGCTACCTATGCAATTTACACAGCATTTCTACAGGTTAAAACTGTATCTTGTTTACTTTAGGTACCAGGTGGACTCCCTGTTATTTTTGTTCCCAGTGTCTGTCTTCCTTCTAGCATGCCACCCACACAATGCATGTGATCACACTTCCTTTTTGCATTCCACCCACACAATGCATGTGATCACACTTCCTTCTAACATGTCACCCATGCAATTTACACTATTTTTCTGCTGGGGATACCTGTGTCCAGTTTACTTTAGGTACCAGGTGCATTCCCAGTTATTTTGGTTCCCAGTCTCCAACTTCAGCAGCTGCATCGACATGTCAAAGGTTTTCTTTGATTTGGTTTTATGGCATATCAACCATTGTAGGTTATTTAATGCCAAATCCATTTTTATACATATAAACAGTTCTATTTCAAACAATTCCCTTTAACATAAGTACAAGTTTTGTTTACACACAGTTAAATGTAAAAACAGTTATATTTACTTTAACATAAGTACGCAGTTCAAATGTGAAAGTTCTATTTCAAGCAATTCAGTTTACCATAAGTAAACAGTTTAGTTCAATTTAACTCAGAGATAGGAGCCTATCAGGTGCTACTACTCCAGGCCTGAGTGGACCTGTGAGCAATGCCAATGAAGAGGTACTCCACATTCCCCAAAACTCCAGCATTACAGGAGCCTCACCATCAGATTGTTTAGAATTATATCCAGGAGACTTGTTGGGTGGGGGGTCTTACAGAGGGGGGTCGTACAGAGATGCAGTTTATGTATTCTATAGCCCCAGCCAATTGGGCCATATGTCAAAGGATCATCAAGTCAATATCCAACATATATAATTATGATTATGCTTAAAATTTAACACTAAAAGCAATTTTAATCTGTAGTGCACAATATATTTCAAGTATAAAAATTAAGATATACTTATTTACCAACCCCTCCACTCCGGCAGGATATGACACAAGGTCAATTTTTAAGCGGAGTTTAACAGGTTTGAATTCAGAGTTTTCCTTCTCCTAGACTAGTTGCCTCACCAAGACTGAAGAACCATTACACCATTGGCACCTCCGTTGAAAAATTAAGATATAAAACAGGATAAAAAACTCACAATGCAATTTCATCCTTTTGATCTTCAGTTGAGCTTCTATTTAAAAGTTAGTATTCAGATATGTTGAATACTAGCTCGCCTGAGGATCAAGAGCATGAAACTCTGAGTTGGGAGATTTTATCCAGTCTTATATCTTATTTTTCATACTTGAAATATATTGTGTATATATTTGTATATAAATAATATATATTTATCTATTTTATGTGTAGTTAGGCAGCAATCTTTCATTCAAGCATGTTTGATTAAATAATAAAGACACATTTTGTCTATATAATTCTATTAAGATGTGTAAAGAGTGTTTTTTTTTAAAAAAACACTCTTTACCATATTTACCGACCCCTCCGCTCGGGCAGGATATTACACAAGGTCAATTTTTAAGCAGAGTTTAACAGGTTTGAATTCAGAGTTTTCCTTCTCCTAGGCTAGTTGCCTCACCAAGGCTGAAGAACCTAGTCTGTCCTACTATTTACCCATAGCTGGAGGGAGAATAATTGGATTCATACCTTTCCCAAGGGTATTAGTGCAATGTGAAATACAGTCGGGTCTCGTCCAGGATTTGAACTCGTGTCACCGTGTCCATTTCCTACGACGATAACCATTACACTACGGGCACCTCCAAAAAAAACACTCTTTACACATGCAAACAACCCCTGATGATGGCCTATGAAAGGTCCAAAAGCGCTCATGACAATTTTGGTAAATTCATCCACCAATTCCAACCTGAAACCAAGACACTTATCAGGAAACTTGAAAGGATCTTAATAAAATTATATAGACAAAATGTGTCTTTATTATTTAATCAAACATGCTTAGATTTATTTATTTTATATATATGGATTTTGGAGAGAGAATTAAATGTGATATTGTTGAATTTTTGCTTTTTTTACTTCGATTATACTGAAATAAAGGAGAAAAAAGATAAGAAAAAAAGCATCATACTTGATTTTCAGCTCGAAGACTCTGGGTTCCAACCAAGAATCGGATATTCTCAGTCTCTGCAGTCTGAGCAGTTAGAGCTCGAGCCTGAATGATTGAAAAATAGAATCTGTGAATGCCACAAAATTAAAATACAGAAAACAATTACAGATTTTGCCAGTTTAATGACTAAATTAATATGAAATATAATATTATTATATTCAAATTTATGTTTAAGAGAAAAAACTATATTTAAAACAGAAATTGATTTAACAGAAATATAAACAATGAAATTAACTCTTAAAATATTTAAGTTGTAATAATTATATGAATAAACAAAAAACTAGTAAAAATAAACCTTTGTTTTTTTTTTTGTAAATCAAATAGAGTAGAAAGAAACTGAGTTTATATTGTTAATTAACAAGTTAAACATACAGCTGCACATGCAAAAATATAGTTCAAATTGTCATTTATTAAGAGCACAAAGCCAGAACTATGGGGCACCCAGTGAAAATATAATAAAATAGATCAATTGATTGATTTTAACGGCATGTTAACCCGTGTAGGGTTATTTTATAGTTGGGAGTTAAGAAATCAAGCACTACTTTACGTTTGTACAACTTGGCTGTGACATACGACAAAAGATATGGGGAACCCAGTGAGAAACGAACTCAATAGTATTATAGGTCTGCTAGTCTATCTCGCTATCTCACGCGAACTTAACTGTACACCGTTGAATGTCAATTTCACATTTCAAATGCCTAAAAACAATAAACTTTTTTGACATCATTGTCATTGATTTACATTAGGAAGAAATAAATGAATGATGTGACTGATGTTAATAAACTCTATCAAATAATTTGTATAAAAGAGAGAGAGAGAGAGAAATTGCTGTTCATTTTTCATTACTGAGCAAAATGGAATGAGGGAGAATATACATCGATCTTGCTGTCCGTCTAGAAAATCAGCATTGAAATCACGGTTTGTTGGGTTTGACCAGTGACTTCTTGCAGTTCTGGGCAGCCTAATTTCAACCAAGATGCAAGTAAATAACTGCTTAGCTTGTGTCATCATGTTTTTCTTCTCTCGGATGTCTTTTACGACTCCTGCGCCAACATTTCAAATAAATCGCAAATATAGGGCAATATTCTTCTTCAAAATGATTGTCAATTAGTTTTATTGGTTTAACCTTAAAAGGAAATTTTAAGTTATGCAATTTGTGTTATCTAAAATTTTCAAAAGAATTATGGTAAATGGTTCGGTGGGAGGAGAAAAAAAAAAGAAAGAAAGAGAATTAAAACATACTTCAAGGAAATTCGAATTTTTTTTATTATTATTATTTCAGTTTTAAAAAATAATCTTTAATTTTTTTTCTCTATGATGAGCAACACACGTCAACACGTCTATCAATCATGTTTTCACGACATAGACAAAAAAAAAAAAAAAAAAATTCCACCCTCTTGTGTTTTTGATTATTTTAAAGAACAGGGTATGGTGCGGGATTTGATTTTTACAGCCTATTATCAAGTCAATGGCACAATAATTCATCATTAGACAGACTGAACAATAAATTCGATCAGTTGAAACTTTTGTTCCAGTCCAGTGACATCCACGTATTTAAATTTTTATTTGAATTCTTGTCGTTCACAACGTTTAATTAATTAAAACATATTTAACAATATGAGATGAAGGTAAGTTTACTGTACATGATACAACTTGTATCAAAACGTATACTTTCTTATCTCATTCATTGTTTACATTTTTTAGCATCTCAGCATTTGGAAGAAGGAAGGGGAAAAGAAACAAAACAATAACATTCCCAAGAAACCATTCCTATTCTGTTGGGTAATGAAGATAGGACCGTACATCTTAGACCATGTACCAACATGCACACATGATTAAAAATGCAAATAGTTGTTTGTATTTTTCTCTGCCTATTAAAAAAAAAACTTTTATTCATTTATCTTTTTTTTTTTTTTACAGTTTTAATTAACACTTGACTGAAAAGATAATTGGAGTTAACTCCCCATTGAATTTATCTGTAAAATAAAAATTTAAACTGTCGTCAAATAAAAAAATTATCGTTGCAGCTAAAAGACTCAAAAAGAAAATTACAATGTATTTTCTCATAAAACTTATTAAAACAAAACAAACAAACAATAATTTTGTATTACAGGAAATTCAAGTCCATAGATCACAGGAGCTTCGTCCTCCATGGCTTCTTGTCGTCAGCTACAACGGAACCACTGACGATTGTCGAAAAGTGATATGTTTTACTTTTTTTTCTGACTCACTTTAAATTCAGTTCTCAGAGTTTGAAAAATAAGAAACAGCGTTATTTTAATTAATTTAAAAAATAATTAATTCTCCTAATCAGGAGAATATAGAGTCGCAAAATTTGCCGCAGTTAGTAACAGTGGGAGTAGACATTAACGTTATAAAAATGTGGGAGGGACCAACGATTGTTTTACGGTAGTTTGAGTGTGTTATGATATGGTAGCAAATTATCCACATTTGACGCATTTTCAGCTTCTTTTTTTCTGTTTATAACGGATCCCGAAAGGTATATTTTTATTTACTGTGTACGTTATAATAATATATACATTTAAATATAATTTTTTTCATGGAATTTTATCTAATCCCAAGTAAATATATAAATTAATTTAGTTAGTTGAATATTAAACTCGGGGGAAATACCAAACTTCCCTTTTTTTCCTTGGTAATATTTTCATTAACAGGTAAGGAAAAAAAAAGGAAGAAACAATATTTTAAAAGAAAAAATATTTATGATTAAATCATTTTTTTGAATGCTAATTTATTGATACTATTTTGAAGATTTAAAATATATTTGGTTAAAAATAATGTATCTCTTTAATTAGTTTTTATTTCCACCAAAGAATTTAAAAAATCACCTTTTGAAACTTTATTTAAAAAATTCATTTTGTATCACATCGGAATTTTATACGTTTTAAAAAGTTTTTATAACCCAAATTTGTCATGTTTCCTTTTTTTTTCGTTTCATGATTCATTCATTATATATATTTGACAAACACGAATAATGTTTGATTTTTGTTTAAATATTTTAATAAAATCTTTGGATTTAAACTAATAAAATGTCATGAGCAGACAGAAAACAAAATGTTTACCATCTGTACAGAGACTGTAAAATATTTGGGACAATCCGATTTCTGTGGTCCCATTCGATATGTGATTTCTAGGCCTTTTCAAATGTCTCCAGTTGTACGTCTATACGGTAAATGTGGAGAATTGAGGGCGTAATTTTCTAATCAATTTTTTTTGCCAATACTGAATTTCTCCCTATTATATTTTTACCTAACCTCATAAAAACGTTATTATTATTTATTTAAAATCGTTCTTAAAGGCTTTCTTAATATCAACGTTCTGTTGTAATACATGGCCAATATTTTGTTGATCCAATTGATGACTGAAGATCCACCCGATAAATTGTTGAATCGATACGTCTACCTTACTAGGGCAGATTCGATACAAGGTCGCGATTTATGTAGGGGGCTTACATGCATACATATAGGTTATTATATGGAATAATCACCAGAAAATGAAATTTAAAAGAGTGTCTTATTCTAGGTAGAATATGAGTTCAATTTTTAACCTTTTCGAATTTTTGTGGTGTCTGAAATGAAGTGACAACCAGACAAATTTTCAAGATTTCTTACGTTATTACATTTGTTGAGAATTGAACGTATCTAATCTTCTATATGAGTCTAGGTAAAAAAAAAAAGAACAAAAGAGATAAATGAAATAAGTTAATTTAGCATTGATAAACGATTTGATTCCTCGTAAAAAATTAAAAAAATACGCCCCAATTCTTCACCTTCACTTTCTATTCTATAAAGGGCACTTATAATTTTGTATATTGGAATTTTCTCCCTGCTATTACATTTCATACAAGTTTTGGATGATTTTCATACAAGTTTTGGATGATTTTCTCCCTGCAATTACATTTCATACAAGTTTTGGATGATTTTCTGTCAGACGTTTTTTGTTTTTTTTTGTTTTTTTTTGTCAAAAATAAGTCGAAGTACCAAGAATGTCAAGATGTTCTTAGTTGAATTCATACTTTGTTCCCTGTTTTATTCATGTCTTAATTTATTAAAATTCTATTGTTATTGTAAAGTCACTCATAAAAATGTGACCCAGTTGATGACCTTTTGTGGAAGAATTTCAATGTGCCAAATCTAAAGCTTTTAGTATCTACCTTAATTCTTAACTACCTCCTAAAGAATTTTTAAAATAATGGTTTTAAGGACAAAGACAAAAATAGAGGGTTTGTTTAAGAGTTTGTGTATATTATTATTATTACTACTACTACCCATCAAAATACTGAACAGGCTTATAGCTGTTTAACTCTTAACTTCCTGTAAAGGATTTTGAAGATAAAGATTAAAAAATAAGTGGTTAGTTTAAAACTATGTATAATGCAATTGTTACTATTGCTCTACAATATTTTTAAAATGATCAATATTTAATCTTGTTGACTGACTTGATATAATGACTGAGAATGAAGTCTTGCCTTGCTGTAAAGGAGGTTAAAATATTCAATGTGCCAGAATCAAAATATACATCCTTGTCTCATTTATTATTATATCATCATTGAAATTTTAAACCTTTATAAAATTCATTAATATATCTTATATCGATTACTAATCTTAAAAAATGCATTGTCTACATTCTTTTAGCAAAAAAACAAACTTGATGTTAGTATAACTTTAAGCATATGTTAAACAATAATAAGAGCAGATATGGTGCAGTTGCTATAGTGGAGAAAAATAGTGAAACATGTATTTCCTGATTTGGTACTTCTATAAGGTCTCTTAAAGAGTAAAGTTTTTTGAATTGCTGTTAATATTTTATGAAACATTATGACATCATAAATCAGTGTTTGCAGAAACAGCAATTTGGTGTCTGCCTCCCTACAAGGTCAAACACAAAGTCAAGTTTAATGTAGGGGACTCTCATGTGTATGCGGAGTAGGAAAAAAATTGTCTAATTTTTCGGCACTTCCCGTTCAGATATCTTGTAAATCAGAGATTGATTCTGGCCCTACCCTGTTAAGTGCAATGGAGAGGTGCTGTTAGACAAGCCCCTGGAATTGTACAATCCAAATCTTTAAAATGATTAATCATTGCATTTGTGCAGTAGAAAATTAAGCTTAATGCATAAATTCAGCTTGAAATTTAAAAAATGAATTATGATTAATTGATTCTTGTTAATTAATTAAGCTTAATACTATATCTCTGAAAAATAACTATTGACATTATTTCTCTGTGAAAAGCAGTCATGGTTAAAAAAGAATATATTTCCCTAATGTGTAACAGGTAAATTTTTTTTTTTTTTTTTTTTTTTTTTTTTTTGACATAATTTTTCTGATGCAAGTTTCATTGGGAAATGAGAAAAGTTTTGGTATTTATCCAACTTTCTACAGTACTAGAATGTGACACAAGATTAGTTTAATGTTGCAGTGCCAAAAATAGTTCAGCTCTATTAGCATTCTCCTCTTTGGGGTGCCTCAACCCTTATCTCCTTTTGGAGGTGTTTGTGGCATAATAGTTATCATTGTTGAAAGTGGGCCCAAAGCCTGGCCTGGCCACCAAAACTTTGTTTCCCCATGAAACTTGCATCAGAAAAAACATCTAAAAAAAAAAAAAAAATCAAGTACAGGTTACCCTTACCATACTTTTAACCTGGACTAGATGTACTGATATATATCATATTTGTCAGCACATGTAATGCACAAAAGAATTTGGAAACCACATATGATATACAGGTCAGGTTTTGGTTTCTCGTTCATAAGATTAGTGTACTGGATAATAAATGACTATGTATTTACCATATCCTTGCTATGGACAATGTAACTTGAAGCCAATTTTTAAGCTTAGTACAATTAGTTTGGATTGAGTTTTCCTTCTAGATTGGTTGCTGTACCAAAGCTAAATAACTCAGTTTTCCCCTCTTTACTCATATCTGGGTTGGGAATAGACGGTTTCATGCCTTTCCCATGGACATTAGTGTAAAGTGAATTGCAAACAGTCTCGCCTAGGATTTGAACTCTGGTCACCAATTCCATTTTGTACAATGATGACTCTTACACTAAATGTGCCTTAAATAAATGACAAACTTATATGCTACTGGAACATATGTAAACTGTTATGCAGCATTAAGTTTTCTTTTCTATTTTACTGATGCATATAACAAAATTATACTTTGATTATTTTTACTAATACCAGAAGTGTGCCACCAATGTATTATTTTAATTCAACAAATGCAAAAGCAATATTTTGTGTGTTATTTTTTGGACTGTTATCCTCATCTTTATTGTTGTTAATTGTAACACAACGTTTTGGTCACTGTATCCTCCAGTCTTCTTCAGGTGTCCCTTGTTTATCTGGGTACAGAAATGATTCAACCTGGGAAATCATTTTTAAAGTTTGACTGTTAAAAATTCAAACAGATAAAATGTAAAAGCCTTATAGATATATTCTACTTTGAGTATTTAAAAATTGATTTGCCCAATATTTATATACATACAGCTACAAACACAAATATGGATCGTAATATCTGAAATATTTTCAAAATGTCATTTCTATTTTATATTCAGAGATGCAGTACTCATAAAGCTTGCTGGAGTTTTGCTCAACTAAGAGAATTTGAGCTTTGAATTCAGAGTTTTCTTTCTCTTATATTGGTTGCCTGCCCAGTTTGCTCAACTATTTACTCATATCTGCAGGAAGAAAAAATAGATTAATGCTTTTCTCAAGAGTATATGAACTTGGCTTGTCAATTTCAAAAACCTTTTAAATATTAACTCCCAAGAGATGCCTGTCTATTTAAAAAAAAAAAAAAAAAAAAAAAAAAAAAAAAAAAAAAAAAAAAAAGAAAAGAAAGAAAAATGGTGGGAGTAAAATAAACTAGCTGGGAATTAAAACAAAACAAAAACACAGCTTCATACCATGTAAATTATTTCATGACAAGTGAAACCATTTAATACTTTTTCATATTTTCTTATACTACTTTATAAATGACTCTTGATGCCGCCTTGCATAACACTCAGCATTATAAGGTCCAAATCAAAAGTAAAGTGGAGCAATCCAGGGAAAGGTGTAGCACCCTCCCTGACACCTTGGTGTAGGAGCTAATGAAAAGGGAGCCTTCAGGTTGCCCTTGTCTATGGTCACCAACTTATATATAGATAAGTAAGTTGGCTCCCTTTTCAAAAGCTACTACAATGAGATGTTGGGGAAAACGCTAATCCTTTCCTTGGATGCTCCACTTACCCTTGATTCATACCTTATAATACTGAATGTTAAGTAGGAAGGAATCAAGTACCATTTTGTGAGTCTTCTGTATGACTCGACCTGGGATTGAATCCTGGTCTCCTGGACCATTGGTAAACACTCTACTCACTATGTCAATGGGCTGATGTATACTCCCACCAATTCTTTTAATAAAAAGTAAATTTTCTTCTAAACTAACAATCACAAAATTTTATTGTGGAACATTAAAAGATGTAAATGGGCATTATTTATTATCAAACTCTGCAGCCTTGAAACTCTATAACCAAAGAAATTGAATATGTATCAGTCAAAAAATAAGTACACCCTTTGTATATATTTATACAATTTCATTTGTGGTTATGGAGGTTTTGAAATATCATTTTTAATTTGGAAGTTTCAATGTTGTAGAGATTGGTAATAAATAATACCTAATGATATCTATTTTGATTGCCGTTCCACTAGAAATATATATATATATAGGAAATGGAAAACATTTAATCAGCTCCAGCATCTAAAAAAATTAGTACTGTATCACTGCTTATTTTGATTATAATTAACTATTTGACTTGGAATATTTTACCAAGAATAATGTGTTTATGATTTTGTTTTAACATGATTCTCTCTCTCTCTCTCTCTCTCTCTCTCTCTCTCTCTCTCTCTCTCTCTCAAAAAAATAAATTTTGCCTTTTTTCTTTTTTTTTCTTTTTTTTTTTAAATTTTAAATCTCTTTTCAATATCTTTTCTTATTTGTAGCCCTTCTTGACTGATTTTCAGAACCTCCAAGATCTTCCTTCCTTCTAGTTCTGACTTGCACCCCTGCACTCAGGATATATGTGGTACTTTTTTTAAAAAAATGCTACTGCATATCTATTTATTGAAAGTGAAAGTGAAACTATTTTGCTTGTTATTCTATTTACTTTCTGCTCCAAAACTTGCAACAGGAAATCCATTTTTACTTTAAAAAAATTTTTTTTTCAATTTTTATTTTTTAATTCTTGGGAGAATATTGAATCATTGTTAGAAATTTCTTTATTTGGATCATTTTCACTCATCCTGTGAGTATTTGCTGGTATATTCTCTGGATATTTTCAAATTATAGGAACGAAACTATGCTAACTTTTTTTTTTAAGATAGGGATAATCCTTTGTTGTTAGTACCATTTAGTACAATACAAGCCGTCAATTGTTACTTGGAGAGGAAATAAGTTTTCAATATGTTACAGTGGTGGAATGTGATACAAGATGGGTTTGATATGCAGTACCAAAAATAGCCTACCTCCATTAGCATACTGCCTTTGGGGTGCCCCAATCCTTTCCTCTTTTTGGAGGCATTTGTGGGGTAGTGATTATTGTTTTTGAAAATGGACCCAGCCACTTGTTCAAATCCTGGACAAGGTTGTTTGCATTTTACATTGTGCTAATGCCCTTGGGAACAGTATGAAACTAATTATTTGCCCCCTCTGCTATGATTTAATAGTAAGGTAGACTGGGCTCTTTAACCTCAGTATAGTAACCAGTCTAGGAGAAGGAAAACTGAATTCAAACCAGCAGTACTCTGCTTAAAAGAATTGGTTTTGTTTTGCATCCTATTTGTGGCAGTGGATTGGGTAAAAACACCCCCTTAACCCTTTGAGGAGTGTGCAGCTGGTGCCTGTAGCCTCTGATTGCTTCTCATCCTGCTTGTGGCAGAGTAGATTGGGTAAATACATCTTTTAACCCTTTAGATAAGCAGGAAGCTGGTGTCTGTGGTCTCTGAAGATGAACTGATTTACATCATTACCTTACCCAGCATGAAAATGCCGTAAAGGGGAATTACTCTGGATGAAACTCCAATGATTTTATAGGCCCTGGGACTAAGAACAACTTTTTTGGCACAGATATTTGTATTCCTGATTAATTCAAGGGATTAGTATATATACTGAATGTACCAAAGTCACCTGAAGATTTAGAAATTAAATCTCTCTATAAAGCTGAAAGGAAGAACATCTAAGCAGCAGAATTTTTCCTAATTAAAACAAGTTGATCTCCAATTTACAAATTTTCTTTTAGTATAAAAATAATCATAATTAATGAACAAACAGAAATGTTATTTAATTTCTAAATCTTAAGTTGACTTTTGAGATGCACTGTACTTTTGAAAATTGTACAAAACAGTTTTGTTTTGCCAAGTGTTACAAAATTAAGAACTCTGGAAGTTTGAACAAATAATTTTTAAAAAATGTAATTTTTTATAAGAGCAGAAAAAATATGACAAAACTGATTAATGAATTCCTAGTATCATGCAGTTTGCAATTATGCTCAAATTCTTCATACTCTTATATGTGTAACTAAGCTCAAATTCCTAGCTCCATGTCATGTAGAAATATAGTCCAGTTCCTAATGCTATACCATGTGTAGCTATAGTCACATTTCATGTTCTATGTTGTGTGCAAATATGGTCATTGAGCTCATATAAATTTCTTTATAAAAAGAAAATATTACTATTAAGAAATAATTCCGTATATTTTCAAATTTTAGTTTAGTATTGTTCAAGGCCAAATGAGATAGAAAAGCCTGCATGCCTTAAAAATCAACATTTGAAATCTTGGTGTATTATTATTATTGTTATTCTTTTTTTTTTATCTAAGCTCAATGATCCATGTTATTGTTGTTATTTACTAATCTCTTATTAGTGTTGGGAGTCCCAATGGTGAAAGTGCTGGACAGCAAAATCATAGTTAGAGAGTTCAAATACCAGTCGTGCTATTACATTTACTTTCAGACAAATACCCTTGAGAAAAGTATGACCCTCCTTATTCTCCCAGCCAAGAGTTAAATAGTATCACTTCTGTTCTTCTACAAGGATGGTTTTGGGATTAATAACTTAGAAAGTTTGATATTCTATTAAACAAAGAAATCAGAACAAACTATCTTAGTTTGGCACTCAGATTTTATTGTGCTTATAGTACTTGCTGTTATTAAGTGGTCACTTGTCTAAGTACTAAATAAACTTATTGCCGATGTACAACAAAATTCTCTTTTTGCTCATGTGAGATATGCACTTTAAAGATATAGTTATAGTTTATGCATATATGTCGAGAGAAAGAATATAAATACAAATTAAAATTTGACCTAAACATAAAAGATGAGTGTAACTATCCAAATCAACTAACATCCAACAATGAAATTACAGTTATCTCCCTTGTCATATTTTTTCCTCTAAAACAAATCTTTATTCCAATATTCTCTTTGCCTGCATGATGAGCTATTGGCATAAAAGTGAGAAAGAGTTGTTTTTGAAAAGCTTGCTATGTTCATATGAAGTGATATGTGGGAAAAGTCTCCCAGTTCAATATACATCAACTATTGGCAATTCGAGTTGAGGTATCTAAGCAATTTTTCTTTTTTTTTCCTAACAAATAAAATTGTTTGTCCAAATTTCTGAGATGAAGCTTGATAATTCTTATCCTTTAGTGTATTCAGACTATTATCTTCACCTTTATCGTTATATTCACGTTTTGGCCAATGCATCCTTCGGCCTTTTTCAGGTGTTTAATGTCAAATTTGGGAGCCTTCATGGAACTTTGAACCAAACCTTTTATTTTATCCATGGGAGTAGATTGTCATCATTTTTTAAAAATGCAATTCAATTGGTAATCATTTACCTCCTGAGGTTGGTTGTGTTAAATTATTAATGATAACAAGAAAACTTAAGTTTTTTTCCTTTTTTTTTTAAATAATTCTGAAGATTATTTCTTTAATTTCCTTTTCTTAAAAGCCCAGTCTGCTGGGGCTGTAGAATACACCGACCGCATCTCTGCAGAGAGTTAAGACCCTCCCAATGTGTATCCTGGATATGACAATTTGATGGTGAGGCTCCAGTAATGCTGGAACCTTGAGGAATGCTGAGTACCCCTTCATTGCCATTACTCCCAGGTTCATACTGTCCCAGAGTGGTAACGCCCAAATTGGTCCTATCTATCAGTCAAATAGAATTGTTTGACATCTAAACTGAGTGCAAACAAATGACATCCCAAATTGAATCGTTTGAAATAGAACTGTTTTTACATTTAACTGTGTGTAAACAAATGACTGATGTTTAATTGAATTATTAGTGATACATAACAATAATTTCACTTGCAAACAAATGAGTAATGTTAAATAAAATTATAAGTGTTAGATGGCAATGATTGAAACCATTTAGCTGTGTAGAAACTGTAGCAATGTTAGTGTACAAACAAATTAGTTCAAACTCATTTAAAATGAAATTACTGACAAACTAATCTCTTACATATCATGTATATCTATTTAAATGTATGCAAACAAATGGCTGATGTTAGATTATTACTGTTAGATAGAAATACTTGAAACCATTTAACTGTGTGCAAAAAAAAATGCTCTCAGGCTCATTTAAGGATGTTATCAACAAAACGTGTTTACAAATCCTATATATTTAATATATATGTATAAAGAGTATTTGGCATTAAATAACCTACAATGGTTGATATGCCATAAAACCCAACCCAACCAAATCCTATATATTTAATATATATGTATAAAGAGGATTTGGCATTAAATAACCTACAATGGTTGATATGCCATAAAACCCAACCCAACCAAATCCTATATATTTAATATATATGTATAAAGAGGATTTGGCATTAAATAACCTACAATGGTTGATATGCCATAAAACCCAACCCAACCAAATCCTATATATTTAATATATATGTATAAAGAGGATTTGGCATTAAATAACCTACAATGGTTGATATGCCATAAAGCCAAAACAAACCTTTTCTTAAAGATAATGAATAAAAGGGTTGAGTTCAAAATTCCTAGAACAGGAATTTTTGGAGGTGTGCTTAGTGTAATATTTATTGTTGTTGAAAATGGGATTGGAAATCCAAGTTCAAATCCTAAACCAAGTTGTTTGTGTTTCACTTTGTGCTAATGCCTTTAGGAAAGGCATGAATCCATCTATTCTCTGTCTGCCTATGGACAAATTGTCAGATACACTGGATTCTTTAGCTTTGATAAAGCAACCAGTCTAGAAGAAGGAAGATTCTGAATTGAAACCGGCTGAACTCAAAAATTGACTATGTTCTGCTTGTCATGGAGGAGGTTGATAAATACATACAACAGACACCTAAAGGTCAGTGGGTACATTGGGTGAAATTTTGTAACTAATAATGACCAAAAATAAGGGCATTCATCTATGTACAACATTTGATAATAATGATAATTTCTCATAAATACACAATAAATAAGAGAAAAAAAAGTCAGGATCATTATTTTCAGTCCATGTAAGTTTTTCACACTAGTTTTAACTGGTGATTTTACTGCTCAGGACTTTCTAAGTATTGTAGTTGATCTCAATAGTGTTGTAGTTGGGTTGGTCTCAATTCTTCCTCTGGGAGGGAGTGGGGGTGGTATTGTTGATAACGTACCAAATTGCAACATTATAGCAAGTGAGTTCAAACTCTGGTCCCACTATTACGTTCAGTTTTGGACTAATTGTTTTGGGAAAGATATGAACTTCTTTATTCCCCTCCCCTCCAGCTAAGTGTTAAATAGTACCACAATTGTTCTTTTACAAGAATGGCTTTGGCATTAAATAACCCGCAATGGTTGACACAATTAAATAAAGAAGCTGAACTAATTTTTCCTCTGATCTCCAATTCCCCCTATATATATATATATATATATATATATTTTTTTTTTTTTTCAAGGTCATTAGGTTCCATTTCAAGAGTACCAACTACAATTAGTATCACCATCACTTTGATGTTCCACAGCTTTTTTAGTTATCTATTATTGTTGTCATAAAGTTAAGAATCTTAGAGATTTTTGCCAGACAAATTTTTTTAGCTCTTAATATTCATTACTAACATAGTCAGAATTAATGCATCTTGTATATCACCTTTCATGAGATCTTATTAAGGAATATGTTTATAATGTTGAATTTGTCTTTGGCAGTTGGTGGTATAACTTTTTAAGATTACTTAACATAATGAATAAAAGCATCACTTTTGTGGTGGTTCTAGTATTTGGCTTTTCAATCACAAATGTTGACATGCAGTACTATATACCGGACATTGGCCTAGCGGTTAGAGTGTTCGCCAATGGCCCGGGAGACCTGGGTTCAATCCCAGGTCGAGTCATATCAAAGACTCAAAAAATGGTACTTGATGCCTCCTTGCTTAACACTCAGCATTATAAGGTACGGATCAAGGGTAAAGTGGAGCAATCCAGGGAAAGGAGTCGCACCCTCCCCTACACCTTGGTGTAGTAAGCTATCGAAAAGGGAGCCTTCGAGTCACCCTCGACTATGGTCGCCAACTTTACTTACTTTACTATCACTGAATATATAGATTAATTTTGTGGATTATTATTATGTACCCATGTATCTGAAGGTTTAATTTTATAGCTCAATCTGATAGACATTTTGGGTACCTCTTCTTGTACAATTGTTAGTTCATTTATCTTATAGACCAGTCTATTAGTGAATTCAGCTTTCTCAAAGTGTCTCACTACTTATGGCCTTGGGTCAAACTAAGTTTAGTAAATAATTCAGATTGAAAGACTGATACCTAGTGAAGATCATACACTGACAGTAGCTTGCAAGATAAGCATACCAACTATAAAGCAAAGGCAGACAAGTATGTGGGGGTGAAGGAGAGAGAGAATTGCATACTTATAACAAAAAGCTCTGTCCTGGGTATGACATGAAACTATGTCTGATGGTGAGGCTCTGACCTGGAGTCCCACTATGGAGTTCGTGTTAGGGGCTCATCTTGGAGTCAAATCTGTTTAAAAATTATTTGTATTAGAAAAGAGTATTTTATACCCTATAGCTGTAAATTAAGAATTGTTATTTGAAGCTATAATTGTTTACTAAGGTTATTATTATTATTATTATGTACAAATTATTTGTATTTGATCGAAATATTTTTTATCATATAACTGTGTGCAAAAAAAAACTCTTAAACGTCTACACACAAAATGTAAATATGAATATACCATGAACACGATTCCCTAACTTCTAGGCATAAAATAATCCTAGATGGGTTTAGATACTGTTAAGATCAAATAGTCAATCAATCATTGCATTACCTATAAGTGTTCATACGTGACAGAATAAAGTAAAGTAAAGTTGACAACTTTAGTTGAGGGTAACCTGAAGGCTCCCTTTTCAATAGCTATTACACCAAAGTGTAGGGAAGGGCACTACTCCTTTCCCTGGATTGCTCCACTTTAGCCTTGATCAGTACCTTATAATGCTGAGTGTTAAGCAAGGCAGCATCAAGTACCATTTTTTGAGTCTTTGGTATGACTCACCTGGGATTGAACCCTGGTCTCCCAAACCATTTGCAAACACTCTACTCATTAGGCCAATGACTTGGTCCAAGGTGACAGAATATCATCTCATTAATATTTTTGTACTATTTCTCTATCACAAAACAAATGTGTCTCTTATAGAATTTAATATTGATCTAATTAGAAATTTCAAATTGACTCATTTTTAGAGAATACACTTCTGATGGTATTTGACTGCTTCATCTTACCTTCTAATGTAATTCTGTCAAAATGTCCAAAAATTTCCCTGAAAAAGAAGGAGCTGGTTTCATTTCCCCTAACTTAGAAAATAACTCTAGATTTTTTTTATTGCACTCTGTGTGTGTGTGTGTGTGTGTGTGTACTAGAATACTTTTCTCACAAAACCTTCATTTTGAAGAAGCAAGTAAAAAAAAAAAAATTTTAAAAATCATATATATATCTCAAAGTCCTTTGTCTTTGTTAAAAAAAATCATGGAAATCCTCACTTCAGTTTTTACAGAGTATTACTAACCTATTTTATTGTCAGCAGGTAAATTGATAAGAGCAAAACAGGACACATAGATTCTGGTGTGAATACATAAAGTTGTTGTTATTTTTTATTTTCTTATTTTCTTATCTATTTATTTTTTCTTTTATTCCATATATAAACAAGGAATATATTTTTCTTCATTCAGTTACTCTACCAACATAATTTTTAGCAGGCTATTCACCGACTGAATCGCTTTTTACTATCATCACAAAATCTACTAAAACTTCAATGGCTTTAGACACACATAAGAAATGATTATTTTATTTCATTATTGTCGTCAAAGTTCCCTTATTTGTAGCGAAAAGTTTTTTTTGTTTTTGTTTTTTTTAATATTAAAGAAAAATTCTCAGAAATACCAAAAAATCGGAAATTTCTTAGAATTTTCTTTTCCTTGATTTAACATCCTAATTTGTGATTAGTCCTTTGCTAATGACGTTTCTCTAGAAATAAGAACTTTGACAACAATAATTGAGGAAAATAATCACTTCTTATGAAGTTTCATTAAAATTTGTGGTGAGTCAAAAGTTTTGCAATACTTTTTTTGTGTGTGTTAGTTTGCAATGTATATATCATGTAACAGAAGCAGTTCAAGCTGTGGATGATAGTATTGTGTTTGTTGGTATTCTCATACATGCATTATTTCACTGTGTGTGTGCAATTTGAAAGATGAACAGATGAACATGCAATATAGACTAATTTGGGAATTTATGCTTTACAAGTTTCAACTAGACTATAACATGATGGAAGCAACTAAAAATGTTTGGTGTGAAAGGTGAAGGCGCAGTTGATTACAGTACAGTAACCAGATAGTTAAAGAAATTTCACTTGGGTTGCAAAAATCTCTATTATCAGGCATGGTCAAGTAGGTCTAAAACTATACATTCTGGAGCCATGGTCTAAGCCATAGAAAAAAATCTTGTAAGTAGCACTCAAGTTTAGCATCTCACAGTGCAGTTTGTCATCTTCATGATCTTGGCAAAAGCATACCGAGCTGCTAAATTATGCCTCATGTTAACAAAATATTGCAAAACTCTTAACTCACCTGATTAAAAAAGAAAAAAAAGGGTTAATTTTTTTTTTAAATATTTTTTTATTTCATTTTTTTATTTTTTTGTCCAAGACAGTATATTATCAGACAATTAGAATAAGAAATGAAAGAAACAAACTGAATTTACAAAAATATATTCTTTGTCACAACAGTGTGGTGAAGTCTTTTTGCTTGCTCTTTTTTTTTTCCTTCTTCTTTTCTATATATAGAATTCTAACAGACTGACATCCATTGGTAATCACTCAACGATGAATATCCATTATTTTTCATTCTAGCAACACATCAGTGATCACTTTGTTTGATAAAGTGTGATTTCTAGATTATATTATTGCATAAAATGGACAATACCAAGTATCTATTCTTTGTATGTTTTCTATTTATTCCAAGAGTCTCTCTGGTTTGATGTTTATTTGTGGAGGAGACTCTTGTTTGTTAGTGAGATAAGAATTTGATAAATTTGTAAAAACAAAATGAGATGAAATTTAATAAATTAAACTTTAATCAATTAGCTTTGATCAAAATTATCTAGACTGTAGTGTATTTGTTATGTAGCCCATAACATATTTAAGGGTGATGGGAATAACCTCTTGTTAGTTTGTAGAAGTAAATTAATTAAAACAATTGGTTCTTTAATCAGGACCCTTAATGTTTTATTCATTATTTTAGAGGTCATTAGAAAAGGTGGAATGCAAAAGTTACAAGTCACTTGAGATTAAGGTATATATATATATATATATATATATATATATATATAGGGAATTTTTGGCTAGCTTTTCAATTTTTTTCAACATTTCTCTTCAGTTCATCATTGACTGTGCAACTTTTTCCAACTAAAGCCTGACTCCTACCTTCTCTTCTTTGTCTCTGTGACTTCTCCTCTTTTGATCTAATCTGTAATATTCAATACAGCCTTTACTTGTCATACTACTCAGTTGACATGATTCCATGCAGCCTCTATATTCTTTATATTTTGAAATATAAGCAACTTTGTGTGTGTATATATATACATATATATATATATATATATATTGTGTGTGTGTGACCTATCAACTGGTGACTTTGGCATACCTTTCTGCCATTTCAGTAAATGATGTTTTACAAAACTAACTGATGAACTTCATAACATATTAAGAAAACAATATTTCTCTAGTTAATGAATTCAGAGATTTGTTTTCAGTAACATGACCTGCTCTCCCAGTTTGCACCTGAAGGTCCATATTTATCCTCTAAATCTCATCATAACAAACAATGAGGGATAAGGTCATATACAACTCAGGATGTTTGACACTCTGTCAGAGGAGCTTAAAATACACTGACTATATCCCCCACCAAAAAAAAAAAAATTGGGTGTCCTGAATATGACATTAAACTACATCCAGTGATGAGGCTCCAGTTCTGGAGATATGGAGAGTGTGGAGTACCCCTTCATTTCCATTACTCTAGAGTCTACTCTGACCCTATCAGGGTTCAATCTCTGGTTCAAATAGATCTGTTTAAAAATTATTTGTATTAGATAAGAATACTTGATCCCATATAACTGTAAAATGTTCATATTAAGAATAGTTACTTGAAGCTATAATTGTTTACTAAGGATTATTATTAGTTACTTAAAACCATTTGACAATGTGCAAACAAATGATTATTATTGAATAGAAATAATTGCTTGAAACCATATAATTATTAGTATTAAATGGAAATACTGGAAACTATACAACTGTATGTAAATTATTGGTATTAGATAGGAATACTTAGACTGTACAAACATAAATGTACAAAAAAAAAAAAACTACACAAAAAATTTAAATATAAACATACAATGAATGGAATCCTCTAAGCATAAAATTATTCCAGACAGGTTGATATGCTGTTAAAATCAATCAATCTGTTTGATTTTCATGGGATTTTTACACACTAAATATAAACTTGGTCTGCTTTTTTATTTTATCATTAAGAAATCCAGCATCATATAAATTTCTTCAGTTTAGATATTTATGAATGATAAAGATTAACAAAAAGACTGGGATATTTATGCTAGTACAATAAATATTTGGGCTATAAAAATATTGTAAAGTAAAAGTAAAGTTGGCAATTGTAGTTGAGGGCGACCAGAAGGCTCCATTTTCAATAGCTACTACACAGAGGTGTAGGGGAGGGTGCTACTCCTTTCCCTGGATTACTCCACTTTACCCTTGATACGTACCTTATTTTTGCTGAGTGTTAACAAGGAGGCATCAAGTACCATGTTTAAAGTCTTTGGTATGACGCGACCTGGGATTGAACCCAGGTCTCCTGGACCATTGGTGACTATTGAGAAAGACATGTAATTTGCTTGCAAAGCTATAAAGTAATAAAATAAGTTTTTGGATAGGAAAGTGATGATGGTAATATTTTAGGTTAACAAAACTTGGGCTATTTAGTTTAACTAAAATAGGTACTTATTCTAGGTGGCCCACAAAAGACCGATATATTTTAAAAAGTCATACTTTTTTCTTGTTTTTAATTTAAATTCATAAGAAATCTTAAGAAATGGAAAAAGCCAAGTTGCAGTGTGAAAAAATAAAGTAAAATAATGGAATTTTCCTATTCAACTGACACATCTAGAATTTGAACAGAAAGAAAATATTATGTCACCTATTTTAATGTGAAGAATCCTTCGAATGAAAACATGATAAAAAGCTTCATTTACAGATTTAAAACTTGTAGTACAGTAACAGAACACCCACAAAATGGTTTTTGGGAGCAGTAGAATCTGTTTTTATTTCTCTCTTTTTTTTGTTCTTCATGTGTCAGTCTTTTATGGGCCACTCAGTTTAAAAGTCAATGAAATAAAGATAAAAAATCTGGAGGTTGGTTAAAATCAATCTTCATAATTTTGTGATGTCATTGGCATTTAGAGAAGAAATGAAGATTTAAAATAATTGTTTTGTCCAGTTTGTGCAATAATTTGCAATCTTAGTACCAAGAAAATGAATATTACAAATATTAATATTTTCTTCATTATAGTTGATTAAACACATTTTTCAGGAGTAAAAATGTTCATTACATGTGGTTTGCATATAGATATAGTGGGAAAGGGTTTTGCTTTGCATTTGCTGCAAATTCAAGAGGCAATTTCACCAAAGCTTTTTGTTTCTTTAAAGATAAAATTGTTATTCATTTGAAAATGTATTTTAATATATCAACATCCACCATGATTATAAATTTTTATCCATTGATTCAGTGTGTGTAACAGCATTCACTAAATGTGGGTTAAGCTAGTTCTACACATGTATAGTGTCTCAGGGATTGGTGTCCAAAAGTTGGTCCCTAGCCACCTATATATATAATAGGTTTGGATTCTAAGTTTTCCTTCTTCTAGATAAGTTGCCATACCAAGGCTAAAGTTCCTGTCTACCTTACTATTATTTGCCCAGTTGGCTGGAGCAGTAGAATACACTGACTGCACCTCTGCAGAGGGGTAAGACCCCCCCCTACAATGAGTGTCCTGGATATGACACTAAACAATCTGATGGTGAGGTTCCAGTGATGCTGGAGCTTTGGGGAATGCGGTGTACCCCTTCACTGCCATTGCTCTCAGGTCCACTCTGGCTTGGAATGGTAGCATCTGATAGGGCCCTATCTATGGGTTAAATAGAACTAAACTGCATACTTATGCTAAACTGAATTGTTTGAATTGGAACTGTTTGACTAAACTGAATAGCTTGAAATAGAAATGATTTTGACAATCAAACTGTACTTACATTTAAACTGCATGCTTATACTAAACCGAATTGTTTGAAAAGGAACTGTTTTTGACATTGAAACTCTATTTACAATAAAGTGAATTGTTTAATATAGAACTGTTTTGAACTTTAACTGTATGTAAACAAAATCTGTACTTATACTTAACTGAATTAGCTAAATTAGAATTGTTTGAATAAACTGAATAGCTTGAAATAGAAATGTTTTTGACAATTAAACTGTGTACTCATGCTGAACTGAATTGTTTGAAATAGAACTATTTGCATAAAAATGGATTTGGCGTTAAATAACCTACAAAGGTTGATATGCCATAAAACCCAACCACCTACCTTACTATTAATCCATAGGTGAGTAGTCGGATTCACACCTTTTTTTTTCTCCTAGGGTATTAGCACTATGTGAAATGCAAACAGCCTCATCCAGGTTTTGAATTTGGGTCACTGTGTCCATTTCCTACAATGATAACTGTTACAGTAAAAGTATTTTGAGTTGATACTACATTAACTATTTGTATTTTGAGTTGTCAAGGTGTTGTAGCAAGCACAATACTGCCTGACATTCATGTCAAGTGATAGCCTGGAAGGGCATGTGACCGAGACAGTTTGTGCCAAGATTTGAAGTAACCAAGATTCAAGATGACCTGGAATTTAAATTCACTCTTAAGATGTTGGATAGTGACAAGAAGATTCCTTTGACATGCCACATAATTTGCATGGGTTGCATAACAGGATGTGCACCTGTTTTTTAGGGTAAACAGGATGATACTCCAGTGAAAATTCTGCGTGGTTTGCTTAACACAATGTCCTTAGGTAAACAGGACACAAGTGTTCCTCCGTGGGTTGCATGCTAAACAGGTGGTGTGTTCATAGGGTGTTCTGAAAATTATATAAAGAATTTTGACCCAGGCAGAACAAAGCAGAAAGGTTTCACAGAAAAACTGCACTGTTGCCTCTATATCTGTCTCTGTCTGTGTGTGTGCACATGCATGCATGCATTTCAGCCATTTCTGACTCGCTCTTATTCTATTCATACATACATTTTGGGTAATAAAGAAAAACATGAAAAGAAGTAGATTATATTCTTATTCATAAGAGTTGTTGTTCTCTGTATACCACAAAGAATCTAAACCACGCATTTAGCAAGTTCATTCAATGACAGATAAAGTGAACATCAAACGTGTTTAATGCCATTCAGAGCACAGTACTTGAATAAAAGATGATAGAAAGTGACAGCTTTCAATTAGATAATTATGATTGGATAACCTCTCAGCAATATTAAAGTTTACTATTAGCTAAATTATAGGTTTTGTTTGTATAGTTTATGTATATGAAAATGTACATTGTTCTAATAACCAAACTGTACTTACAGAAACTTTTTCAATCATAAAGCATCTGTATTTTATTTAATTACTAAATTTTAAATTTGTGTGTGTGTACACAGACACACACACACACATACACACAATCAGTGGTAGAGCATATATATCTAAGTGAAGATAGTGTTAACATAGTCAACTGTACTTGGTGAAAGTCAGTTTCTTATCTATACAAATATTGGATTAGCTTATATCTGCATGAAGTCAACCATTAGGTAGGGAAGAAAAGAAAATTCCTTGAGGAGGGAAAAAGAAGAACCCTGTATAAATTACTCTGGTTCAGATGGGGACAAACAGGAACCATTACTTAGTTGTATCTAAATTCCTTCTGTTTGCAGAGACCAGCTTTGAGAGAGCTAACTATACTTGAAGTAATATAATATCCCTCAAATCTGGTCTTTGTAAACAGAAGGAATTTCAATACAACCTATAACTAAGTACTGGATCCTGTTTGCCCCCATCTGCACCAGAGTAATATATGATAGATATTATAAATGATATCTAATAAGATCATATACATATGAGCAGCAATCTCTCTTGTAAACAATTCTAATTAAAAAAAAACACTGACTTGCTTCAATAGCTTTTTTTGCTTTACTTATTTTCTCTTGTCTTTCTACAAGACTGAATATTTCATTTAAGCTTGAACAGAAATTGTCCAAATTTTTTCTTTCCAAATGTTTAGTCATTTTCAAGGGTAAAATTGATATGTTATTGGCTTACTCTCATATATCTGGATAATGATGACCAAAAATATTTGGGAAGAAATGTTTGGATAATATTCATGGAATCTTTAAGCTTGTAAATCTGAGTTAAGAAGATAAATCAATTATTGAATAAAAAAGGATCTAAGTATCAATAGTATTGTGTGAAGACAGGAGAAAATTAATTAAAAAAAAACAAAAAAACTATTGAAACAAACTTGTGTCTTTAATAAAAGTCTCACACACACACCTATTTTATGATTTGAAAAAGCACCTCTTGGATTTGGCTTGGTAAACTGCTAAAGTAAAAACTTTGCCAATGTCAGTAGCTTCTGCATGTTGTCTTTTATTTACATAAGTCCAACTTTTGAAAATCCAGATTCATTTAAAAAGAAAATAGAAATAAAAAATATTCTTGATACTTTCTTTTTTTTTTTTTTTTTTTTTTTTTTTTAAATTAATGACTCAAAGGAAAATATTTGGATAGGTTTTCCTATTTTAAATTGATATTACAATTCATTTATTTGTATATATATATATTTATTTATTTATCTATTTTTTTTAATTATGACTTGTAGTAATTTTGATGGTTACACATTCGTATCTATTTGTATTTACCCAACTGCTTCACAATATACAGGATGTGGCACAAGGTTTTTTTGTCGTTTTTTTTTTAAGCAAAGCTGGTTTAAATTCACTTTTTCCTTCTCTTAGACTGGTTGCCTAACTTTTAGAATTCTTTTCAACATTTTGATCTTTTGTTCACAAAAGCCTGGGTTGGTAATTCAAAAGATACATCTTCCTAGCAGAAACTTCAACCAGCAATTGAGTATCTGAGGATAGTTGCAACTGATTTTAAAGGCTTTCAGTCCTTGCCTCTGATTAGCCAACTTTTACTGGAAGTGCCTGCTGCTACTGGTGGGAAAGTTCATAAATAGGAACCACAATCTTCTGGACAGCTTATACCCAAGATATGTCCAACACTAACCAAGGCTAAAAACATAGTCAGCCCTACCCTCCTCCCATAGCTGAAGGAAGAAGAGATAGATTATGCCTTTCCCTGGGGCATTTGTGTTAAGGGAAATGCAAGCAGCCTTGTCCAGGATTTGAACTCTGGTCACAGAGTACATTTCCTCTGGAAATGACTTATGCTGAGTGCAATACATTTGTATATAGGTTCATCAGTAAATCTGTATTTTAATTAGAAAAAAAGCACAAGAAATGTTTTTTTTTTTTTTTATAAACAATTTCCTTAGTTGTAACACATCACTCAATAAGTCCCGGGCCTGACATATAGATAGCATCACTAATAAAAAAATCCATATGATTTTTATAAAGTATTAACCTTCAAATGGCACATATCAAAATTTGAGCCCAATCAGATTATTAATTTACAAATTACAGTTATTTAAATAAAGCTACTGTTCCAAATTTTCAAGACAATGGAAAAATTTGAATTTCATGTGTTGATAAAGCATTGCTTTCTGATGGGGAAAAAATACTGTTCAAGCAAAGCAATGGCTTCATAAGTGTTATTCAGACTCTGCTCCATCGGAAACAATGGTTAAAAGGTGGTATGCTGACTTTAAATGCGGTCATACAGACACAAATGATGCTGAATGCTCAGGTTGCCAAAATTCAGCAGTTGTCCTGGAAAACACTAAAAAAACTCCACAAACTCGTTTTGGCCGATTGTAAATTGAAGTTGCATGAGATAGCAGAAGAGTTAAAGATATCAGAAGGCAGTGTATTCACCATTTTTGCATGAACATTTGTCAATGAGAAAGCTGTGTTCCAAGTGTGTGCAGCGTTTGCTCACAGTCAATCAAAAACAACAACGTGTTGATGATTCAGAGCGTTGTTTGCAACGGTTTCAACACAACAAAAAGGAGTTTTTACATAAATATGTGACAATGGATGAAACATGGATCCACCACTTCACTCCAGAGTCAAATCGGCAGTCAGCTGAGTGGACAGCAGCAAGTGAAAGCCGTCCAAAGCAACCAAAGACACAAACATCAGCAGGCAAAGTTTTGGCTTCTGTACTTTGGGATGTACATGGTATTTTGTTCATTGATTACCTTGAGAAAGGAAGAACCATCAATAGTGATTATCTTATAGCATTACTGGAAGGAAGAAATCGCCAAAAAACAGCCACAAATGAAGAAGAAAAATTGCTCTTTCACCAACACTGTGTCACAAGTCAATTGTAACGATAGCAAAACTACATGAATTGAATTTCGAATTGCTTCCACACCCACCCTATTCTTCAGATTGGCCACTAACAACTACTGGCTGTTTGCAGACCTCAAAAGACTGCTCCAGGGAAAGAGATTTGGCTCCAATGAAGAAGTGATATCAGAAACTGAGGTGTATTTTGAAGCGAAAAACAAATCATTTTACAAAAAAGGCATCGAATTTTTGGAGAAGCGTTAGAATCAGTGTATTTCCCTTGAAGGAAACTATGTTGATGAATAAAGTCGAATTTTGCCTAAAAGTTGTTTTATTAGTTAGGCCTAGGACTTATTGAATGATGTATTATTCACATTTAATCCAATGCATCTGTGGCATAGTAGCTAATCTACTGGACTGCAACATGGTAGTAAATGAGTTATCCATATCACTGTTAGCTGGGGCTGTAGAATACACTGACTGCATATCTGCAGAGTGGTACCCCCCCTCCATGAGTGTCCTGCATATGTCACTAAATAATGACGGTGAGGCGTCAGTAATGATGGAGCTTTGGAGAATGCAGTGTACCCCTTCATTGCCATTGCTCCCAGGTCCACTCTGGCCTGGAGTGGTAGCACCTGAAAGGGTCAAATAGAACTGTTTGACATTTAAACTGAGTGCAAACAAATGACTTATGCTAAATTTAACTGTTTGAAATAGAACTGTTTTTTACATTTAACTGTAAATGAGTGATGTTTAATTGGATTGTTAGTGATACATAGCAGAACTTGGACCCATTTAACTTTGACTTATGCTAAATTGGATTGTTAGAAATAGAACTGTTTGATCATTTAACTGTGTATTTACAAAATGTGTTTATGAATCAGATATGTAAAAACAGGATTTGGCATTAAATTACTAACAATGGTCGATATGTCATAAAACCAAACCAAACAATAATCCAGTTTCCCTATAACATTCATTTTCAGACTAATAACTTTGGGAAAGGTAAGAACTCTTTATCCTCTCTAGCTATGGGTTTAACCATACCACTGCTGTTCTTCTCCAAAAATAGCTTTGCCAAATCAGCTGGTCCTGTAGAATACACCGACCAAACCCCACCCAATGGGTGTCCTGGATATGACACTAAACAATCTGATGGTGAAGTTCCAGTAATGCTGGAGCTTTGGGGAATGCAGAGCACCCCTTCATTGCCATTGCTCCCAGGTCCACTCTGGCTTGAAATGGTTGCACCTGTTAGGGCCCTATCTATGGGTTAAATAGAACTAAACTGCATACTTATGCTAAACTGAATTGTTTGAATTGGAACTGTTTGACTAAACTGAATAGCTTGAAATAGAAATGATTTTGACAATTAAACTGTACTTACATTTAAACTGCATGTTTATGCTAAGCTGAATTGTTGGAAAAGGAACTGTTTTTGACATTGAAACTGTACTTATGCTAAACTGAATTGTTTAATATCGAACTGTTTTGAGATTTAACTGTGTGTAAACAAAATCTGTATTTATACTAAACTGAATTAGCTGAATTAGAACTGTTTGAATAAGCTGAATAGCTTGAAATAGACATGTTTTTGACAATTAAACTGTGTACTCATGCTGAACTGAATTGTTTGAGATAGAACTGATTATTTGTATAAAAATGGATTTGGCGTTGAATAACCTACAAAGGTTATAAGATGCCATAGAACCCAAACAACTAACCAACCAAGGATAGTTTTGGCATTAAATAACCCATGAAGATTGATATGTCATTAAAACAAAAAAGCCAAACTGTGAATGAGTGAGACAGGGTCCATGAATCTGAATGGCTTCAATCCAACTGCTGACTATTTAAACATAGCTTTATCTACACATGTACAATGTAGGGCAGAAGTCATAGTTCAGTCTACTATGACACAAAACTAATCATAATTAAATGATGTTGTTGACTGTTCAATTATGAGGGCAATTTAAAAAGTTCTAAGCCTCACCTAAGAAGACCAAGGCTGAACATTTTTGCTGTGACAACACACTGCTACATCTAGAAAAACTAAATCAGGTTTTTCTAGTTTCATAAGAAGTGGTAGTGTGTTGCTACAACAAAAATGCTAAGCTAGGATCTTCTTTCAGAGTGAGGCTTAGAACTTTTTGAACAAACCACATATAATGTCCCGCTCTATACATGTACTGATGAAAAATAAAAATTGCAATTCTTTTATAGACAATACTAATTTTGGCCTGTGTTGCTAGAAAAGAAAATATGTATTTTCAGATATTCAATGCATAATAAGATATGAAAAGTAAGAGGGCAGGGAAACATAGCATAATTATGTGTGTATAACACATACTCATAACTTTGGGAAGGGAGTCCCTGTGGCATAATGGCTAAAGTGCTAGATTGCAGCCTTAAAGTGAGTGAGTTCAAACTACAGTCTCGCTATTATGTTCACTTTCAGACTAATACTCTTGGGGAAAAGGCATGAACCCCCTTATTTTCACAGCTATGGGTTAAATAGTATCACTGCTGTTTTTTGACAAGAATGGCTATGGCATTGAATTACCCACTGTTGAATCATGGTAAAGAAGAGATACACAGTGAAATAAAAAGTTAATTATTTAACTGAAGTGGTACTGTCCTACAAATGTTATAAGTCTTGCGCTGTAGATGTTATGTCCAAAATTGGTCTTACTACAGACCGAGGTCTTTCAGAACCCTCGTGCTTAAGAAACACAATGTCTTTTATACTTCTGTGATACCAGAAGACATGTGGTATGAGCCACTATACAACACCCACAAAGGTTGATTATGCCATTAAAATAAAGAAACTAAACCAAACCTCAAAATTTTGGACTTGAATTCTGGAAATAAAAGAAATTTTGTTTTCTAAAATTTGTAGCAGCTAAATTTAACTATTGTTCAATATTTTTTATTGGTTTGTACTGACTGAAAATAAGAATTTATATAGCTTACATTGTGTTTTGAAACACAAAATTTAAACGATGTTTAGAGCTAGCACACAGGCATGTTTACACAAAAATGCAACAAAGTTACAGCAAAAATAAGCTCACATTAAAAGAAACAAAATTGTAAACAGGCATTCCAGTAGATATTTCTCTGTAATAGCGTAAAATACATTTGTTTGGATGATAGGCTTAACTTTTATTTGGTCATTCCATCTTGAATCTAATGAGGCATGTGGTTGGAAAAAAAAGTTAATTATAGAATTCTTGTATATGATATGCATCCCTAATTTCTTGGCTGAAAAATCTGGAAAAATAGTATCTTATACACAAACAATTACAGCAATTAAATACATTTATTTCATATTTTAATAATTTCTGAAGATGTTTTTCATAAACCTTCACAAGCTTTTAGCAAGTCTTTTGAAATCTTCCTTGAAAATGACCGTCAAATCAACTTCAAGTAGAAATTCACAAAACATCTTGCAAATATCCTAATACTTCCCCTTAGCCTACTCTGTGTGTATGTGTGTGTGTATATATATATATATATATATATATATATATATACACACACACAGTGGCAAAAAATAAAACTGTAACACCCTGAAAGAGAATGCTAACCTTTATCTGGGTGCAATATATGCATGCCAGAGGTTGGTAATTGTTCTGATAAAATTGTCAAAGGCTCCAGCATGGAATAATGAAATGCAGAATGGTATTTACCATTTTTACAACCATATGTTAAGGAGAATCCCTGTGGTGTAGTAACTAATGTGCAGGACTATGACATCATAGTGAGTTCAAACACAAGTCACTCTATTGCATTCACTTTTGGACTAATACCCTTGGAAAAGGTATGAACTCTCTTATCCCCTCAGGTATGGGTTAAATAGTACCATTAGTGTACCTTTACAGGGATGGCTTTGGCATTAAATAACCCTCAGCGGTTGATATGCCATTAAACAAAGAAACCAAACCAATCATAGTAGAGTACTGATCTATGGTAGTACACAAAGTATAATCATTTATATGCTTTACTAGTAGACCAAACTTAGTGAGTTTGATTTTCATTGGTTGTCCCATACTTGTAGCCTTGTGCCAGACTAAGCTTAGCTTTGTAAATGACAACACCCAAGGAGGATATACAGTATATTAATACCGGGTGCGAGTACTGTTGCTACATGTCTTATTTTGCAAACTGTATATATTTACTCAACACCTTTGCCATGCACAGGATGTGACACAAGGTTGATTTTTTAAATGGAGTACACTGGTTTCAATTCAGTTTTCCTTCTCTTAGACTGGTTGCCTTTCCTTGATTAAAGAACACAGTCTATCCTAATATTTACCCATTGCTGGTGGGAGAACCGATGAATTTAAAAGCATTAGTGTGAAGCGAAACACAAAGTGATTTGTCTAGAATTTGAACTCGTGTCACAGAGTCCATTTTCTATGACGATAGTCATTACACTAAGTGTGCCCCCATGGAACCCATGTATGTATTGATCTGTGTGATATTTTACTGTCATAATCAAGTTGCACTGACAGCACGGATTTCCCTAATTCCTTCTCTATATCTGTCTCTATGTCTCTATCATCCATTACCTCTGGCAGTTCTTCCTAACTACATCCTGTGTCTGCACAGAGCTGATATAAATAAGTTCTTGTTGGTCAGCCAACACTGGCATGTCCATGTGTAGGGGACTATAGAGGAAGGTCATTTTTGAGTTTGTTCTTTGTTTTCCAGCCGTGTCCAACATGTCTGGTAGGTCTTACTGTAGTCCAGATATATTACCTGTATGTTTAAGCTTGTATAAATTAAAACATATTCAGAATGTTGCTATTGTATTTCTTATCAGTGTATAGCCCGAATATCAATTTTTCCTGGTTCAGTTGGCTGCAGTTGCAGAATACACCAACTGCATCTCCAATGAGTGTCCTGGATATGACACTAAACAATCTGACAGTGAGGCTTCAGTAATGCTAGAGCTTTGGGGAATGCAGAGTACCCCTTCATTGCCAACACTCCCTGGTTCATTCTAGTCTGGAGCGATAGCACCTGATAGGGACCTGACTGTAGGTCAAATAGAACTAAACTGTGCTTATTGCTAAACTGAATTATTTAAAATAGAACTGTTTATATGTATAAAAATGGATTTGGCATTAAATAACCTACAATGGTTGATGTGCCATAAAACCAAACCAAACTAATTGAATTTTTCCTTTATATTTTTATCTAGCAAAAAGCTCACAACATTTTATAAATCCTATGTTTAATTTTAATTTTTAAAGGTTGGCTGAGCAAATGTTCAATTCATGACTCTATGAAATGATGAATGTCCCCCTCAGTTTTTTATCATTTGGTTGCTTGAATATAATTAAAAATCATTATTTTATTTTATAGTATTGAATTAATTTAAAGGGCTATTGAAATGCGAAATAATAATTATTTGAGTCTAATTCATTTCAAAGTAAAACTTCGTCAGAGACTTTTTTTTATAACTGAACATAAATAAATTTAATCTTATTTTCTTTTTAACTTAAATGAAAATTATAAATAAATCTTTAAACTTGGATGTTTTTTTTAATTTATATTTTGTGTAAAAATAATATACTACTATAACTTCTGTCTCATAATAGTAGTTACATTAGTATATAAAATTCATATATGAATGAGAACTTTCATGTGACAGAGGTAGTGATCAATAATTTCTTTAAACAAATATTATGTTTTGTCTATATAATTGTATAGATAAATTGCCAATAAATCAGCAGGTTTCAGCTGATCTGGATTTTCAGATGTTTATTTTAATGTATAGAAGAAATATGTAAATGTATATTTGTGTGGATATTTCACTTTAGGGTTCTATGTGCATGTATATATGTTTATGATTGTATACATTTGTCTACATGTTTTTATGAGTAAATATGGTATCTGTCTGTCTATCTCATATATATATATATATATATATATATATATATATACTCAATGTTTGTATATAACCATAACCTTGCAAATACAGGATATCATTGTGAGATTTTTATTAGACTCATATAATGCTCTAACTTAGAAAATAAAGCAATTTTCAGTCCAATTTGCAACTGAATGATGAATTTGTTGAGTCTGTATTTGTGCTGAATGTCATTTTTTTAATCATCTAAATTCTCAATATAACAGAGATAACTATGAAATGCTAATTAGAATCATTTAGTGAGTTAATTCAGTTGGCTGACCATAGTTGAGGGCAACCTGAAAGCTCCCTTTCCAATAGCTACTACACCAAGATGTAAGGGATGGTGCTACTTCTTTCGCTGGATTTCTTCACTTATCTTTGATTCATACCCTGTAATGCTCAGTGTTAAGCAAGGAGGCATCAAGTACCATTTTTTGAGTCTTTGATATGACTCAACCTGGGATATAACCCCCGTCTCCTGAACCATTAACAAACACTCTAACCATGATACCAATGGACCAGTACAAAATCATTTACTCCTTTCTAAATAGAAGCATCAATATCATCATGGACTGTTGGTAGAATAGGAACCCAACAAGTTTATAGATCTTGAAGTTATATTCATCTAGAATTAAGTATATTTATATATTTAACTGGAAAAATATTGCTTTATGTTATATATATATATATATATATATATATATATATATATAAGTGACATTTATATTCTCTTTTTATTTTCTTTTTTAATCATTACTCAAAGTTTTTTGTTTACTTGTAAATATCTTATAAATAGTAAGTAGATAATTAACAAATCATAATAATATTAGAATACTTGAAGTAAAAGATTTAATTTCTCCCAAATCATGCTTTACTTGTTTTTGTTATGTTAACAAGTGTAAAACTGTTTGGCTTTGTACTTGACATTCTAGGAGCACTCTAAAGTAAAGTAGGCCCTGTTAGCAGGGTCTAGAATATACAGGCTGTATCTCCTCTATAGGGGTACTTCACCCCAAATAAATAAATTTAAAAAAAAAAGCATTGTTCTGATCATGACACTAAAATGTATCTGATAGTGGGGCTCTAAAGAGTATGGAGTCATCCTTTTTTGCCATTACTCCCAGGAACAATCTGAACCACATTGGTAATACCTGTTCAGAGTTCTATCTATAGGTCTGTTTAACAGTTATTGGCATTTGATAAGAATACTTAAAACCATATAACTGTGCAAATTTATATTGAACAGAGTTAATTGAAGCTATAATTGTTAGCAAATGATTATTACCATTAGTTAGTGAAAATCATATGACTGCTTGCAAAAAACAAAACAAAACACATTGAATAGCTCAACATGGAAGTAATAAAAAAACAACAGAAATATGATGGTAAAAATACTTGTCAAAAATTGAAAATTATTATAAATAAATTATAGGTAAATAGACTGGACATTGGCAAACACTATCATTCCAATGGCCTGGGAGACCTGGGTTCAATCCCAGGTCGAGTCATACCAAAGACTCAAAAAATGGTACCTGATGCCTCCTTGCTAAACACTCAGCATTATAAGGTATGGATCAAGGGTAAAGTAGAGCAATCCTGGGATAGGAGTAGTGCCCTCCCCTACACCTTGGTGTAGTAGCTATCAAAAAGGGAGCCTTTGGGTCACCCTCGTCTAAGGTCACCAACTTTACTTACTTACTTTACTTATAGGTAAATAGGTGGGATAAGAAAGTCTTTATCCTGCTTAAAAGTAGAGTGTTCAAATGCAAGTCACTAACATTCAAAGAATCTTTCAAATAACTAGACTTGTTGCCTTTTTTGTTTGCATAATGTTTCAACAGGTCAATTTTCTTGGCTTTTAGATTGTTTAGTGTCATATCCAGTACACTTGTGAAAGAGTGTCTTACCCCTCTGCAGAGATTTAGTCAGCATATTCTACAGCCTCAGCCGACTACTACTCTGAATCAGAGTGAACCAAGGAGTACTCTACTGGAGAACTGGAGCCTCACCACCAAATACAATTTAGTGTCATACCCAGGATACTACATATATGCATTTAACAAAATTTGATGTATAAATAAAACACATTAACAGATTGACAACTATTATTATTAATAAAATATACACTATTAATATAATGATTGTTTTATGTTCTATGCAAAGGAAAAGGACTTTTTTTTTTCTTTCTTCGTTAAGATAAAGTAAAAATAGTATTGAGCAGAATTTTATCATTTTCGTGGAGTTGTGATGTTTTTGCAGAACTCTACGAAGATATAAGATAGTATGAAGGTCATTCAATAAATAGAGGGAATTTTTTAGGGGAAAAAAATCTCAATATTTTTTTTTTCTATAAATGTAAAGTCTACATTGTTTAGAATTGGTTTATAGCAAAAATTATTTTAATCTTGCAAAAGTATTTGTTTTGAGGCTATTTAAAATGGCAGTAAATTAGAGTGCTCCAGGCTTGAAGAGAGGTCTGTCATAAAATTTTTGGCAGCTGAGAACTGCAAACCATGTGAAATTTAGAGAATGTATGATGTGTACTGAGAAGCATGTTTTAGTTAAAAAAAGGTTTACAAATAGGCTAAACGTGAGTTTGCCACTACAAAGGTGAGTCAAAATGATAGTCCATAGGATGGAAACACATTGACTCTCCAGTAAAGAAAAGGTTCTAGGCACAGCAGTCAGTAAAGAAGATCATGCTGACAATCTTCTGGGACATGAAAGGACTCTACACAATTGATTTCTTTGAAAAAGGTATAACTAAAATTGGCTGGGGTTGCAGAATACACTGACAGCATATCCTAGATATGACACTAAACAATCTGATGATGAAGCTCCAGTACTGTTAGACCTTTAGGGAATGTGGAGTACCCCTTTATTGCCATCGCTCCCAGGTCCACTCTGGCCCAGATTGGTAGCACCTGATAGTCCTATCTATGGGTTAAATAGAACTAAACTGTGTACTTATGTGAAACTGAATTGTTTGAAATAGAACTGTTTTCACATTTAACTCTGTGTAAACAAAAACTAATACTAAACTGAATTGTTTAAAATAGAACTGTTTATATGTATAAAAATGGATTTGGCTTTAAGTAACCTACAATGGTTGATGTGCCATAAAACCAAACCAAACATACAAACTTTCATCAAGATGACTTAATTCAGCATTAAATAACTCGAAAAGGGTTGGTATGCCGTAAAACAAAACAACCAATCAACCAAATCTTCTAATATTTTGATTGTTTCCATCTATCAGCCACCATTGTTAGTCAAAACAACATTAGCCACAGGTCAGCTTCACAAAGAAACAAAAACAAATTTCAGAATACACATGATTGGCCATCTTTTATTGATGACAATTTTTCTTCTGTTTTTCTAATCAAGAGGTACATGTGACCCATTGCAATATGGACGACTTACAAAGGCTTGATTAACTATCTCTTTCTGTCTCTAAATGCTAACTCCTAACTCTGCTGTCTGTTTTTCTTGTGAAGAACTATAGAAGACAATAGACAAGTGCACCCCTCCACTCCCAGCCCAGCAACACCACCATTGCCTTAGGCCACAACTTGTTTCTCTCACAACTGATCTGTCTATCTTCTGATTGCTTCCTTGAATATATGTAATCCAGGCTTCTAGAGGAAAAAAAAACAACATTTTTCCCATGCAGACCACCCAAAACTAAAGTACTATTAAAAATGATACTTTTATCTACTGACCTGGCTCTACTAACATCAAAGACTTGAGATTATTACAGACATTAAAAAAAAACTAACTCTTTCATCCCCATCAAGAAATCCTTCTCTTTTTGTTTTATCATCTATAAAAATCTGCTGACCTCCCTAACTTGTTCAGCTATCCTTTTGATACTATTATACACACATATCCATGTACATAGGCTACCTATGCCCACATAGACACCCATACAAATATACTCACATGCCTATACATAGATACTCGTATAGATATATGTACACGGGGAGAAAAGTGTCCATAATTTCACACGAGCATCTTTCTTTTTGAAGGTGTATATAAAATCTGCAGAAAGACAGAATAGATTGTTCAAAATATCATGTGAGCAGCAAAAACAAGTGGTAGTTTAATTGTTTAAAAAAATTCTTTGAAGGATTTTTACTTATTAAAAATCAATGAAAAAGTTAGAAATATAATATATAAAATATAATTATTGTCTTGTGCATGTTTGTTTGTCATAGTTAATTTATTGACTTATAATTATGTACCTGTATTACATCCAGCTTTTAAGATGGTCATTGCTGTTCATGTTGCTCATTTGTTTCTTATCCCTTCTACTGGGGGTGTGGATGGGGAGGGTAGATGAAGTTGCCAATCTGCTGTTTTCTTTTCTGCTTTTCTTGAACAACTCTGTAGGTTTTTTTGTGGGGAGAGGGAGTTGCTACACTCATACTTTCTATGGTTTTAAATTCAGTTTTTTTTCCTTCTCCTCTTCTGGTTGCCTTACCAAGGCTAAAGAGCCTAGTCTGCCCCTACTATTTAGCCATATCTGGGAGGGAGAGGATTCATGCCTTTCCCAAAAGCAGAAAAGGGGAAATGAAATACAAACTGCCTTGTCTAGGATTTGAACTCTATTTATTGAATCCATTTCCTGTGTCAGTAACTATTATGCTATGTGTGCTTCTTATTGAGAAATATTTCTCCATAAAACTTCTCATGGCCAAGTTGACTGGGACTACAGAATATACCAACTGTATTTCTGCAAGGACTCCCTCAATGAGTGTCCTGGATATGACATTAAATGATCTGATGGTGAGGCTTCAGTAATGCTGGAGCTTTGGGGAATGTGGAGTACCTCTTCATTGCCATCATTCTCAGGTCCACTCTGGCCTGGAAGTGATAGCACCTGAAAGGGTCCTATCTATAGGTCAAATAGAACTCTTTGACATTTAAACTGTATACTTATGCTAAACTGAATTGTTTGAAATAGAACTGTTTTTACATTTAAATGTGTATAAACAAATGAGTGATGTTTTAATTGAATTATTAGTGAAGCACAGAAATACTTGAAAACATTAAACTGTGTGCAAACGAATGATTAATAGTAAATAGAAATATTCATATTAAATAGAAATATGTGAAACCATTTAACAGTGTGAAAAAAATGAGCCCAGGCTCATTTAAAAGTGTTACCTTCAAAATGTGTTTAGAAATCATATATATATATATATATATATATATATAAAGTATTTGGCATTAAATGACAAACAGTGGTATGTGTGTGTGTGTGTGTGTGTGTGTGTGTATGTGTATGTATATGTATATATATATACCACCAAATAAAACTTCTCAGAAAATTTTCCCAGAAGAATTTATTAACTTCATAAGATATTCATAATATAAAAAATGTAATTGATAAATCTTTTGAATGTGGATTTATCTTTTATAATAGCAATTAGCATTTTTAACAATAGGTTGGAAATAAATTTAATTAATTAAAAAAAAAGGTAATAGATTAACTAATTGAATATTCACATTTAATTGAACAATACTTTAAGGGTATGTTGGTAGCTGTTCAAGTTAGAGATGTAGAATAATTATGTAGCATTCATTATTACTTGGAGTAAAAAAAAAAAGTTTTAGAAAATATTTTTGTTCTTGAAATGTCAAGTGTCTGAATGAGTTACCTCCCTTGCAAATTTTAGCTATCTTGTGATTATTTAATGTTGTATTGGCATAGTTAGTAGTTTCATTTTGAGGCGTAAACCATCATTTGGATCATCCGTGTAAAGGTTTTAACTGTATTATTATACAGTTAAAACCTTTACACGGATGATCCTAATGATTCCTGAGAGTTTGGCTAAAAACAGGCTCAAAATGGTGGAGCCTTATTGGTACTGACGGGTAGATATTAGGTCAGTTGTAATAAGATACTATTTCTTCCTTTGGGATACTTTTGATATTGTCCATGTTTTTTTTTTAGCTTGATGCCATATTTTGATTGATTCATTTGCAGTAAGTGAGCTTGGGCACTTTGTTTCTTTGCAGGCTTCAACCAACCATGGAACAGTCGGTGTGTTTGGACGATGATGATGACATCATATCAGACATTGTTAACACCGCTCACCTGAATATTGACCAGGATTCTGTTAGTGCAGCCATGATCCATTCCCCTACTACTGATACACTGGATTCTGTGATGCTGGAGCCATCAGATGGCAGTGAGACCCAGGATGGTGATCTGGACAAGAGTGATTCACCAAGCCCAATCCCGGATGAAACTGTGTTCCCAGAACTTGACGAAAAAGAAATAGAAGGAGCAGAAGCAGAGAACAAAGAGAAAGAACCTACAACAACAGAAATGGAATCAGAAATAATGAAGGCTGAAGAAGAGAAGACAGAAATGCCAGCCACAACAGAAATTACAGATACAGTACTGTCACCACTACATGCTGAAGTAGAATCAGAAATTACATCTGTGGAAGAAACGCCCTTGTCAGCATCACCCCAATTACCACCAGCAACGGAAGCAGTGCTGGAAAAAGAACCTGGGGAAACAACTTCAGAGTTAGCAGAACCGATAATGGAACCAACAAAAGAAACTTTAACAGAAGATAACATAGTAACCAACAACACAACCATTACCATAACAACCCCTACTTCTGCTGAGCCATTATCTCTTGTCACTGATAGTCATGAAGAGGGATCACCTGAAGCAGTGGTAATTTTTTCTTCATTTTTTGAACTTTATGTACTTATATTGCTCATACAATTGTTTACTGCATTTATTTGTGTACAATCAATGTAAGAAATCTTGTCTCAGAATCAAAAAACAAAATGGCTGCTATATTCATAGTATACACAAATGCAATAGTTTATCAGTTTTCTTTACTTTCAGGGATCCGGGCTCTTGGCCAAAAAGGGTTATTGGCTCCTTGACTCATGAATTCCATACAGATATGTATGATCTTAATCAGACATTTGTTTTTAAAGCTCTGTCTTGAAAAAAAGTATTCTGTTGAGATATTTATTTCCAATGCTATGGAGTACTGTTTGGAACATATCTATTGGAATATATAAATGAAACATTTTAGCTATAACATATTGATTCATTTGAGACAAATTACAAAAATGACTTTCCATACTTGTATCTCTTCATGCTTAGAGCCCCTCAGCACTGCCTAGTTGTCTGATGGCTCAACCCACCTCTGTTTACTTGTATCAAGTAACTGCTATGTACAGTGATCCCATTCTAAAATGGCTTACCTGTGTATGTATATTTACCTATTCCCCCACATGAGCAGGATGTGACACAGGGTCAATTTTTAAGTGCAGTTTAACTGATTTGAATCCAAAATTTTCCTTCTCTTAGACTTGTTGCCATACCAAGTTAAAGAGCCTAGTCTGTCCTACTATATAGCCATAGCAGTAGGGAGAATAATTGGATTCATACCTTTTCCCAAGGGTATTAGTGCAATGTGAAATGTAAACATTCTCACCCAGGATTTGACTGTATCCATTACTCCATGAATACTTCCTTAACCTGAGTATACTACTGCCTTTGCTTGGCTAAAATGACTTGCAATATGAACTTATAAATGGTTGCTTTATGAATGCAGCTGGCAGATTCTTTCATGAGTTTGCTCTCTCTTAAATATCCAAAGATAATGGACTGTACACTGTTGTTGAATGATGGTCTGTGAATTGTGATAAAAAGCAACAGAATTAAGATGAAAGAGTAATCAAAAATTGATAATAATGACAATGCTTCATTCAATAAATTCTAAGATTTATATTTTATACAAATGATTATAGAAATGGGGGTCTCATAGTTGGGATAAAAAACAATAAAGATGAAAATAAATTAAGATGAAAGAAATACTCATCACAATGATAATAATAATTACTAAAAATGAATTATAGATAAATAAGTTGTCAAGGGCAACCCAAAAACTGCCTTTTCAATTGCTACTATACTAAGATGTCAAGGGGGACCTGAAGGCTCCCTTTTCAATAGCTACTACACTAAGGGGTAGGGAAGGGTGCTACTCCTTTACCAGGATTGCTCCACTGACCCTTGATCCATACCTTATAATGCTGAGTCTTACGGAGGCATCAAGTACCATTTTGAGTCTTTGGTATGAATCTCAGTCTCCCAGACCATTAGCAAACACTCTAACCATTAAATATGTGGGATCAATAAGTCTGTATCCTATCTAAAAGTAAAGTATTTAACAGCCAGTTTGTTTTTAAATGGAGGAATGAGTTTTAGGGTGATGTGTTGTCTTATTGTTAAGAATTTTCTTAAACTGCATTTATAAGATAATTCATTATGCAAATTTTAAATGATTTTCACTCCTTGAAATAAGGATTTGTATATGACCATAAAATACTTGTGGTTTTTACATACAAAAATAAGGTAACATATACACAAATGCATTTTATATGAATTAATTCAGCAAATATCTTATGAAAAGACATGAAATGATAAAGTGTAAAAAAAAATATATGATAGAAAAATAATGTTGTCAAGTTTTTATTTCAATGCAAATTTTACCATACATTTCATAATAGATTATCATCAATGTACTCGTTGTAAACTGATATATTTTAATAATTATTCAATTTGAATGTTTCTGTGGTAATTCTACAGATTTGTTGCAATTCAGAAATAAATGAAAATGAATTGGTATTAGCATATTTGAAAATTAAGATCTCTTATGACATTTTATATCGTAGCTGGGTGGAGTGAGGGGTATGAATTTATACCTTTCTCAAGGCCATTTAGTACAAAGTGAAACTGCTTTGTCCAGGATTTGAACTTAGGCCACCAATTCCATTTTCTCTGGCAATAACTGTTATGTTAAATGCATCTCCTAAATCTTTATGTATGTGTTGTTGTTGTTGTTTTTTTTTGTTTTTTTTTTAGTTAAATTAATGAAAGTAAAAAAAAAACTGTATGGAACTTTAGAATCTTGAGTGTACTTCAAAGTATGTATTCTCTAGCACCCTGAATTCTGGCTGGGGAATCCCCATTTCTATATTGCTACTGCCTAGCTGTAATACAGCTGATCAAACTGTTGAATAACAGATAACATTTTACATTCCCAGCTATTTTACAGCCGGGTGTCCTGAGTGAGGTGCCTATAAACGTTTGAGGTTTAGAATTCTAAGGATTAAAATAGATTATATTAATTGTAATAATATATAAAAAAGATTATTAAATAGTTTTATATTAAATGATTATCAATGAAATTATGGTTTTGTAAAATTCAAGGGGAAAAAAAATTAAATATCATGAAATATTTCTGCAGCTTTTTTTAAGACAAAGAAAATTTTACTGCTAATACCAGCTTAAGATTTCTTTAATGGATATTTTTTCAACTACTTTATATACTTGAATGTAATATAATTGCGGAGGGATTTCGTTTTGTATATCTCGCCTTTCAGTTTAGTTAGGATGAAAACCTTTCGCTTAGCGCATGGGTTAGTTAGGTGCAACATTAACGCAGGTGTTCACGTGCGCACGGAGAGGATGTATCATTCAGAGATGTCAAAATAAAAATCCCAGATAGGAATTGGGACCAGGGGATGTGAGTGATGAATTTGTGTGCTACATGCACCGCGCATTGGTTGGGTTGAGAGCTGATGATGTAAAAGCAGTCAGCATAGAAAGATTGTGTCTCTCTCTCCTCATGTCGAAAAACCTTTAAACTCAAAAAGGGGAATAAAAGTTTCGTACCTGAACCAATTTCAGGAAAGGCGTGTATTTCGGATTCTCTATGTCTATTTCACACATCCGTATATCTGGCTATGTAACATGAATACTGTATATGATTTAGTAATGAACTACTCTTAATTTTTAGCTACAAAAAAGGTGTTTTTATTATATATTGTCTAATGAATAACCCCTAACATTTGGCTCTGATAGCCTATAAAAATATTTCTTCAACATCCAATGACATAAAAAGAAAGCATTCAAACACTTATACTTTCAAAACTAGAATCAAAATCAGTGTAATATTGTAAAGAAACAATGTAATGTAGACCTTGATGTAACTTATTGTGTTTACTTGGATATTCCAAATCTACTAAAATTCCACCACTGATAGACAATGGCATTGATATTATGATAATTGTGTATGTTATAAATCATAAGCTTTAAGTAAAAACTTTATTATCTTAACCAATACCTAATCAAAAGCTATTAGTTATGTTGGGACAGTTTAAACCAAATTTATGGCAGGGTTATGCTATGGGGGTTGGTAGGTTAGTCTGACAGGTTAACCCCTATAGAAATAAAGCAAAAAGGAAAATAAATTAAAATTTCAATACATTGTAAAATAAGAATTTTTATATAACAAAATTGCACTTTTTTAAAAGTTTTGTTGTGTGAGGATTCTTAAGTTTAAGAAACAGACATCAAGAAACACTTATAAAATGTTACTTAAATGGTCTTTGGTAGGCACAGAAACAGGTACTTTTCAGGTGTGGTGGCGAAGTAGGAGGAAGATGTTCTTCTCTAAATGCTGATTATTTAGGTTAGCGTAGTAGTCTGTCATGAAGTATTCCCTCTGTATGTTGAGGTTGGGAACTCTGCTGATCGAAAAAGGGGGTCTATTTATGTGTTAGGTGGATCAAAAGGCTCTTTATTTTGGATGCAAACACTTTTGACTGGTTCATGATTTTTTTAAGTTTTTCTTTTGTTAAAGGCATTGAGCCGGGTGCGTACAACCTTATTTCTGTCATTTCTACGTATAATGTCTTAAGGTGAACATACAGTTCTCTACACTGCTCCAGTATCACTACAATGCCTAGAAACAAAGTAAATTTAGATGTTTCAAAAACATGTAGTGTAATGAATGATCTCTTGTTTTTAAAGTGCCAAATTGGTCTTTAAAAGTCAGTTGTATATACACAACAACTTTAATCTGTAAGTATTATATAAGAGGATGAGAGATATTTGTGTCACTATGTGCAAAGACAATAGTGGATCTATGACCCTAGAAATCAAGGAAATATGTCACACAGCTGTGCAGGAAATTAATCTAGTGATAGAGTAGACTTGGAGGTGAGAACTGGTATGAGAGATACTCATAGCCTTTTCCAGTGATAGTATGTTGGAATTTGTCAATAGAGGTCATGTGATGAGAAAGGGACAGCTGCTGAGGCAGAGAATCAGTTTTTGAGGTGAAAAAATGGTTTTAGATAGTCATTTTGTTACATACATTCATTACATATATATATATAGCATGTTTGGATCCTAATATTATGATAGTACCAAAATATATTAAAATTTTTTCATTATTTCAGACTTAAACAACTGTTACTTTTATAATGATTCTTTCTTCCTTTGCTTCTCAATAAAGATTTGTAATGACCAGCTACCAGCAGCCCCTACAGAGGAGATGGCCAAAGATGATGAAACAAATCAGAACCAACCTTCAATCAGCAGTTACTTTACATCATCTGACATGAGTGAATGCCAAGCAAATGATTTCTTTGACAATCTTGTGGTAGACATGGAGTCAGCTGCCAAAGAACGAAAGACAGGAAATTCTGAAGAGGTATTTCAGATACACAGCATGGACATGCCGCCCACTTCCCCTAGAAACTTATCACAGGTTGGTAGATATGTAGAAAAAAACTCTTTTGCAGGTGAAAAATTTTCAATAACTGGACAAGTTTTTTTCTTTTTACCTCCCTAGTAATTCCAAGGACTAGTTTACCTATCTATTAGGATACAGGCTGATGTTTGAAATTTTATGTATTTGAGATCAATTGTGAAAATTTTTATCTAATTTTTGCTAATATTTTCTGTTAGCTTTTAAAGTAAACATTACTTAAATTCTTGCGTAGCCATATACACGAATATGGCCATGTGCGAAATAGACATGTAATGTTCATAACGATAGAACATATAAAGAACATAGGAATCTCGAAATTCGAAAACACGTAACGACTTCTTGTTCAGGTACGAAACCTTTTTATTAACTTTGAGTTAAAGGTTTCGACGTAAGGAGGAGAGACACAATCTTCTATGCTGTCTTATTCATTTGGCCCCCAACTCGAGCGGCCCCCCCCATAGGGCGCAAGTTCGCCTCGCGCCTGCGAGCTCCAAGGGTCGATCCTTCTCGTTTGGCGTCTAAAACCCGACTCTTATTTTCTTCAAATTCTCACACAAACTTCCGCGTGCTTCCGGTGCGTGACGTCACCCGCACCTTGTCCCCCAGTATCGTCTCGGACTGTTATGACATCTGAGTGACACATCCATCCGCTCGCGCGCACCCGCGTTAACACCTGCTTCAATCTTACACCCAACCAACCCATGTGTTGAGCCAAAAGGTTCTCAGCCTAACTAAACTCAAAGGCATGAACCGAAATCCCTCGGCTATTTCATAACAAAATCAATTACTCTTTTTATACCTTGAGCATAAAACAATGATTTTTGAACTCAGTTTCTTTGTCAAAAGATTAATAACCTGTTTATTGGTTGGTTGTATAACTAGATTAAGTTAAATGTTTTGCAAAATTTTAGTGACACGAGGTACAATTTAGCAGCTGCAGATGCTTTTATCAAGGTTATGAAGGTGATGAACTACACTGAACTCTGAGTTGCCAAGCTGATACTCTCAGATTGCTACTCATCAAATTTGTCTTTGTGGCTTTGAACAAGCCTCAGGCCTTTCAGATTCTTGTAAACCAAACAAAATTTCTTGTATGATCTGCTTACTGTACTTTAATCATCTGTGCCTTCACCTTTTGCACAACAAATATTTTTGGTTCCTTCTGCGGCATTATTGCCCAGTTTGAACTTGTAAAGCATAAGTTCTTGTACATTCTCGTCTGTGCAGTTTTCAAGCTTATAGACTGAATACAAAAAAAATTGTTTAAAAACAAATCTATTCAAGCTATTGACATGCAAGATACTGTTTTGTAGTGAAACACTTGAAGCTTATTAAGGCTTTCAGTAGCACCAGGTGTTCCATAGTCTGGGTGCTAAAAACTATAGCTACCGAGAAGACATTTTGCATGCTTGAATTAAACAATAATCTGTTACTGTTGGCATTGGCATTTTTGAAGACATTTTGGAAAATTATCACTGACTAGATAATCCATCCAGTACAAGAAATTTGAAAAAAAAATAAGATGTTTGTGTGATGGTAAAAATTCAAGGGTGTCAGTACCTGAAAAATAATTGGAGTTCACAAGTTATCTATGCAACCCACAGAAATCTACAAAGAGGGCATATTTAAAGATTATAAATTCCACACCAGACTGTTTGGAAAAATTTTGTAGAAATTGTTGTAAATGATTCTTTATAAATTGTAGTAAGTCTAAGTGACCAGGAGAGAAACACATTGTGATTCCTCTACAGAAATGCTGGAACATTGTAAAGATAGCGATTGTTTGATGGAGTATCTAATGTTTATACAGAAATAATTTTTGAGATTGATTTGGTACCTTACCAATTTCTGTATTTATTCCAGGGATTGGTCAGTTCTTCTTTGATCTTGTCAGTGGCAGCAATCAATTTTATCAAATCTAGCAGTTTTATCAATTTTATCAAATCTTTCACAAACTACTAGGGGTAAAGTAAATAAATAAAACTGTTTCTTATTCGTTTCTCTTCTTTTGTGGTGTATTTAGAATAATTGTCAAGGTAATTACACAAAGATACTGGCCCAGTTGGCTTTGGGGAATGCAGAGCACCCCTTCATTGCCATCACTCACAGGTCCACTCTGGTTCAGAGTGGTAGCACCTGATAGGGCCCTATCTATGGGTCAAATAGAACTAAACTGTGTTGCTTGAAATAGAACTGTTTTGACATGTAAATCGCATACTTATGCTAAACTGAATTATTTGAAATAGAACTGCTTTTGACATAGAAACTGTACTATGCTAAACCAAATTGTACGAAATAGAACTGTTTTGACATTTAACTGTGTGTAAACAAAAACTATATTTATACTAAACTAAATTGTTTGAATTAGAACTGTTTAACTAAACTGAATAGCTTGAAATAGAAATGTTTTTGACAATTAAACTTTGTACTAGTGCTGAACTGAATTGTTTGAAATAGAACTGTTTATTTGTATAAAAATGGATTTGGCATTAAATAGCCTACAAAGGTTGATATACCATAAAACCCAAACAACCAACCAACACAAAGATACTGGGGGTGCTTTTGAACAAATCCTGGAAGTAACATCCTGCAAAACAACAGCTATATGGCCACTTACCTCCTATCTCTCAAACTCTCCAAGTAAGAAAAACAATATATGCTGAGCACTGCTGAAGAAGCAGGGATGAACTTTAATGTTTTCTTGTGGACTCCTACACCTGGACACACAGCAGTTTTGGCTAATCAGCAAAAACTTGCATTCATCATATCTGTGTGGACACTGGATGCCTTGTAGAGGACCTGCCAAGAGTGATGGTTAGTAGGAATGCCTGGCAAGAGAATTAAGGGAATCTATGTTATCAGCACGACTTGCTGATGTTTAATTGTAATAAACTTCAAGTGTTTATCTGTGACTCAAAAACATCTGCAAATATGACCCAAAGTTCGCTGGGAAGAGATGAATGTTGATCAACCTGTCTGGCTTTGTCACCACCTGTTATTGCTCAACAATATTTGTTCAAAATTAGTGTTTATGGCTGTCAAATTAATCTTGTAGTCTTTGGAAATTATTGGGAGTTAAAAGAAGTGGCTTCATCCTGTTATTTAAAATTCCTCCCTGTTTCTTTTATGCTTTTATTGTGCTTTTTTATTTTCTTTTTCTTTTTTTTTTTCATTTGATTTTTCTTTTTTTTCCTCCTTTGCTTTTTTGCTGGTGATTTATTTATTTATCTATTCTTTTAGACCAAGCCAATTTCCTTTAGTATTCAAATGTTTTGATGAATTGCTTCTTTTCTTTTAGATAAATGCTCATTTTCTTTTTGCATGTTAGTTGAGAGGTTTTTGAAAAAAGCACTTCATAATAGATAGTTTGAACTGATAGATAATTTATTCTAAAAATGTGTACTTAAAAAAAAAGAAGATAACTGCAACATTCTATTATGAAGATTAAAGAAAATAATTTTTTGTCTTAGTTTGATATAAGATATTCCCATCTAATAGATTAGTGCCATTTATTATGACATACTAACCTACCAATTTCATTTGAACCCCAAATCTTATAGCATCCTGTTAGCAGGGTTTATAATATACTGACAGAGGAGTAAGACCTCCACCATATGTATTTGATATGACAGTAAACTGCATCTGATGGTGAGGCTATAGTTCTGAAACTCTGAGGCATGTAGAGTAACTCTTCATTTTCATTACTCTCAGGTCCACTCTAACCTGAGGTGGTAGTACCTGTTAGGATTCTATCTATGCATCAAATAGAACTGTTCAGTCATTTACTAAGGATTATCATTAGTTACTTAAAACCATACAACTGGGCAAGTTATTTGTATTGAATAGAAATTCTTGATAATGCATAACCATACATAAAAAATCTTTAGAAACAACACAAAAATGTAACTGTAAACATACAATGAATGTAATTCCTTAAACTGTAGACATAAAATAACCCTATACGGATTTAGTCTAGAAGCCTATCCTCTAACAATAGGGCTACAATCTTCTAGTGCAATATGTATATGCTTTTATGATTTCCTCAAAATGATCAACAAGATTTTGTTTATACAATGATTTATGTCCCTTCGTTTCATACAGTTATTAAAACCGGATAATTACAAATATTCTGTTCAGTTTTCATGCTTATATATTAGCAATAAATTGTAATTTTATATTTCTAGGTGTACCTTATAGTGTCATAATATCTTATTTCAAAGTAAGACTTATTATATAATTTATCATATCACTGGTGGTCTGTAGCATTGATAGAAGTGCATTATTTTATTGTTAAAATCTATTTCTTTGAGTTTGTGTTTAGTGTGTGCATGTGCGCGCACACACACACACAACAAAACAAAACATATCTTTTGACATTCAAATCAAGAATCTTCGCAAACCTTTTAATTAAACTTTGTGTATGCATTTCCTAAGTTGTCCAAATTAGAATTTTCAGAAAAAAAGCCTTGTTACAATGTAAATCTCTGAACAAATTATGTGTAGAAATTGTTCATAAAATAAAGTTCAAAACAAATACAAATCAGCATCTCAATCAATTATGTTTTATTAACATTATTTAAGAACATAAATCATTAAAATAGATTTGCCTTATGACATAGGGTATATCTATCTGTAGGTCATACTAACAATTTTTTATTAAAAATTTCTTCTAATTCAAAGATATCAGGATTTGATCATCTCAAGTGGAATATTATACAATCAAAACAGATATTATTAGGTATTATTTATTACCAAACTCTACATAATCAAAATTCTGTAACCAAAAATATGAATATATAGTAGTCCATAAATAAACAGACTCTTTATACAGATTCTGGTTGAAGGAGGATCTCTCTGATTTTTTAAGTTATTTTCATTCCAAACCCAAGAGATCCTTCTGCCAGACTCTGAAGGAATTTATCATACTTCCTGCCAAGCCTGAGTTGATATGAAGTCATTTTATAGTGGTGGGGAGAGACTTGTGCATGGCCTTCACAAAAAAATGCTTGATCCCCTCAGCATTCCCCATTTAGGGTACCAAGCAATAAACTTAACCCTGACAAGCAGGTATTGCCTGGGGGGGGGATTCTGTATATACTTCTGCAATTTGTTTTTGATCACAGAGTTTCAATAGTGTAGTTTTGATCGTCTAATTTTCCTCTAGGAATGTTAAAATCTTGGTGTCTTTGGTTTTGAAGAAAATTAGCTTTTTATAAAAGATCTACTTATTATTGGGTGGTAATGTTTACCAGTTCTGTCTATAATTTTGAGAAAGGGTCATAAGATTTAAAGAATTAGTTGGATAATTGAACCCATTTTATAGTTCATACAATATTTCTTTGGCTTTTTTTCTCCATGTGTAATTTACACTTCCATAAGGAAAATGATTCTAATTCTAGTCACTTTTGTTGCTCAAAGAAAGCAAAACAAGCTTCAAGCAGAAAGTGTTGAATTGTTAACGTGTCCTTTGTCATTGTTGAGCAGTGAAAGCCATGAGAAAATGGAGTCTTATAAAAAGAACTTTGAATAATTCCATGATCAAAATAAATCATGAAATACAATATATTATATGCATTGCTATAAATAACAGCTTCCAAGTGTTGCTGTTTTTATTCTAATGCCTTTGGGAAAGGCATGAATTCATCTGTTCTTCTAGTTATGGGTAAATAGAGCTGACTAGATTCTTTAGCCTTTGGTTAGGCAACCAGTCTAGGAGAAGAAAAAAAACTGAATTTAAATGAGCTTTTCTCGGCTTAAAAAAATTGACCTTGTGTCAGATTCTGCTCATGGCAGAAGGGATGAGCGAATAGATTCAAGGGTTGCTGTTTGTATTTACCCAACCCCTCCATCACAAGCAGAATGTGACACAAGGTCAATTTTTTTTAAACAGAAGAAAGCTAGTTTGTATTCAGACTTTTATTTCTTCTAGTCTGGTTGCCACATCAAGCCTAAAAATTTCAGTCTGCCCTACTATTTACTGATAGGTGGAGGAAGAATAGTTGGATTCATGCCTTTCCCAAGGGTATTTGCACTATGTTGCTCTTACTGTTTCGAGACTTTATTATTTGATACCATTTTTGCTTTGTGCTACCAAAAATAAAAGGAGAATACAGAATGTACTGGCTGAAATGTGTGATGTACAAAAATGAGGAGTTCATTTGTCTAAATAATTCTTTGGAGATTTACCAGTATTCTTAAAGGTGGGGGGTCCTCGTGATGTAATGGTTAAAGCGATGGACTGCGGGATTGTAGTAAGCGAGTTCAAACTCCAGTTGCACTATTATGTTCACTTTCAGACAATTACCCCTTGAGAAAGGTATGAACTCCATACCCTTCCAGCTATGGGTTAAATAGTACCACTACTGTGCTTCTAGAAGGATGGATTTGGCATTAAATAACCCAAGAAGGTTGATATGCCATTAACCAAAGAAACCAAACCAAACTAGTATTCTTAAACAGACACACGCATACACTCACAAATTGGAAAAATTTTGTTTTTTTCTTGAAGAGATAGTGAAACTGAAATAGTTTGTAGTAACTGTTATAGACATTATTTATTTGTCAGATGATTTGTAGAATCCATGCCAAGACACCTTGCCATGGTTCCTTCATCATAATTCATACCTTTCCCAAGAGTATTAGCACTATGTGAAATGCAAACAGCCTCATTCAGGATTTGAACTCAGATAGTACTCTATTTCCTGTTATGAAAACCATTATGTTATAAGTGCTCCTTATCTACTATACAGACACAGATAAAATACATCGGTTTCATTTTCTTCTGTTTATTTATATTGTGCACTGTGAAAAAAAAACAGTGCTGTAACACTTGCACAAGCTTTTCACAAATACACTAGCATCCAATTTTTCTCAAGACTTCATCCTTCTCTTTAATTTCTAATGTTCCATGTTTTTGTTTCATGACATTACAGTTTGTTTATTTACTGAAGGTCATTATTATATTCCCTTCTTCCGACTGTCTCAATGCCTAGCTCTGTTTTTTTTGTCTCTGGCTATTTCTCTCTCTATCTCACCATCTTGTTCTCCATCTAATGAAAGCAAATCTTTCAAATGACCTTAAACTGCCACTGACACTCAAAGGTTTTATCTTTATAGAATGGCAAGAAAAATGTTTATTTGTCCAAGAAGCAAATAAAAGGATTACCTAAATTATCATAAAAATATACACTATATATATTTTGAGGCGATGTGGAAAATTTCTTAGTCTAACCAAGAAGGAATGCTTTTAAATTAATCTGTTTTAATTTTTTTAAAGAGTTTAATGTGAGAAAAAGGTATGTTAAACACTGGGATATGTGGAACAGAATGTATATTAAATGGCTCAATGATATTTTTTTTTTTTTTGTCAGGTTGAGAATTTTTCACCAACCTCTCATATTTGAAATGTTGGTTCTGATTTTTGATATTGACAATGGTTGGAATGTTATGTATATCAAATGATTTTTTATATATGTCTTTATCATTCTTTTCCATTTTGCTGATATATTTTCATGAAAAAAATCATGCAGAGAAAGAATAGGGAAAGAAAAGCATGATATAAGCATGATATAAATGAGCTCTCATTACCATATGGCCCAATGGTATATTGTATATCATTTCTGGGATTGGGGCAAACTGAGTTTTCTAGCCTTAGTAAGCAACTATAGGAGGAGAAGTCTGAATTCAAAACCAATATTTGGAGTCTGTAAGGCAGCTCATTCTGACAATACTGGTGCCAAACTGTATTGGCCTTTGCCCAATATTAGTGTTGCAGAGAGGGTAGACTTGCTGTATGAGCAACTGCTTGGCTCTCATGCAACTTTATCCAGGTACAAATCCAGGACTAATGGATACCACCACATTTCTAATAATTATGATCTACTTCCAAGTGAACTTATAAATAGTATGAGAAAAAGCTTATGGATTAATTAAAAGCCATTTGATATTGATTATATTTTTAAATCTTGTTGCTGTAAATGATATTAGAGAATTTGATCTAGTTGGAAAAAAAAACACATTTGTACTGTGATGAGTGATAATTTCTTTATTGAAGTAAGCAAAATATTCAGAACCCAAGAAAGAGTTTATTGGACAAAGAAACATGGAAACGATTTTAAGAAAAAAAAGACTCTAGATAACTAAAAAGATAAGATTAACCCTCTTGCAGGTAGTGACATTTTTTTATCATTTTGCATCAGGACAAAGTAAGACTTTTTCCAAGTGGTCACTAATTTAATGTTAATGTATAGAAGCATTGCTAGGAGACCCCACTGTAGTGTAGGATTGTGTAAAGGTTGGTTTGCAAAATACCATAATTAAAATTAAGTGCTTTATTGTTTTCCTTCTATTGTACTATGTCACACAATTGCTGATCAAATTACCATGTTTTGTTTGTTTTAACATGTGATCAATGGACTTGTTTGAGCATACTATCTATTTTGCAAATTTTCTGAAAATAATTCGTCCACTCTACAAGTATTAAAAAAATTGCCTGTGAAAAGGTTTACATAACTAAAAAGGTAAGGTTAACATTGACTCATGAGTAAAAAGGAAAGTATATAACAATTGGAAAATAGTAAGACAAGAACCTATTCCATTTAAAGGAAGGATTTGGCATTGACCACTTACCCACTAAGTGTACAGCTATTGAATGCACCCTCACAACCAAGGGTGAAGCTTGAAAACCATATTGTACATCTTTTCCATTCCAGAACATTAGAAACTATATTACTTCAAATTATAATTACAATGCTAGCTTTATTGAAGACAAGTACAGCAGACCTGCAGACTTTTCACTAATATGTGAAAGCAAGGATATTAAATAATGACTGTTAAAGTATGTATGTAAACAATGGGATAGACCACACTACCCATTAAAAATGGACAATTCCAAAGATTTCTGTCTTAATTAGACCAATTTTCAGTATTAGATGAAACTACATGAAATCGTCTCAAATTGTTTCATTAATTTTTGTTTCTGCCTCGCATGAGTTTCAACCTGTGCAGCCCCTCCCCACTTTAAAATGGCCTTATGCCATATTTTAACGTTGTGGGATGCCCAATAAATACGATATTCTTAACTACTTAGTGAAACTAGGTCACTACTACCTTTTACTGTTAGCACCTTATGGTGAGTGAATTTTTACAACTGGTAGTAGAGCATAGTTTGCAAAATGCCTACAAGCAATATTTTAGTCCCACTGAGGCTTTTACCTAACAAATATAAGTCCTGGCAAAAAGAGATGAAAATCTGGAAAATGGCCATTTATGTGGCAGAAGATAAGAGTATTCTTGTGCCTAAATGGTAAAGCCAGGGTGACAGTCTTGGAGATTGGTAAGTAAAAGGTTAAATAGTAATTTTTTTTTTTAATATTGTCAAGTGGTAAAAGTATACACTGATGTCTGTTGTTTTGAACAGGTGCATGCTGAACCTGAGAGTGTAACCTTTGAAGGGACAACACCTGTCTCTGGGGAAGAAAATCAGGTGCAAGAGAAAGAAGATTTTCTGCTTGAGGGTGAAGAATTTGAGTCTTTTACAGCTGAGGAGAGTCAGACTGGATTTGAACTTGGGTTAACTGGCTCACCCAAGCAGGTGTTCAACGAAAGCTACACCCACAGCACTGCAGACCATTCTACCCATGAACGGGAACGACATGTGTCCTCATCTAGTAAGACGTCACCATCAACTGGAGCTGCCAAGGACACTGGCTTATCAGTTGTTCCCTCAGAGTCTGTGACTGAAGAATCAGAAGAAAATTGCTCTATAAGTGCCAGTTCATCAATTGAACCTACTGTGAAACCAGTTGCAGATAGTATGATCAGTGCAGCAGCAGCAGCAGCTTCTAGCCATAGCACCCCTGTTCATCAGCCATTACGGGCAGTGACTGCTTCAACAACTTCTACACTTCCCCCAACCCCTGGAGTAACAGCAGTACCATTCCAACAGTTTAGTGAAATGTCTGGTACTGAAGATCTTTTTACAATTGGACTGCATATGAGTGATGAAGATAGGAGGTTTGATGCTTGGATTCCCTCAGAAGAGACCAAAAGAATTCTTTCTGAAATTTCCAGTGGTCAGTCTGTCATCACAGATTATTCTTCAGAAATTCTTGCCACACCTGGAATAACTGTTGAAGAAGCTCAGGTAAGATGTCCATCTGCAATTCTTATTTGTTTCATGTGTGTCCTAGCCAAGTCGGCTGGGTCTGTAAAATACACCAACTGCATCTCTGCAGAGGGGTACTCCCTCCCTGCCAACAATATGACTCTAAACAATCTGATGGTGAGACTCCAGTAATGCTGGAGCTTTGGAGAATGTAGAGTACTCTTTCATTACCATTGCTCCCAGGTCCACTCTGGCTGAAAGGGTCCTTTCTATGGGTTAGATAGAACTATTTGACATTTAAATTGAGTACAAACAAATGACTTATGCTAATTTGAATTGTTTTAAAAAGGATTGTTTGATCATTTAACTGTATGTAAATAAATGATTGATGTTTAATTGAATTGTTAGTGATACATAGCAATACTTGCTACCATTTAACTTAGGCTAAATTGAATTGTTTTAGATAGGACTTTTTGATCATTTAACTGTGTATAAACAAATGTTTGATGTTTGAATTGTTAGTAAACTTGAAACTATTTAACTTTGACTCGTGTTTACAAATCAAATTATATCTAATATATATATATATATAAACTGGAGTTGGCATTAAGTAACCGATTATGGTTGATATGCCATAGAACCAATGTATGCTGGACAATTTTAAGTCTACAAGAATAGGGCATTACAAATAAAAATTTACATATTATTATTATTTATTTATTTATTTATTTTTTTAAATATTTATTATGCAACATTTATTCGGTCTTTTGTACTTAATAAAAATCAAGTCTGATTTTTTTTACTTATAAGGCACACAGATCTTAGATTGCTTACAATTCCTGATGTTTGGTTTGGTTAGCTTCTGTGGCATATCAACCATTGTAGGTTATTAAATGCCAAATCCTCTTTATATATATATATATATATATATATATATATATATATATATATATATATATATATATATTAAACATATAGGGTTTGGTTTGGTTTTATGGCATATCAACCATTGTAGGTTATTAAATGCCAAATCCTCTTTATACATATATATTAAATATATAGGATTTGGTTTATTTTTATGGCATATCAACCATTGTAGGTTATTTAATGCCAAATCCTCTTTATACATATATATTAAATATATAGGATTTGGTTTATTTTTATGGCATATCAACCATTGTAGGTTATTTAATGCCAAATCCTCTTTATACATATATATTAAATATATAGGATTTGGTTTATTTTTATGGCATATCAACCATTGTAGGTTATTTAATGCCAAATCCTCTTTATACATATATATTAAATATATAGGATAGGGTTTGGTTTGGTTTTATGGCATATCAACCATTGTAGGTTATTTAATGCCAAATCCTCTTTATACATATATATTAAATATGATTTGTAAACATATTTTCTTGATAACATTTTTAAATGTACCTGAGCTCTTTTTACACAGTTAAATGGTTTCAAATATTGCTATATTACAGTCACAATTTAACATCAGTCATTTGTTTGCATACAGTTTGTTGTATTTGACCCATAGAGAGGAGGGGGTTGTCCTTGTGGTCTTATGGTTTAAGCGATGGACTGCAGAATTGTAGTAAGTGAGTTCAAAGTCTAGTCACACTATTTCATTCACTTTCAGACAAATACCCTTGGGAAAGGTATGAACCCCCTTATCTTCCCAACTATGGGTTAAATGGTACCACTACTATTCTTCTAGAAGAATGGCTTTGGCATCAAATAACCTACAAAGGTTGATATGCCATTAAACAAAGAAACCAAACCATAGATAGGACCCTGTCAGGTGCTACCACTCCAGGTCAGAGTGGCAATGAAGTGGTACACCACATTTCCCCAAATCTCCTAAGCTGAACCCTCACCATCAGATGGTCTAATGTCATATCTAGGACACTTGTTAGTTGGGGTCTTACCCCTCTGCAAAGATGCAGTCGGTGTATTCTACAGCCCCAGCTGACTGGGCTGTACCTGCTGTCACCCATTTCGGAGCTAATACACATTTTACTGTTGATTTTGTTTTCATTTTAATAAATTTGAATTTTTAAATCAAATGCTTTTCTTTGTATTGATTTATTTATTACTCTTGTCAAGTAAAAAAACCTTTGTAAATTTAGATTTTTTTTATTTGGAAATTTTTTGTTACTAGAGTGGACTTTATTCTGAAGAGTAAGATATTGTATATAATTCTAATTTGATGTTTTTGATAAACTTTGTTATATATGTAAAAAAGATTAGAATTGATAAATTTAATTAATTTACAGCCGGACCCTATCCAAGAAATGCTACGTAAATTTATGGGAGATGATGAAGCTGATCACCGTCAGACAATGAGTGCAGATTCTGTATCACAGGATGTGGACGGTCTTTGTAAACTTGTGGTAGGCCAAATAATTTTTTATTTATATATAATTATTTGTGACTGTGTGCATATAAGGTTGTTCTGAATATTTGACCACAAAATTTCAGATTGGGGCAAAAGTAATTTTTTTTTAATCCCCAACTTGAAAGAAATATTTCGGTTCAGAATTAAATGTATTAATTAAAATAAGTACTATTAAAATGTTTGCATTGTTGCCAATAATAAAAAAGTCCCATTATTCTGCTTGATTAGGATTGTGAAGTCCTAAAAATCACAAACTTTTCAAAGGTGTTTTGTGACAGCATTCTTATGTGAAATGTACAGTTTTGCCAGCTAGCCGATGTCTTTCCCTTTCTCATGTAGACCTTGCTGAACTGAAATACTTTCAAAAATTATATCCTTATATCTGACAAACTTCTGTTTATTATAGACATTAAAAAAACTAACCCTTTTATCTCCATCGAGAAACCTTTCTCTTATTTTATAATTTATTAAAATCTTACAAACTTGTTTAGGTAACCTTTTGATATTATTATACACCCACTAAAAATGCAAATGTCTACAGCATTTTAGAGTGCTATGAACATTGCTACTTTAGCCTCCAAACTATGTCTCAACCCAAACTCATCATCTTTGGTAAGCTTTGTTAGCAGTACAGCCGTTAAAAAACTATATTGATTAAATATCATTGATAATCATTATTTCTGTTTATTCTATATATAAATGTTGTAGAGTCTCTGTTAGATGTGATGAAGTCAAAGCAAGCATAATTTTTTTTTTTTTTTTTTTTTTTTTCAACAGAAAAAGGAATGTTTCCGTGCTGCTGTTGAATTGGCTGGTCGACTCCTCATGACTGCTCAGCAAGGACCTGAAAATATAGGACAAATTACCCAACATTCCTCACATACACTTCAGGTAGAAAGCAAAGAAGTTACCTTATTTGATCCCAGTTCAAGTTTAGATAGAGAATTAATCTGTATATAAAGTGGCTTATTTCATGAAGGGAAATTTAGAAATATCTGGTGCATTCAATAAGTTTCCAGACTTTTTTGTACAGGCATTTAAAATTGTCGTAGACTCTTGAAAATTCAGTATGTTATTGCTATACATCTTATGAGATGACTGACCAATTTTTATGATTTCATGTTTAAATGAACAGCTACAGCAGCAATTGAAATACACCCTACTAAAGCCTGATTGTCACAGCTGGTGAATTTCAAAAATACAATCTGGACGTGAGGACACTTTAGAAGAACGATATGCAATAAAATTCTGTTTTAAACTTGTAAAAATGCCACAGAAACGTATAGAATGCTCCAGATTGCTTTTTGACCATCTTGCATGAATCAAGCATCAGTTTTTGAGTGGCATAAGAGATTCAAGGAAGGCAGGGAGTCTGTGAGGGATGATGAGATGTGGGAGGAGTAAGGAAGTCAATACACCTGAGTTGATTGGCCAAAGGGTTAGGGTTACTATGTTGAGGTTTTAAGGGAGTTCAGGAAGAGATTCCATCGGAAGAGGCCAGCACTCTTCAAATCGGGTCAGTGGCATTTCCATCAGGATATTGCACCAATCCACAAGTCCATCCTTGTCACAGGCTATTTGAGCAAGACGGTCATCAAGACAGTTTGTCATCCTCCCTATAGTCCAGACTTTGCTCCCTGTGACTTTTGGTTATTCCCTAAGCTCTGAGGCTGTCGTTATGAGACAATTGAGGAGATGAAAGAGGCTGTGATGAAGGTCATTGACACACTCACATAAGAGGACTTCCATGGTGCCTTCCAGAAGTTGTTGGAACGGTACAAGTGCATTGCAGCTGGAGGAGATTACTTGGAAGGGGACTAGAGTTTCGTGTGTACTATCAATAAAAGTGCCCATACGAAAAAAGTCTGGAAACTTATTTAATGATCCTCGTACTCTTCTCTAATGGCCTAATCATCAACAGTGAAAAGTGAAATACCAGGTTAAAGATAATTGTAATGCTTATAATTGATAATATGTATTACATAATATATGATATCGATGTGTAATAATTAGGATAGCAAGCTTATCATGAAGTAACCAAACCAACTGCAGGGTCGAGCACAAAGCCATGCCATATGTGATGACTTTGCAAGTCATTTTAAAGTTGGTAAATTTTAATTAGAATTTAAGTAGCTGAATTTAAGGAAAGAGAAAAAAAAAAGATGACAGTTGAAAACCCATTTTTATATTGCCCAGTCGGCTGGGGCTGTAGAATATATCGACTGCACCTCTGCAGAGGGGTAAGACCCCTCCCCCCAACGAGTATCCTGGATATGACACTAAACAATCTGATGGTGAGGTTCCAGTATTGGTGGAGCTTTGGGGAATGTGGAGTACCTCCTTCATTGCCATCACTCCCAGGTCCACTCTGGTAGCACCTGATAAGGGTCCTATCTATGGGTTAAATAGAAGTAAACCGTGGTTTGAGTTCACTGTTTTTGGCATTTAAGCTGCATATTTATGCTAAATTGAATTGTTTAAAATAGAATTGTTTTGATGTCTAAACTGCATACTTATGCTAAACTAAATTGATCGAAATAAAACTCTTTTGACATCTAAACTGTGTACTTGTGCTAAACTGAATTATCTGAAATAAAACTGTTTTGACATTTACTTTGTGTATTGCCCAGTCAGCTGGGGCTGTAGAATACACCGACTGCACCTCTGCAGATGGGTAAGACCTCCCCAACGAATATCCTGGATATGACACTGAACAATCTGATGGTAAGTTTCCAATGATGCTGGATCTTTGGGAAATGTAGAGCACCCCTTCATTACCATTGCTCCCAGATCCACTCTGGTCTGGAATGGTAGCACCTGATAGGGCCCTATCTATGGGTAAAAAAACTAAAAAAAACCACTGAGCTGAAAATGAAACAAAGATTACAGCAAAAATGATATAACAATTGCTTATTAAGCCACACATTTTTATTAAATCTTTTTTTTCTTTGTCTGAATCTTTTATATTAATGAGTAGCATTACAAGTTTACTACATGGTATATTTTTTTTTGTATATGGTCATACAATCACAGAACTTAGAGGGAACTCTACTGCATTTTTTTTTTCATTTCATTTTTTTTCTTTTCTAGATTTGGAGTTTGGAGATATATTTTTCTTTACCTAGTTGTATATTTTGAATAATCATTTTTGAAAACATTTTTCACAATCAAGTTTATTTCAACTTATAAAAACAACCTATACAAAGATGAAAGTGAAATTTCAATAGTGGCTGGTACTCTCCTTGTGAGTATTTATTTACCCAACCCCTCTATCAGGATGTGACACAAAGCCAATTTTGAAGCAGAGTATAACTAACTTTAATTCAGTTTTTCTTCTCCTAGACTGGTTGCCTAAAGAACCCAGTTTGCTTTACTATTTACCTATAGCTGTGGCAGGGGAGAAAAAATGAATTCCTGTCTTTTTCAAGGGGATTAGCAGGAAGAAAAACACAAATAGCCATATCCAGGTATTGAATTTGAGTGGGCAGTTCCATTTTCTTTTACAATGACCGTTACGTCCAGTCTGTCACTTCTTGCGTCTCCAACTTCCATTTTCTTTCTGTTCATATTCCTCTAATTGAAGGATTACCAGAAATAGTACTTTATGTGATTAAATGGGACGTTTCATCTGTTTGTTGTTTTTTAATGACATATCAACCTTATTGGGTTATGTAATACCAAATACATCCTTCTAGAAGGACAGTAGCTAGGAAGATAAGGGGGTTCATGCCTTACCCAAGTGTATTTGTCTAAAAGTAGACAAAATAGCATGACTGCAGTTCAAACTTGCTTACTACGATTATGTAGTCCAGCACTTTAAATATTACACCACAAGGACACTTCTGTTTCATATCAGTGATTTTTTGCTAATCAGTTTATAAATGACACTCATACTGTATGGAATTGTTTTATTTATTCTTTATGAATATTTGCAATGTATTTGCAACAGTCAGTTGTTTATGGCTTATATCAAATAATCCAACAAAAATGATTTTTTTGTCTTTTTTTTTTTTTGAATAATACATAAAAATACATTCATGGAGCATCAAAGATTGGCATCTCCTGCTGTCATCAGTTCATATTTGATTGTCCTGCGTATGATGTTAAACTGCATCTGATAGTGAGGCTCCAGTTTTGGGGAATGTAAAGTACCCCTTCATAACCGTTATTCTAATGTCCACTCTGACCTGGAATGGTAGTACCTATTAGTCTCATCTATGAGTTCAATAGAACTGTTCAATCATTTACTAGGATAATTATTATTTAATAGAATTATTTGTTTTAAATAGCAATACTTGAAAACATTTAACTATGTGCAAACAAATGAGCACTGGCTCATTTAAAAATGTTACCTACAAACTATTCACACACACACACACACACACACACACATATATATAAAAGGGAATATGAATTAAAATCCAACAGTATGAAGGTAGCAGAAAAAACATAATCCAAATAGGTGAATATATTATGATGTAAAGTTGACATTTAATGTTTTGGTTTCAGTAACCATCATCAGGATTTGGATATCAAAATAGTTTGCATCCATCGCTATGTGAAATATTTTGATATCCAAGTCCTGATGATGGTTACTGAAACCGAAACATTAATGTCGACTTTACATCATAATATATTCACCTATTTGGATGATGTTTTTTCTGCTACCTTCTCTCTCTTTCTCTCTCTCACACACACATACACACATATATATATATAAACAGTTTGGCATTAAATAACCTACAAGATGCGATAAAACATAACCAACTCAAATCTGTTTAAGGCTGCTAATAATTTTTATCTATTTTATTGTTCTCTTTTTCTATCAGCGTTAAAAAGAAGCTCTACAATGAAATTACCCATTTTTCATAAATATAATATATTTGATTCAGTAACCATTATATTACCTGATTCTTAAGTTTTTTGTGTGTGTGTACCTCTTTCCAGTTGTGGTTCTGTCGTATTGCTTTACTTTTCAAACTCCGCCTTTATACGGTGGCCCATTCGGAACTTCAAAGTTTCAAGAATCTGGATACTCCTGATGTTTACTATGAATATTACCCTAATATCTACCCTGGACGAAAAGGTAATATTTTCTTTTATTTTCATTTTGTTAAAGATAAAACTTAGAAATTATCATGGAATTCACTTGATATAGAAAATAAATTGGATTTAGGCCATTCCATTTTACTTGATATCTCATACATGGTAACCTAATTCCATTTCCATTCACTCCTCACACAAAAAAAAATTAACTGAAGATTAAATTACTAAACATAACTAATTTATCAGTGTTTGATATAATTTACACAAGAAAAGAATCTGTGAACTATAAATGCAAATGTACCTTTTTAATTATTTTTTTAATGGGTTTGGTGGGCACTACTGAGGAGATCACAAATATTAGTTTATGAGTTTGAACTACAAATCATCATGTTCTAAGTACTTCTCTGTTAGCTTAGTAAATAATGCACATGACTAAACCCAGGCCTTACAATATACAAACTTGGAAGGGCTAATAGGATGGGCACAACTGTTGCTCAAAGCTTGGGATACTTTCCTAGATTTTTTGTTCATCCTGTAATTTTCAATTCCTTTAAATATGTACATAGACTTCATTTTAAGATTGAAAGTCATTTCAATAAATTCTTTTAGAAAGGAGTCTAAATTTGTACTTTCCACTTCAATATCAAATGGAGAAATAATCTGTTCAGGAATTTCCATGTTTAGAAGATCCTTGAATCAAGCTTTAAACTATTCATTTAAACTCTAAAAATTCTTAATCCAGCTTGTATAGATTAAAGTTGTTATCCCAAACACTTTCTTCTGATTGCTCTATAGCAGACAAATCAGCAAAATACTGAAAATTACATTGGCTCAAAGTAGAATTAACTAAGTTTAATCTGGATATATGATTGGGATTTATAAATGCTGACTTGAAAATTCACCCTGTGGACTTGTATGCTTTTATGTAATGCTATGGCACCATATTGAAAGATGTAATACAACACAATACAATGTAAGTTTCAGGATGCAAAAGTTTATTGCTACTAGTCTTTTCATAGTAGTTACCAAAAAGAGAGAGAGAGATAAAATGTAGGAATTACTTCAGCCCATTAATTATACAGACAAAATAAGTGGGAGATGGGTCCTTTCTTCGCTGACCAGCCACCTGTGCACATGCACTGTTACCCATAGCTGACCTGGACTGAGGCTTCTTCGTTGTCTGTCCTGACTGTGTCTTCAAAATCTTATATATTTTCTTAAAATTATTCCTTAATTAATCTTTTAATCATACATAGTCACTAGAACTTTTTAGTGATGTGTCATACCTAAATATCAGCTTATATCTACCTAATAGTTCATCTTAACATTTTGTTTACAGCTGATTCTAAAACAGACTTGTTGTGTTTATTTTGATAGGAGCTGACACATCTATGCAAAACAAGGTTTACCCACTTTGACCTTTAGAAATTAAAAACCTGCAATGAGCTCAAAGTTTAGCTAGAAACAATTTATCACTTAAATAATTAACTAAAATCCCTAATTATTTTACATTTAGTCACCCTGCAAAAATGTTATTTATTTCCAGGGGTCTATATGAACCACTTTGAGAATCCCTGATCTTGACAGTCAAAATTCAACATATAAAGTTTTTATGATTTAACATGCATCTAAAATAAGAGCAACAAACAAATGTATCTCTCTAAAATTTTTCACCCACCTGACAAGATGGAAAAACTCCAGTTTCAAAGGAATTGCTTCTAGGCTGTACATACCAACTGCACTTTATGGGATAAAATTGGGCTCAGTTCTTGATGCATAAAACATCCTCAAAAGGAAAATGTTTACAGAACTAGAATATTTCTGAAAGTACTCATACATATACAAGATTGCAAAACTAAACTCAATTTTTTGTCAAACATCAAGTCAGGCTGACAGCACGGATTTCCCTGACTCTCTCTCTCTCTCTTGCTCTCTCTCCATCTATCCCTCCAAGCAGGTCCTCCATACTACATCCAGTGTTTGCACAGAGCTGATGTAAAGTCCTTGATGGTTGGCCCATACTGGTGTGTCCATAGTCCATAGAAGAATGTCACTATATATATATATATATATATATATATATATATATATATATATATATATATATATATATATATATATAAAGTGACATTCCTGAAAATAATTGCTCATTGGTCAAATTACATCCTGCACATGTATAAAGGATGAATCCCAATGTTGAGAGTGATGCATGAAGTGCTAACAAATATTATGTTGGGTGTAGGCTCAGACGTGATCAGTCTTGGCCGGGTGACTTTAGTGAGGGGGATATGGTGTTGAAAAGACTTGAAACCCTCTAATGAACATCATTGATGATTCATCCAATCACATTTTAGAGATGTATTTTGCAAAAGAAAGATAACAAATATATAGTGTATTGGTCAGGTAGTCTGATGTTTTTCATATTGCTGGTTATAATGCACTTCCATTTTGTTCTTGATCTAACCCTTCTCTATATTGGCCCAAATCACTTGACACTTTTGTCTTCCAAGTTGTCATTTCCAATCTCTCAGATACCATTCAACAATTGCCTGGGTCAACCTGTTTCCTGTGAACCTTGCAACATGTCTAACCCAGTAGAACTTCTGCTTTCCATACTCCATGATCATGTCCTTCTCTTCCAATGTTCTCGTGTAACAATATTCCCAGCATGGCTCTTTCTGTAGCTCACTATGTCATAACTAGTCACTGTTCTTTCTTTGTGGTAGCCATGTTTTGCTGGCGAATAACATCACTGGGAAAAAACAATGCTATTGAAGAGACTGGCATGTAGTTTTGTCCAACTTTGATTTACACACGTCTTTTACCATAGTAAATGTCTTCCACCTTGGTCTTATTCTCCACAAGATTTCTGTATCTATGTCTTGGCATATATTCACTATCATAAGTAACTGTAACTTTTCTCTTGGTTTCTTTGTTTCTCACCGCTATAGAAATTTATATAGATAGCTAACTTGGATACATCTGTCATTGTAAATTTAAAAAAATCTTTAAGCATATTATGACTTTAAGCATATTAATGACTGCTAGCTGTTTTTATGGTATTTTTTTAATCGGCAAATTTATAGATTGAAATCATTTTGACCATTCTTTTTTTATACCTGATCTTTTGTAGGCTCAATGGTGCCTTTTGGATTACGTTTGTTAGATGCCCAGCTTCCTTATTACCTTGGACACAACAAAGATGCCTTGGACAAGCTGTACTATATCCTGTCTATTGTACGACAGGTAAATCAATCTCATTATTTCAAAGAATTCTGATTTTTTGCCCAAAGGTTAAGAATTCAAGTTAAAGATCACTAAAGACATCTCTAACTGCAACTAGTAATGTCAGACATTGTCTGTCTGCCTCCAACCTTTATAGAACTTAGACTCAGCATCCACATTTTATATTACTCTCAGCAGTCTTATAACCTGTTTTAGTCATGGCCCAGTCAGCTGGGGCTGTTGTATGCACAGACTAGTGTCTTGGATCTCATACCAAACATCTGATAGTGAGACTCCAATAATCCTGGAGTTTTGGGGAATGCAGAGTACCCCTTTATTGATATTGCTCCCAGGTCAACTCTGGCTCAGAGTGGTAGCACCTGATAGGGTTCTATCAAATAGAACTAAACTTTTATACTAAACTGAATTGTTTGAAATAGAACTGTTTATATGTATAAAAAATGGATTTGGCATTAAATAACCTACAGTGGTTGATATGCCATAAAACCAAACCAAACTTGATTTGGTCATTGGAGTGCTGCTCTTGGGCATGAATTACCTGGTGGAGCTCATCCCTCTCCAGGTCTACAACTGGCCTGAATTCAGTTTTCCTTCTCTTAGATAAGTTGCCATATCAATGCTAAAGAACCCAGTCTGTTCTGCTAATTACCCATAGCTTGAATAAGAATAACTGGATTACCACTATATAAAATGCAAACTGCTTCATCCAGGATTTAAATTGGGTAGCTGAATCTACTTCCGATGATAATAACCATTATGTTACAAGCACTTACCCACACACTATCACCTATAAACAAAATGAATTTTTTTCATTGGGTAAACTCCTAAATTAAAAAAAAATCCATAGGTAGTATTTTAGAACATTTTAGATGTTTTATTTCCAAAGAAGTTATAAGCATAATTAATTTTGTTATATCACCACTTACTTTATTCTTCAATTATCCTCTTCTGCTTTTAGTTTTTACTCCTTTTGTATATGGAACATAATGTCTGTTAAACTGGTATTACTTAAAAATCTAATTTTTACCTACTAAGCTTTATTAAAATAATTAAATAAAAAAAAAACTTTGTGTGTGTATAATATATAGTATAATAATTGAATTTTTACTTCTCAGGTTTGTTGAGAGTATTGTCAGTTAAACTGGTTTGAAGTATATTTAGGAAGCCAAAATGTTCAGTTATTAAATGTTTTGTATCTTATATTAGTTTATTTACTGTTGCATATTGGGAGAGGGGGACAAATTAGTGGCCATGAAGTGATTTTATATATATATATATATATATATATATATATCTCACAAATAAGAAACTGGGTATTTTAAAAATAAAAACAAGTTACTAAAAATTTGACTCTCAGAAATCCTCAGATTGTTTTTATATTTTAAAAATACAAGCACTTTTATTCCGTCCTGCACATGTTTTTTCTCATTGACAATAACTACAAATAACCTATATAATATATACACAATATGTCGATGATACTTGATCTGTCCCTATTCTTCCTTTCAGGTTTTCCCTATTATATGTACAAAGGTGGACTTTTCTCTTCAGTTAATCTATAAGAAATATTAACAAAGTTTAATTTTGTATAAACCCTACTCGATACTGATATAAACCTTACCCTTTTTTCCTCTTCTTTTATTCCATATCTGTAGATTCTTGCAAATGTAGAGAATGGATTGGCGGAAGATGGTACTCCAATGGAACTTGGAACAGAAGCTAAGAAATGTAAGTTTTCTCGTCAATGCATTTATAAAAGAATTCAACAAATAAAATGTACTGTATTGAGTAATAAGTGTGTTTATAATTGTCCATATACAAGAATTCGCTGAAAAGTTCAAAGTCTGACAAAAATACTCTCATGTGACCATATGAAGTTTATTTTTCAATTTAGTCCACCTTGTGATCCACGTACAATTTCCATTGGTGTTGCCATACTTGGATCTCATTGGTTAAAAAATCCAATGGCAGATATGACATCTCATGAACTTATAAGCCGTCTGCCTCTGGAATACACATATTCCAATAGTCAAGTGTGGGCACCCATGCACAAACATCTTTCTGGCAAAACCTCCCATATAAACTGAATCATGGCATCTATAGAACTTGGCTTATATTTAAAAAAAAAAAAGTATCTTTTACCCATGTGAGATTTGATGAACATAGGGGAGCCGTTTACTGGTCAACTATGTCCAATCCACCTGTTGGGAAAATATTGTCATGTAGCACATGCAAGGTGAGAGCAAAATGTGGTGGTGCCCTATCCTGCTGCCACTGTTCGTGTACCTGTAGTATGATTGTATCAGTCAGGCATGTTCAGATCGAATGGTAGATCGACAGTGATAGGTCCAACAACACCTTTGTTGGACAGGCAAGCCCAATCTGTCAATCCAGGTTGATAGAGCTGTTGCTCAATAGTAACTTCAGGGTTTTCAGTTGTGTAGTACATAAAATTGTGCCAATTAATGGCACCTGATAGCAATGGACAATATGATTTTGCACAGTGCTGTTACCATCTTGCTCATCATTCAGGATGGCTCGGCAAAATTGTAAATGTTTATCAAAGTCATTCATAGTAGGTTCCTTTTTCATTCCTACATAGTGCATCAAACTCTTGTTCACATTCACTTTTTTGTTTTCTAGTACTGTTTCAAAATCCATTTGCACTCCTTGTTTATTAAATTGCCTCTTTACCCGCAAAATAATAGATGTACAATAATAAATAATTATGAAAGTAAAAATATCCAAAATAGTCATGATTTTGATGAATTCTTGTATTAAATGAATCCTCATAGCACTAAACTGGTAAAATCCTTACTATATACCTACTCTTATAGCCCCCATCATATATATATATATATATATATATATATAAAACACCCATCTGAGTATTGTGCAAATCACATGAAATTTTAAATATCAGTCTTGAAACATTCATAGTTATAATGCATTTTCGGTTTAATACCAGCCTTACCTTAAGAGCATTTAACACTTTTTATGCAACTCACTAAGGATTACTCACTTTCTTATTTAGCCCAGTTGGCTGGGTTACAACACTAAACTATTCGATGGTGAGGCTCCAGCGTGGGAGCTTTGGAGAATGTGGAGTACCTCTCTTCATTACTCTAATGTCCACTTTGAGCCTGAGTGGTAGTACCTCTTAGGGTTACATTTATGGATCAAATAGAAATAATCATTTTCACTACTTGAAACCATTTAACTGTGTACAAACAAATGGCTGTTGAATTAATTAGTATTTAACTGTGTGCTAACAAATAAGGCCTAGCTCATTTAAAAATTGTTAACTACAACCTATTCATTTATAAATCATATTTAATATATATGTATAAACAGTATTTGGCATTAAATAACCTACAAGGGTTGATGTGCTGTAAAACCCGACCCTCACTTATTCCTATTATGAAGTTTTGTATGCCTTGTGTCACTTGGCTCAGAAACTTAGTTAGAAGAATAAGTGTGTAATCCTTTTTAGTTTTTATACTGCTCCGCTTATTTGCATATGAGCACTTAAATCTTATTGCTAATCTTTATTTTTCATATTGCTTCTTATAATTATATACATACAATCAATGAATTTTTTCTCCATTTTATTTTACAGCTTCTCTTGAATTGTGGGCCAACAGAGAATGCCAAGTGATGTACATAATTGCCAACATTCTTCTTTCAATTAAGGTAAATTAATGTAGAATGAATATAATTAAGATTCTTGTTACATGTCTTGTTTTTGCTGGGTTACAGTTATCATAGAAGAATTTTTATTAGAGTAATTCACTTAAACTTCAGAGTTTAGAGAATAATATCCAATTTGAAAACAAGTGATAGTATTGTAAAAATTTGTCTTTACTGAACATCATTTCTTAATCATTCAAATTCTTGAGATAACAGATGACAATAAAATGCTGATTAGTATCCTTAAATTGAGGAATCAATATAAACATTGATCACTATTACAATAGGAAAGAAAAATGAGAGTTGATCTAATTGAAACTTTCAGAATAATAGAATTTGTAATTATGGCAGATATTTTTTTAAATATTATTCCTCAAACTGGAAATTTACTGACAATATAAATTTAAACATAATATCAACAGGTTATGGGAACATATGAAGAAGGATATGGGGATTAATGGAGGAAGGTGGTACATATTTTGTGATGGTTGGTGGAAAATGGTACTTACGGTGCTTCAGGTGTGGTGTCATTTGTGGATTTTTTTTTTCTATTTTATAGGAGTAGAGGTGTTAGATGGGTTATGTGTAGGGGTTAAAGTGTGAGAGAAGATGTTTGTTCTCATGTCTGCATTTGGATAGAATTTCTGATTTTTTTTTGTTTAGCAGAGTATTGTGTTGTGTAGATGATAATAGCTAATTTTTCATGGAGGCAAAGAAGGCATTTTCTTGATGTCTTGTTGTAGGCGGGTGCGAGCTTTACTATCTCCCAGATGATGTGGGGAGAGATGTTCATGTCTTTTAGGTGCCATATGTATGAGGATAAAGAGGTGTTAGATGAGTAATTTCTGTTTGTAAAAGAAAGCTTGTGGTTGTATATTCCTTGTTTTATGGTTCCCTCCATTGCACCTATGTGCAATGGAGCTGTTGGTTTTTGGTGTGGTTTTGTATACTATGTTTTTATGTAGCCATTTTCCTAGTAAGGGGCATGTGTTTTTAACCCTACAATTGCATTGATTGGTGGAGTGCATAGTACTGTGGATGGATTTGATTTTTTTGTTGAGGTTTTTTATTATTTGAGACGTTGTTTGTGCAACTGTAGCTGACCATATAGATAGGGGGCTATGATTTGGGAAGTGTTTGGTAATTAGATTTAGGAAGTACCTAGCTATGTTTGATGTTATGCATTTGTTATAAGGCAGGTTAAACCAAGTGATATTCCTGCTCCTGTGTTTAAGTTTCCCTTTTGGAGGTGTGTATTCTAGTGTTTGTCTATAACTGCTGTATTTTAGTGCATTATAATATATGTGTTTGTATTTGTTGGAAATCCTGATGTTTGAAGAATTATTGAATAGCCTATAGCTAATAGATTTTGGGATTTGTTTGATAACAGAGGGTGGGTAGTTTAAACAAGTGTGTATGTAGATTGGTGTATCATTCTCTTTTTTATAAGGTTCGAATGTGCCTTTACTTAAGTTTAGTGTTACGTCCAAGAAATCTACGATTTTTAGATTTGTATGTATGGTAATTTTAAATCCCAGCAATTTTAGTGTGTTAGATATCCCTTTCCTGTAGCTATCTAGTTTAAGCCCATTTGGGTTCCTAATGATGATTAGATCGTCATCTCTGTATAGTTCCATATCAGTGTTTTTGATGATGTTTGATAGTTGGGGGCAAATCAGGGCACCGACCAGCTCACACACTTCTGCCCATGGTTACATCAAATAGATAGTTATGAAGTTTTTTCTATCCATGGTTTGCTGTCATGGAAGAGGAGAGATTTGTGGCAGTGCTTCATGATCCTAATATCACTTTGTGAGATGGGTACATGCTGGGCTGCTAATTCTAGAGCTCTGTCAAGTGTGTATTCGGTGATGGAGGGGTAGACGTCTGTGATGTCGAATTGGATGAAGTTTGTGTGGTTTTTGTTAGTTATAGCTGTGAACCAGTTGGTGATGGCTTTGGTGTTCTTCAACTGGTTAAGTTGTAGTTTATCCATGAACTGTGGGTTTATATTATCCAGTATATGTTTACTAATTTATCCAATTTCGGATTTTGAGGAATTAATTAATCGATATGTCGGATTGGTTTTGAAGTTTGGTTTGTGATCTTTGATTGTTATAAAGGCTGGCTGCTCAGCTATGGAGTTTATTTTGTGGTCTATGTTTAATTTAGTGGCTATTTCCTTGGCTTCCTTATTTATATTGTTCATTGTGATTTCAGGTGCTTTTTTGTATATTTGCATTACATTGTTTGTTGTCAGCTTTTTGTAGTTTGCAAAACCTGTTGAATATAAATATAAAATACACAAAAACTAAAAAAAAATATTTATATTCGCTGATGCGAATATAAATATTTTTTTTTGAGTTGTGTATTTTTTTTAGTGTCATTTATGGGGTTTATTTTTCTGGAATTTGTCTTGGTGTTTCATAAATTTAATATTTTTTGCCATATCCATTAGGTCATTTTTGAAGGCTTGCATATTGAGGACATTTTTTTAATTTCAGGTTGAAATTATCAATTGTATCATTGTTATTGATACCTTTGAGGCAGAATTAGGCTTTCCACCTCATTCTCTTTATCAAGCTCTCTATTTTCTCAGTGAGTAGGAGCTTATATGCAAGAGTGCTCAACTGGTTAGGAGCTTAATATTGTAACAGTGTTGGTTGTCACTAATTCACTTTGTGGTGAACCTATATATTTAATGCCATGGAAGTTTGTAAAACTTAATGAAACCTAAGGTCGCAGACAAACTTCCATGGCATTAAATATATAAAATCTAATATCTATTTATTATTATATAATAGCTCTATCACAGATATTGAGCACTCTCCAAATTATATTGCCTTTGGTTTGCCATAAAGTGAATTAGTGACAACCCACACTGTTCATATATATATATATATATATATATATATATAAAATCTCTATTAGGAAACCAGCAATAGGTTGTATAGTACTACTACTGTTCTTCTACAAGGATGGTTTTGGCATTAAAGTAACCTACAAAAGTTGATATACCATTTAAACAAAGAAACCAAAAATCAAAACCAACCTTTGATAGCTCATGCTATCTATCTTATTTCAACTTTTCTAATGTTTAGGATAGTATTTTGAATTAGATAAATTTATTACTTTTAAAAATAATTCAGAAGAATTTCAAGTGAAAACCTCTGAAAAGGTGTATCCTGGCTGGAGACTTAAAAGTGTAGAATTACCCTTTTGTTGCCATTATTCCCAAATCCAATCAGTTGTACCTTTTAGGATCCCTTTGAATAATGTTTAAAAGGATTGTGAAATATATTAATACATTGATATTGCAACTCTGTATCAAGTGTTTGACACGATTGTGAAATACATTTTGTACCATAATTGTTTCACTAACCCAAAGAAAGTTGACATGCTGTAAAACCAACCATATACAAGGTGCATACGCTAAGTTTCCTGATTTTTTTTTTTGGATGGGCACTTTTATTGATAGTACACACATGAAACTCTAGTCCCCTTCCAAGTAATCTCCTCCGACTGTAATGCACTTGTTGTACCGTTCCAACAACTTCTGAAAAGCCCCATCGAAGTCCTCTGGTGTGAGCATGTCAATGACCTTCGTCACAGCCTCTTTCATCTCCTCCTTAAGGAATAACCAAAAGTCACAGGGAACAAGGTCTTGACTATAGGGGTGAGGAACTGTCTTGATGCCCATCTTGCTCAAATAGTCTGTGACAAGGATGCAGTTGTGGACTGGTGCATTGTCCTGGTGGAAATGTCACTGACCCGATTTGAAGAGTGCTGGCCTCTTCCGGTGAAATCTCTTCCTGAACTCCCTTAAAACCTCAACATAATAACCCTACCCCTAAGCCTTTGGCCAATCAACTCTGGTGTATTTACTTCCTTACTCCTCCCATCATCCCTCACAGACTCCTTGCCTTCCTTGAATCTCTTATGCCACTCAAAAACTGATGCTTAATTCATGAAATATGGTCCAAAAGCAGTCTGAAGCATTCCATACGTTTCTGTGGCATTTTTTCCAAGTTTTTTAAAAACAGATTTTTATTGCATATCATTCTTCTAAAGTGTCAGATAGCATTTTTGACAAATCACCAGCTGTGACAATCAGGCTTTAGTAGGGAGTATTCCAATTGCTGCTGTAGCTGTTCATTTGAACTTGAAATCATAAAAATTGGTCAGTTATCTCAAAATTCTACAATTTTAAATGCTCATACGAAAAAGTCTGGAAACTTATTGTATGCACCTCATACTCTAATTTAGTTGAAATGAACACGCAACATAACTAAGACAAGTTAACTAGGAAGGATTATATGAAAATCTGTTGAAATGTCTGACTTTATTAAACAGACATTACTGTTAAATGAAAAAAGAAGGAAACAATCTGATTTTTTTTTTTTTTTTAATAATCCTTTATTCACTGTTTTTCATTAGAGAATTTTTGGCTTGAATTAGTTCCTATTAAAATATATTACAATGCCATGATTGAGTTTTCTCTTTTTGCTTGTGCTGTAGGACTATGAAGCCTCTTTAAATGTATACCAAGAATTACTGAAGAAAGATGTCAACAGCCAAGGATCCCTACTAACTGGCATCGGACGTATATTCCTACAAGTAAGTTACTCTTTCAATTTTTGCATTCCAAACATTTTTTAAAAGTTGGTTCTCAACTAAGTTTTTTTTTTTTTTTTTTTTTTTTTTGAGATAATTTTTTTAACCTTTTATCTATGTCTCTTTAGAAAGCTAACAATTACCAACATCATTAATTTTGTTCAAGTGGGTGATGAGTAATTATAATTCAGACAAATAATTACTTCATTAATTTACATTTAAGAGTTCTTTTAGTTGTTGGTTTGGCAGAGTAGAAAGATTGCTGTGTGTGAAGTCAAATATCGTTGACTCTTTTCTAGACTGTGAGAGCCTGAAAACAAGCCAGTCAGGTTGGTCTCAGTGGAAGTGGATTCTAAGTAAAAATCAAGTATCTGAGGTGGGATATATGGAATGATGATAGCGATTTCCTTCCTGGATAAAATAAATTATTGAAGGGTCACGGGTTGAGAGAAAAAACATTTGGGTGTGAGAATCCTGGAGGACCTAGCCTCTAAGATGATGGGGCATGGCAATCATTCTAAGATAATCTATAGAAGACACATCAGTTATAGAGTGCATGCTCAGCTGTCACCTCCAAAACATGGGCACAATTGGGCATTTCTGCCAAGATCACTTTGAAAGCCAAATCAGAAAGGGGTGATGCATTTTGGGCAAACTGCCAAGTGAGTAAAATTAGTACCTGGCACCCAGAGTAAATCTCTTTCAACAAGCAGAGTTGTTTCATGAGTGGGTCTGAAATGGAACCCTCCATTAAATCATGATACAGTACCCTGTAAGGCCATGAAAAGTCACAGGACTAAGGGAGTTTATGCAGCCTACATTGGCACTCAGAAGCTGAGGTGAAACTTAAACTCGGGGAAAATGTCCTTAACTTTTGGGGTCCATGCTGAATCCTGTCAATAAGACTAGAGAATGCCAGCCTGTCTGGCATCCCTAGGCCTCTATCTATGAACCATTGGTCTGCTTTTCTTCTACAACAGTGAGAAGAGTCTGCAGGCAGAAGTAAAGAGAAGTTGTACACAGCACACACCTCTGCTCTTAAAAAGAACAATTGCCTTCAATTCCACTAACTTCCAACCAATTCTCATCCTGTTGAAGGTCAGGGCCAAATCACTGAGGATGCAAATCAACCCATCCTTCCAGTAAAATAGACTCAGCAAAGTAATGCCACCACTCCAGGTTTTTTTCCCCCCAATTAATTTTTGGCCCCTGAAACAATTTCATACCTTGCAAGCACCTGCTGTACCATAGTTATGTCTAAATGGCAGTACATGAAGAGAGAGTGACATTAGCTTATGCAGAAACTTTTGCCCATAAGTTGCTCTGGAACAGGACTGGACTGGACTGGCCTTGCCTTGCCTTGCCTTCCTCATCCTTAAGCTTTCAAGAGCCAAGGCTCTTTGATTATGAGAAGCCCTGAACACTTTCTATTCTTTTGTACCATCATTGGACCTTGGTATAGAATGATCTATTTGCAGAACTCCAGCTGTTCCAATACACCCACAAGGAACTACTGATTCACTATCAAAGGTTTTTGACTCGTATAAACTGATCAGCTTGGCTTCTCTGATCCTGATCAGATCCCTTACAGGTTGTTTGCTAGGACCTGGACCAAAATCTTTGACTATGTATAGCAGAGTTATTGGCCTGTAATCATCTTAACCTTCCAAAACATGGCTCCCACCTTTCTTCAGCAAAGTCTTCACTACCATGGCTTGCTGAGCAAACCAAAAGGTTGAAGACATTCCCATCTAGCCCTGATGATTTGTTGAGACCGACCAGCTTCAACACATCACAGACTTGGCAGTCTGTCACTCTCTCCTTGCAGCTAGCTGCCCTAGGACAAAGGAAGTGCACTAATAAGTTCAAGAACTCCTGTACTTGGAGGTTTGGCAACAAAAGTGATCCTGAAAATGCAAACAAAAAGCCTAACAAAATTTCCCAAATTTGATTTTTTTTTTTTTTTTTTTTACATGCAAGCATGTTAATTTTTAGTTTCATTGATCAAAGGTTTGGTTTGGTGGCATATCAACCCATAAATTATTTAATGCCAAATCCTGTTTAGATATATATCAAATATATGATTTGTAAATGCATATTTTGTTGATAAAATTCTTAAATGAGTGATGCATGCAAGGTAAAAAGAAGAATCTTTCCCATTCTCTTCCTTATTACACTTCACCTTGTTTGACTCCTTGCTCTCTCTTTTTTTTTTTTTTTTTCTCCTTTTACTTCACTTCATCCTCTGAGATCTGCCAAAGGTTTCTGCTACTCAGCTATTGGTTTGTCCATTTACTGAGGTCAAAGCCTACGCATCCAGGCACTAAGCAAGATAATGCCAGAACCAATCAAAAAGCGTAACTGAAAGAGGGTGTGTAAAAGAATGGATGCTCTCTTCCTCTCCCATAAGTTGTCTGTTTCAGTTCACAATCTCTCCCTTTGACAGACGATACAGGGTGAGACTCTTATTCTTTTTCATCACAGGTTAGCATGATGGTTGCTACTCTCCCCCTGATCTCTTGATCACGCATAACACAGGGTGAGGGTAGCCTTTTGGTCCACATGCTCCTTCGAACCAGGACATGTACCACAGTCTCCACCTCTGAATCCTCCAATGAGCTAGCTGTTGAATTTTCAGGGAGACCATTGGTGCCATCCATTGATAGCTTGTCCCTAGACAACTCATCACTTTCATCAGTCACTGAATGATCTGCCTCTAAAGCAGGGTGGATATTGTGTATGTGACGTGGGATTCCATTAACCAGGACAGATTACTGACTGACCACACCAGTCACTCGCCCACGCTTGAATTTGGTAGTACATTGACTGCCTAGGGTTTCATCAAGATGGGATCCCCCACGGCATATGGCCCGAAAACCTCATCATCATCCGGTGACTGCACAACATCAATTCCTTTTGTCGAAACCTGGTACATTTAGATAGTATTCATGGGTGGGGTTACCAGGGTACACATGCTATCCTTCGGCCTAAACTGCTTCCTAGCAACAATCCTCTTGATGCTGTGATGACTTCTTTCTCGATACTATTACCTGATGATACATATGTGCATTGAAGCTGTAGTCAGACCCCCTCCCCCATTACACAGAAACTGCCTCACTTGCTGGCTGCAGAAGGTAGGGTCATTGTCGGCCAAAATTTTCTCTAGTGCACCTTGTTTGTCAAAGACAGATGATAGCTGTCAAAGAACACTTGCCGAGTCTTGCTGTGCCAGTGGTCGGCAAATCAAAAATGGGTGGGTCCACAGTCGATACTTGTTTCAAGTTGTCCTTTTCGCCATGGTGCTGGGTCAATCAACTGGCATATTCCACAGTTTAATGACTTGTTTAATTTCTGCCTTGGCTGCTGCTGGGTTGACATGTCTTACAAAATACAGCATCCTCTTGATGCCTGGATGTCTTTTATCTACTACTGGCTCATTACACTCACTGAGGCAGTGTAGGTTTGACCACCAGGCTCAGCACCCATCTTCACGACAATGTACCATTTGTGGGACACGTTGCAGTAGGATATGACCAGTGTTACACTGACTGTCAGGTTATACTCCAAGACTAGACTCTTTAAGGACTCTAGCCTCCACCTTATCACTTGCTGCCATGGTTCTTATTCTTGCTTTTCCAGTTAGTATGTCAAAGCCCAGTGGTAAACACAAGAAGTCAGTGTGCAGGTGCAACCTCTTAGCCTACCACTGTAGTGCTAGGTTGATGTGCCAGGCATTGTTCACGGGTCATAACCAACACATATCTTAGAACACGACCTTGTCCTTCTCCAACAGGGCTCCCAATGCCTATGAACTGGCGTCGACCCATACATTCATTTCTTCCCTATTAACGCACCAGTCTCCTCTGGCAGGGTCCTAGTGTGTCGCTCTCAACACATTCTGCTATCATTCTGCGCCTGAGTTTTATTATGCCCACTGCTGTGTGAATCAGCCACACACTGGCAGGTGCCCCACAAGTTTTCCACACAGAGGGAAAAAAAAACAGTCTGCCTTGTGAGAACTTCAGGAATGCCCAGAATCACACTTCTGTATCCATCACAGGGTGGCTTTCTCTGGACTGGTGTCCAGCCTCAATACACACACTGTCTTTAAGCTGCTCTGAATCCTTTCAATCCAGGCCAAACTGTGCCAATTTTGCTCAGATATGCGACACTGGGCTGATATCTTTGTTGATGTAAATGTCATCGAGGTATGCCAACATCACAACACAAACGAGGGTCTTTGGGATTTACGGTGATACATTCAAGCTGAAACCCAGTCTGGTCAGACTACCTTTTCCCACAAAACACCACCGTTTGAAATGGCCATAAAATTTTGCCGACCCACGCCTGCAGATAGGCCTTCTTCAGATCCAGCAATGTATTGGTTGAGCTCACAGTAGTTCATAACTGGTCGCACCTTTGTCTTGTTCTGTTTTATTATTGGTATCAAAGGGATCAGACCTTCTGGCAGTGATCAAACTCTACCTTCAAGTCAGGCTGATTGATGCTGAGTGTGACACATATGGAGCCTTCAGGAATTGCAGTTTCAGCTTGTGTGATGAGAACACCGCCCAGTACCTACCTTGAAAGCATATCTGAGTAGTAAGTCGAAGCCCAGTATGTCTTCACATCACCAACACAGTCAGTACGAATCCTCACTGACCCTACCCCATAGCACATCAGTATCTTGCTATGTAGTTATTTTAACAACCCTCTTGCTCCAGGTGAAGCACAGCCTTGCTCTCACCTCACTATGGTGCGAGAGCAGCCTGAATCAAGAAGTGCCAAACACTGTGTTTGGTTAACGTGTACTCAGATGATTGGTTGTGCCTTGATCACATCTACATCTTGTTCCCCCCACAACTTGAGGTGATGTGACCAATCCGTGCACAATGGAAGCAATTCACTCCAACCTGGAAGAATGCCCATGCGTGCTTAAGTAACTGCTCAATAGGTGTCGCCTTGATGCTTGTGGACGTCCTCTGAACTGAAGTCCAGCCACAAACACGTATACAAAGGTTCGTTCAGGTAATCCTATAAACAGAACTGCCAGCTTCTTTCGAGGCCCCAAAGAAGACATCCACTGTCTCACCTGCCATTAATGTCTCAGTAGTAAAACGCTTATATCCTGTGCAAGGGTCCATCACAAAGGCCTTGTACAATGCAGGCTTGGTCAGCCTAACATTGCTGGTAGTAAATGTCCAGAGCACCTCCCTGACCCAGTCCACCATAGCTCAGAGATGTAGTCAAGGTTGAACTTGGCATCCCCCCTTATGCGTCAACAATGTCAATATTCCACAACCTCTGGTAATACTCGTCTTTTCACACACACACACAAAAATACAAACAAACAAACACCACACTCATAGCATAATAGCGATTTTAAAAAAAAAAAAAAAAAAAAAAAAAGCAAATGGCTGCATGTTAAATGCTGAAATAGCTTGATGCATGCAAGGTTTAAAAAAAAACAACAAAAAAAACAAAACATTTATACACTAGCTGTACCCAATACACAATATTCTTGTTAGTTCCAGTTTCCGTGTAGATAAAGAGATTGTCTGGATTGCTAACTCTGGAACAGGCAACATAATTGCTCATGTAGGAAGCAATCAGTGTGTAAATATAAGCTACAGAACTCTAAAGATTGTCCCTGTGCTTTGTTGATCGTGATTGCCAATCTCTTAAATTGAAATGACATATCTGTTGGAATCATAGGAATTCGCGCTTTGAAAGGCCCTGTCAAAATTGTTGCTTCTACAATGTTGGTCATTATTTTTTATTTTTTTTTTTACTGAAAGACATGGGCCATTACAAAGCTTGGGCTGGTTAATATTTTGCACACCATAAAATATTTATTAAACAACAAAATAAATATGAAGAAGAAATTTACTTACTACTGGACCAACGAAATAGGGTTTAAAGTTTATTAATGAAAAAACTTTTTAAGGAATGTCTTTCATTGAAGTAAAAAAAAAAAAAAAAAAAAAAAAAAAAAAAAAATGAAAAAAGAAAAAATATTTAGTAAACAATTCGTTACTACTGAACTGACGAAATATGGTTTAAGAAAGAAAACATTTAAATGGATGTCTTTTGTTGAAGTTATAAACAATTCGTTAGAATAAAAAGAAATTTACTTACTACTGAAATATGGTTTAAAGTTTAGTGTCTCTGTTTAAGGAAAGAAAGAAAGAAAGATTTTATATATATATATATATATATATATATATATATATATATATATATATATATATATTATATATATATATTTATTTCCCCATTGTCCTTCACCGTGTTCACTTCGTCCATCTGTCTCGCTACTTGGACAAACTGGCATCTCAGAGATCTACCGAAGTTTTCTGCTACTCGTCTACTAGTTTGTCAATTTATTGAGGCCAAAGCCTATGAATCCAGATACTTAGCAAAATAATGCCAGAACCAATCAATAAGCCCAACTGAAAGAAGAGGTGGAAAAGAATGTATGCTCTTTTCCTCTCCCCTAAGTCGTCTGTTTCTGGTTCAATTCCAAATCTCTCTTAATAGACGACACGCAGCGCGACCCTAATTCTTTGCATACACTTAAGTGTTACATAGCAATACTTAAAACCATTTAATTTTACACCAGTCATTTGTTCCCTCACATTTACATGGTTACATATGATTTGTAAATGAATAGTTTGAAGGTAATCTATTTTTAAATGAGTTTAGAACCAATTTGTTTCTACACAGTTTAATGGTTTCAATTAGTTAAGGTTAATAATTTGTTTGTACACAGTTCTATTTCAAGCAATTCAGTTTAGTATGAGTACACAGTTTAATTGTCAAAACACATCTATTTTAAGCTATTCAGTTCAGTATAAGTGCAGATTTTGTTTATACAGTTAAAATGTCAAAACAGTTCTATATTAAACAATTCAGTTTAGTATAAGTACATTTTCAATGTCAATAACAGTTCCATTTCAAACAATTCAATTTAGCATAAATATGCAGTTAGGGCCTTATCTATGGGTTAAATAAAACTATCAGGTGCTACCATTCCAGGCCAGAGTGGACCTGGGAGCAATGGCAACGAAGGGGTGCTCCACATTCCCCAAAACTCCAGCATTACTGGAACCTCACGCTCAGATTGCTCAGTGGAGTGGGGTTTTACCTCTCTGCAGAGAAGCAGTCAGTGTATTCTACAACCCCAGCCGACTGGACAATACAGAGTTAATGTCAAAACAGTTTTATTTCAAACAATTCAGTTTAGCATAAATACACAGTTTAAATGCAAAAAACAGTAAACTCAAACCATGGTTTAGTTCTATAGGACCCTTATCAGGTGCTACCATGCCAGGCCCGAGTGGACTTGGAAGCGATTGCAATATAGGCGTACTCCGCATTCCTAGATCCTCACCCTCAGATTGTTTAGTGTCATATCCAGGACCCTTGTTGGGTGGTCTTACTCTGCAAAGAAGCAGTCAGTGTATTCTACAGCCCTAACTGACTGGGCAACACAATGAAGTGGTTACAAGTATTGCTATTTAACACTGATGATTCACTTTAGCAAATGCCTTGGAAAAAGCTACAAACAAGAGTGTTGCCTCAAACTGTTCAGATTTTTCCTAAGAATTTTCTCAATTTCAGGTTTGATGTGATTGATATGCTGAGCATTATAAATCTTAGCCGCTGTAGAAGTATGAGTTATGCCTATGTAGTTCTTGGTGATACAGGTCACCTTTCTCAGAGAAAAGGAAGATGCAGCTTTTTGTCCATTCGCTGTGTAGTCTGTTTATATATGATGTTGCAAAATTTAAGTAATAAGCTAGTTTGATGTCTCATTGGCTATTAATGATTTTTGCAATAAGTTTATTTGTGACTTTAGGGGATTTCGTTTTGCTCTCGAGATGCTTTTCCTCACTTTATTTACTCTTCACCATGCTTTTAGTGATTATCTATCTTCTACAAAGTTTCTTATTTTACTGATCTGACCTTGAATGTATTCTTTTTTGTAGTGTTAGTTCTCTATGTGCCTTAAGTTTTTTAGTTTCTTTTATTACATAAGGATGCCGTTTTCATGTTATCTTGTTTTTTCCTTTGGTTGGTATGCACTACGCTGCTGCTGCTGCTATGTGGGCATTGATGAAGTTTTCATTTGTCATTTGGTGTATTTCAGATATCTGAAGAGTGTCAACTTTGTTTCTAACAGTTACCTTATATTTATAGCTAATATCTTTAATTGTTAAGCGAGAACTTGTTATAGCGTGTGGTTTTGGCTGTTTATGTCTTATTTCTGCGTAGGCTCAAGCGTATCTTTGCTGTGACAATTCTGTGATCAGAAGATAGACCTTTAAAAGATGAATATGCCTCACAGTTCAGAGCGCTATTTATCCACTTTTTATTTATAAGAATGTAATCCATCTGAGCTTTAGCATTATTTGGGGCAGTATAAGTCCATAGTTTTCCCTCTTTTTTCTGGAATTTAGTGTTTAGGCATGTTAGTCTATTTTCAAGTGAGAAGTTTTTTAGGTGTTCCCCATTTCTGTTTGATGAGTCATGTAAGCTAAATCTGTGGTTTTCGTCCTTACCTATTTGGGCATTCATGTCTCCACCAATGATTAGTACATTGTGTTTAGGGATGCTATTAACAAGGTAGGATAGTGTGTTGTAGAAGGTGATGAGTTCTGTTTCATCACAGTCATTGGTAGGACTGTAGCAGGAGATGATTGTTGTGCAGGGATTACCATTAAATGTTGCCATCATTATTCTTGGATGTACTTTTTCAATGCTATAAAGTGATTTTAGGCCATGAGGACTGAGAAGCATTCCTACCCCTCCTATGACTTCATCAACAGAGTTTTTCCATGCGGATGCTGAGACAAACATCCATCCATCCCCAGTGTCATGGTATTTCATTTCTAGATCGCTATGATAGTATTTATGTTCTTGTATGCACACAATGTCTATATTGTACTTTACTACAGATGCCGTCAGCTCAGGTATTTGGCCACTTTTATCTAAAGTTTTAACATTAAATGTGGCTATCTGTACAGTGCTTTTGCATTTAAGTAATTTTAGTTTGGATTTCGGCTTGAGTTTTGTTGCTGATTCTTTTAAAACTGGGGCCAGCGCTCTAACCTCGGTGAAATGCATCTCTTGTCTTTCCGCGCAATGGGTGCCGCCATTTGGATATAGGGTTGGATTTAGACTCATGGTAATCTTTCGTTTGTACGGCTTCCAAATTTCACCCAACCTGGAAATCAAAACAATATAAATCAATTATAAAAATATCAAATACAAAACACGCATAAACTATTTAATGGATTTATGTCATAGCAATCATTGTTGATTATTCAATGCCAAATTTTGGTATCTTTGGTTTCAAAGAAAATTAAACTTTGAAATCAGTGACACAACAGATAAAAAACATTTTCAAAATTTTTATTTCTTTTAATTTTATTTTCTTCTCTTACAAATAATCTGGTACAAGGTTTGAAAAAGATCTCCGAGTACCAGTCCTGAGTATTTGTAACAGCTAACTTCTATTAACAACAATATTGGTCCTTCAGTGTGATAACTCAGCAAATCAACTCTACAGGTTTATATTATATTAAAAAAAAAAAAAAAAAAAAAAAAAAAAATCTAATTTACTTTTGTACAACACAGATATAGTTTCAACAACCAACAGATAAAATTGAAAATGGTGTCATTTCTTCCTAAAAATCCACTATTCATTTTATTTTTTTCTGTTGCATTTCAGATGGGAGACATTAGCACTGCAGAAGACTACTTCAATAAATCTGAACAGCTTTTGCCAATTGGAAACAAAATTACAGCCTCTAAAATTGCCCTCAACAAGTAAGTCAGCATTTCACTCTCTCCTCCCCAACCAGAGTCAGTAAAAGACCCACAAAGTGCAAGGGGTGCTTAAACATAGTTGTGAGCAAAGAGAAACATTCTCCTTGTCCAATATCATGAAGATCAGATTACTGAGGTATCTCCCACCCAAAAACTTTTTTGCTGCATCTTGTCTGAACAAGATGCAGCAAAGACGACATCAACAGGTTAGGTTACTGGGGTTTTATGGCATACCAATCTTTGTCAGTTATTGAATGTCAAATCCTATTTATATTTGTAAATGTATAGTTTGTAGATACATTTTTAATTGAGCCAGAGCTCATTTGTTTGCACACAGTTAAATGGTTTCAAGTATCACTATACTACTAACAATTAAATTTAGGCATGCCGTTAAAGAATGAATTCTATTCAATATCACTCATTTATTTACACAGTCAAATTTATTTCTCGCAATTCGATTTAAATTATTTGTTTACACACAGTTTAAATGTCAAACAACAATTCTATTTAGCCCATAGATAAGGCGCTACCATTCTGGGTCAGGGTAAACCTGGGAGCAATATCATTGAAGAGGTACTCCATATTCCCTAAAGCTCCAGCAAGCCCAATCATCTAGAGCTGTAGAATACACCAACTGCATCTCTGCAGGGGGGTAAGACTACTCTAACAAGTGTTAGAAATAGAACTGTTTTTACATTCAACTATTTGTAAACAAATGACTGATGTTTAATTGAATTGTTAGTGATATATAGCAATACTTTGAACCATTTAGCTGTGTGCAGAAAGAATAGAATTATTAATATTACATGACAATACTTGAAATCATTTGATTAAGTGCAAGCAAATGATTAAGACTGAATAAAATTATTATTGTTCAATAGCAATAATTGAAACCATTTAACTGTAGAAACAATAGCAATACTAGTGTGCAAACAAATTATTTCTGACGCATTTAAAAATGAAATTGCCTACAAATTATGTGTACAAAAAAGTAGGAGCTCAGGTGCATTTAAAAGTTATCAACAAAATGTATTTTCAAATTATATATATATATGGTTTAATGTCATATCCAGAACACTTGTTGGGTGGGGGATCTTACCCCTTTATGGAGATGCAGTTGGTGTATTCTACAGCCCCAACCAGCTGGGCTGAGGGGATGAACAGATACCACACTCAGAATATCATAAGCTGACCAATTCATGTACTCCCAAAGGATATATTTGCTTTATGTCTAAATGTTAATCTCTTGGGATATTTGAAAAATGTAAAAAAGAAAAAGTTATCTTAGTTTTCTGAAATGACATGGTTGAACACAGTTCAAACAATGACAAAGTTATTTTTATGACCATAATTCATCTGTATTTATTTAAAAAAAGAATAAAATAAAATTGGAGTAAAATTAAGTGAACGTTAAACTCATTAACTGAATGTTTGATCTATCTTCCCCAAAGAATAAAGTGCATTAACAAGGAAGATTATGTGGAAAAATTTACTATTTTTTGCATAAAATCTGGCCCCTCCTATCATTAGTCTCAACTTATATACATTTAGGCTACAATGATATTTTCTTCATAATACAGTCCCTGCCCTTAGCATAAACTCGCAAAATAATCTAATTTATTAAATCTTAAAAACACATTTTAAGTCAAATTTTTTAAATAATTAACAAAATTAGTCCTACCCTATCCTGTGACGTAAACCAGACATAATGGTATGCACTTGTTTACGATTTTTTCTATGAATATTTTATTGTACATTTTATGTGTCTTTATTCCATTATAAGTTCTTTTTTAGCTTTTATTTTTATTGTTGAATTTCATTTATTTTAAATACTTAAGGATAAATTTATTTCACATCCCTTTCATTATGTTGGTGACATAACATCAGTTGTAGTGAAATTTAGTCAAGAAGAGTGACATAAGAGGAATTTGACATAGGCCAAAGTGACATAAAGCCAGATATTACTGTACAATATTTCTCATGATAAAAGGTTTATTTAAATGTCAGAGAAATTTGTTCCTGAACTTTAGGTCTCCAAAAGATATTAAATAAAAAGGTCTGTTTATTAGCCATACAATAAATAGTAAATAGAATTTTAAAGTAGTCAGTATTACATGGTAATTTTTTCTATTTTTTTTTTTTTTTTTTAATTCTTAGACAAAGATTGAGTCATTTTCTTTCAAGAAAAAAAAAATTATTTGTGTATAATACACACTGACTCTTTGGAAATTGTGGTAGCCAAATCCTTAATAGCAGCTAATATTTAGTCATTTTTGTACCACTAGCAAATGAGGAGGGGGTTAAACATGAATAATGGCAACCTAAAAGAAGTTGTACATATTGTTTTATCACCAAACTGAAAAATATTGTGATATAACCTCCTCCCACAACTGACACCAAATTGCTATTATTAGATTCTATTATTATAATTATTTTTTGGCATTAACATCAGCTCAGTCCCAGAGGGTCTCCCCCACCACCCCACTAAGCAGCACCTGCCACTTTGTCAAAAAGGCTAAAAGGTCAATTTTTATCACTCAGTGCCTGAGGCACTCCTGAAACTTAATGCCAGTGGGACTAAAGATATTTCTTTGCTCACCCTAGTGAGAGGTATGCTTTCTGCCGAGCATCCTATGTTATTCCAACACCGAGTTTGTTTATTTTTTCTTCGTTAAATATAATTATCAGATTCAGGCAATAAAAGAAAGCTTCACTTGCATACAATCTGTTGAATGATGACATTGCTTTTCGATTTTTAATTCTATATTATTTCTCTTACAGAGGTCTTGTGGCGTTGTGTACAAGCAACTTCTTGGAGGCTTTCCAACATTTCAAATCTGCTGTTATACAAGACCCCAGCAACCCAGTGGTAAGTCAACTCATAAAATTCTTTTAAATTGATGTCTTAAATAATGACGATACAAAAATCATAATTTTACACATTTGAATTGCAGCATCTGTTATGCTTTTGTAACCAAAGTTAAAATGTGGACCGATCTCTAAACCTGACACATATTTGTACTTGTGCATCAATAACTTAAATCAAAAATATGTTGGTACAAAAATACTTAAAAATCTCACATTATATCCCTTGTCGTGAATACTTATCAAAAAATTAATTTAAAAATTCAATTAAAATTCCATAAATTTAATGAATATGAGCCTAATTCAATAAATAAGGCAATTTGTTCCCTACCCCCAAAACCTTTTCTCTACATGTTAACTATGAATTATTTGGAATTGGTTCACAGCAAAAATTATTTCAGTCTTGCAAAAATATTTGTTTTGAGGTTATTCAAAATGCCAGCAAATTCAACAGTGCATTCTAAAGACTATAAAATGTTCCATATGGACCATTTTCTGACCCCACCCCCAACCTCTACACTTCTGTTCCTCAGTCTGGGGGCAGTGGAATAAGCCAATTGCAATTCTGCAGAGGAGTAAGCCCCCTCACCATCAACACCACATGGAGCAGCCCGTTATCCCTAGCTACACCAGAAGAAAAAAACTTTAGGAAAACAAAGGTGTCACAGACAACAAAATGATAACCATTAGAAGTTGTGAACTAATCAATAATTCCCATAGAAGTGAAAAATGAATACTGCTTAGAGAGGGTAGAACAGTACATCCCTGCAACCTCAAGGTGCTTTAAATGTCAAGAATATAGACACCACAAGGAGAACTGTATGGCCATTTACTTGGATGGTTTTTGAGATGGAGGTAAGACAGACATGTGGGACACTGCTGGAGAAGCAAGTAACATTCTACTATGGACCCCTACACATGGATGTGCCAATGTTGGCCGACCAGCAATAACTTATCTACCTCAGCTCGGTGCAGACCCAGGATGTAGTTTGGAAGACCTGCCAGGAGCAATGAATGATAAGAACAAATCGTGTTGTCGAGGATGTCTGACATGTGGAAGGTGTGGCCAAAGGGACCCAAATCACATGGCGGAAGATTGTTCCAACAAAACCAAATGCTCAAACTATTAAGTGACTCATCCTGTATTTTGAACAACTTTGGAAACAAGAAAAATAATCAAATCCTATATGAAAGATAATACCTACACTTATGTAGCACATAAGGTAAGTTCAATCAGCAGCAACAGCACCAAATCAACTTAATAGAGAGCTCTTATTGAAAAACTACTGCAACTAGGACAAAACAACTGTTCTTGGAATTCCAGCCAAAGAAACTACACTCAGCTGAAATATGTCAAAAACTAGAAAAAGTAGTATAAAGCAAAGATTGCACTGATCCACTCATAAATTCCCAAAATAGATAACTGTGGCTTTGAATTTGTGACATAGGTTTTTTTCCTAACAACAAAAATTAAAAATAGAAAATAATTACCCTAGCCAAACTTTAACCTTTCCTTCAAGCCAAAATAAATCATAATCAACCACTGAAAATATCCAATCCTTCAACACCAAAGAAAGGAGACACACACAAAAAAGAGAAAAAAAAAAATCATACAAACAAATAAAATGCAACTTCCAAGGATCAACCAAAACCCTATATAAATACTTTAATGTTGAGTTTGAGTTAATGGCATATCAACCTCTGTGGGTCATTTAATGCCAACAAAGGTTAGATTGGTTTTGGTTTTGTCTTTGTGGGTTTTAGGGCATGGTTTTTTTTTTTTTATAGTTCTTGATTCTATTCAGCCACATTGGTGAAAAGGTGATTTGGTCAAATTTCAGTGAAACAGTGAGGTTTTTTTTTTGAAGAATCAAGGTGTTCCTTTAATGTTGAGAGTATGGATATTGAAACTGACAATATAATTGTAAACCTCAATCTAGCAGTTATGAAAATATAAGATACATTTACACAAGATCATCTACAAAAGCATACGCCTGTGAAGCAAAATTTGTCTACTAACCTTTGTCTTGCACTCAATTAGTTTGCTTAAAAACATTTACCTACAAATCATCACATATAATTGATAAACAAGGTAAGCCAAGAAGAATTTAATATAAAAGGAAGTCAGTTGACACTATAACATTTTGGTTCTAATTAATTTGGTTCATATTAATTTCTTCTTAGATTATCTTATTTTTCTCTATATTGTCAGATTTACTTCCATTCATATAGTACATGGTAGTATCTGTGACCCTGGGTTTCATGCTTTACACATTCTGTCAGGCTCACAGTGGCAAACTCACATTCAACTTATTTGTCAACATTTTTTGCTTAAAATACGCTCTTTTCTGTACACATCACACATTCTGTAAATTTTACAAGGTTTGGTTTTATGGTATATCAACCTTTGTAGGTTATTCAATACCAAATCCTCTATGTGTGATTTTTAAATACATTTTCTCGATAACATTTTTAAAATGAACTAGAGCTAGTTTTTTTCCACACAGTTAAAAGGTTTCAAGCATTTCAATCAAACAGAAATAATTCTGTTTACTATTAATTATTTGTTTGCACACATTTAAATGGGTGATTTTTAAGTGAATATTTTAAAATCAGAACTAATTTATTTGCACACTAGTATTGCTATTGTTTCTATTCAGTTAAATGCTTTCAATTATTGCTGTCTAACAGTTATAATTCTATTCAATATTAATTATTTGCTTGCACACAGTGAAGCAGTTCCAAGTATTGCTATTTAACATCACACTCATTCAGTTAAATGGTTCCAAGTATTGCTACATATCACTAACAATTCAATTAAATATCATTTATTTGTTTACACAAAACTAGAACTGTTTGATCATTTAACTAACAACTCAATTTAGCCTAAGTTATTTGTTTGCATAGAATTTAAATGTCAAACAGTTCTATTTCTAACAATTCAATTTAGCATCAGTCATTTGTTTGCAGAGTTTAAAATGTCAAACAGATCTATCTGATGCTACCACTTCGGGTCAGTTGTTGTTTGGGTTTTATGGTATATCAACCTTTGTAGATTATTTAATGTCAAATCCATTTTTATCAAAATAGTTCTATTTAAAAAAATTAAGTTTAGCATAAATACGCAGTTTTAAATGTAAGTACAGTTTAATTGTGAAAAACATTTCTATTTAGCCAAGCAGTTCTAATTTAGCTAATTCATTTTAGTATAAGTACAGATTTTCTTTATACACAGTTCTATATTAAACAGTTCAGTTTAGTGTAAGTACAGTTTCAGTGTCAAAAAACAGTTCCATTTCAAATAATTCAATTTAGCATAAGCACGCAGTTTAAATGCAAGTACCACAACTTTGGGTCAGAGTGGACCTGTGAGCAAATAGCAATGAATGGGTACTCCTCATTTCTCAAAGCTCCAAGATTGGATCCTTACCATCAGATGATTTAACGCTCTAACCAGGAGCACTCTTACCCCTCTCCAGAGATGCAGTCAGTGTATTTTACAGCCCCAGGCAACTGGGCTTTTACATTGTTTGCACTTCTCAGCAACCAAAAATTTGAGAACAGATTTCTGTTCTAACCAGGAGCACTTTGATTTGCCACCATTTTGAATAGCCTCAAAAGAAATATTTTTGAGAGATTAAAGTAACTTCTGCTCTAAACCAATTCCAAACAATATAGAATTTACATTTATGAAAAGAAAATTCCTGCGAGTGGGGATAACATTTTTTTTAAAAATCTCCTTATTCATTGAATGATTGTCATATATCTTTTCTTAAAAAATTTTAAAGTTTTTTTTCTACTTTCAGGCTGTAAACAACATGGCAGTGTCATCACTGTATTTGGGCAAATTGAAAGATGCCCTTGACACACTGGAGCATCTAGTACACCGAGACCCCAGCCACAACCTCCACGAAGGAATTCTCTTTAACCTGTGCACTCTATACGAGTTAGAATCATCACATGCCCCACAAAAGAAGCAAGCTTTGCTCAGCCTGGTTAGCAAGCACAAGGGTGACAGTTTTCATGTGGCCTGTCTCAAAATGGCATAGGTGTGGGTGTTACCACAATGAGTGACTATTTAACAGCTTGTAAACGCTGCATCAGCACATTCCATTCAAACAGACATGTTCATGCAACATATTGGGATATGGTGCAAAATTGTCAAGTTTTATGAAGAGGATGCAAAACTGTGCTCTCATCTTATTGAAATGGAAAACTTGATCCAATCCGAGGAAAACAGATGTTTATTTAATAATCAAGTGAATGCTTTGTGGATCATCAGTGACACTGTTTTCTATTTGATGGGAATAAGACCATTTTGAGAAATATTGGAAATTTTGACTCTTAAGATGACAGGTTGGCTTAAACATCTTTCTCATAAAATGCCTATCTCATAACAATTGAAAAATTTAAAATCTTCAGTTTAATGGTTTACTATTGTTTAAAAAAAAAAAAAAAAAAAAAAATTCAAAAAAATCATGTTTGTAGGAGAAGACTATGAACTTGGAATGAATTTTTATTAATTATATTTGTTGATCTCTGATATTTAACACTATTAACTTTCTCTTTCCTTTCTCTATTTATTCCTCCCCCTCTTTACAGTATTTTTCTTCTACTTTTCCTATATCAAATACTCTTTACTGAAATGAAAAATCCTTATAAAAATTACCAAATCCAAACATGAACATCAAGAGAAAGAAAATCATTTTGAGAGTAGATCATTGGAATAGCTAAAAGCTACTTTAATGGAATGTCTACATTATATGCAGTCTCTTTCTCTCTCTTTCACTTAATGAGGAAAAAAAGCAGCATACAATACAAAATTTCCATCATGCCATCTCTATCCTCCAACATTCCTTTCATCTGTTTAATTTCTTTGCTTACTAGAATGATGTTTTGGCTTTGTCGACATATCTTTCAGATTTTGTTCTCTTTAGCTTAGATTTGTTTTTCAATTAGATACTAAAATTTATGGTCAGCCTTACATATAATTTAATTGCTTTTAGTCCAGATTAAGAGCACAGATATGGGTAACTCAGAGCCCCAATTTTTTTTTTGAGACCTTATTTTTCCAGTGCAGGTATCATTGGGAAGGAGAAAAATTTTGGTAATCAGCCAAAGCCTGGCTTTGGTTTACCTTCACATCACTTTTAATTTGGACTACTTGTGTTATACTTTATCCAGTTTCTAAAGTTTTCTTAGATTTTTGCTGCAGTTTAATAATTTAGACTAATATCCTCAACAGACTGAATTTTTTTTTTTTTTTTGTAATTCAAGTGTTATTTATTTTTCTAAAAAGTTTTGGTTATACAGTGGATCCTGATTAAACAGAAGATCTATTACAAGGAATAGCAACTTTATTGGACCAACTGTACAAGTACAAGAACAGAATCAAACATGTATCTTGTCTCTTTTATGCAAATATGTTTAAAAGGACTGATTATAGGGACCAAAATTTGTGGTTCTGCCACGTTCTGTCTAGTGAGAATCCACCGTATATAGTTATACACATCAAGAGTCTCAAAAACCTCCTTTAAATGACCTGACAGCATCTTTGAACAAATCTAAAATTGCCATTCTAATTTCAAGAACTCACAACCTAACAATTTGACTCGATATTTTTCTTGGTGTTCTAGGATACAATCCAATACCATGGGCTACTTGTTTTCCTGCCCACTCGAGTTTAATATTTATAAAAGGATGTACTAAAGGAAAGTTAACTTTGTACTTAATCCTAAGGAGCCTCCTAAAACAATAGGCCTTTCGCCCTGGTCTCCTGGATTGAAAAATAGAAAATGTTAAAGCTGTTAAATAACAGGTTACAACATTCTATAGGCAATTTAAAATTAAATATAAAAATTGCAACATATTAAGAAACATAGAAGTGAGGAATCCATGGTTGAAATTCCAGCTGGCCAAGTTTATGAGCTTCTAGTTAGAAGCGCAAATACCAGCTGTTCGAATTTAAAGGGTTGAATAAGTGCAAAACAGACCCCATCCCCATTTCTCTCCATTGACAATAGTCTCCGAGCTAATGAAGTTTAAAATTTTAAACTTCCTTTTGGTGCCTATATATATTTTTTTAAAGATATAAAATGGGTGTTAGTTTATTTAGAAAAGGACAAAAAAAAAAAAAAAGGGTTTAGTGAATAATTTATCTTTGCTTCCTTCCTTTAAGTGCCTCCAATAAACAGAGATATGTTGCCAGGAAAATTAATCAATTCCGACACCTAATAAACAGGAATAATCTAGTATGGATATTTCACAGTTCTTCATTTAGTGATGACGACATGTCTGATTTTCTCTACAGAAAAAGAGACTTATAAAATAAAATAATTCACATTTAAAATGTTTTATTTATTTTCAAAATTAAAAAGTTTCTTTTTCTTTTTTCCTATTTAACTCCAAGGAAATATTTTTTTTAATAGACTGAGTGTGAATGAATTTTTTTTTTTTAAAACTATTAAAAAAGAATACTCGACTCCTACCATCTGTATGAATATGTACTCAGAATTTTACATGTCCCCCCCACCCTCTTGCTACGCAGCCCTTCCACCATGGGTAGAATGTGATGCATTGTTTGAATTCGGTTTTCCTTCTCCTAAACTGGTTGCTCAATAAAGGCCCAAGAACCTTGTCTGTCCTGTTTACTCATAGCTGAGAGAAGGGTAACAAATGGATTCACAATTTTTCTAAAAGGCATTAGTCCCAAGTGAAATGCCAACAGTTTTGTGCATGATCTGAAATCCTGGTAAGACAAACCTGTAAGCCACAGTTCAATTCCTGAGGATTTTATTTTCTCTTAAGCCAATGTCCTCAAAATTTGAGGATAGTTAAAATACGAAAATCATTAAATAGTTAATTTGATATATACTTTTGTTAGGGATCAGCAAAAAAAAAAAAAAAAAAAAAAAAAAAAAAAGAGTTGCCTCCTGTGGACAGTGCATTGTGGGATTGTCAGGACTGGAAGAACTGATACACGAGTGGCAATAAACAGAGACAAAAGATGGGTCATGACACATGGTAGACGTACATTTGACTTGTGCAGACAAAGCTAAAACAGCTTCTTTTCCTGGTCAATAGATACATTTCTCTGCCTGTGATTAAATAAACCCAATTGTTTTGTTGTACACAACCGAGTCTATCTCTTCAGCTTTGTTTACAGAAAATCTAACAACTTTGCATTTAAAAAAACAAAAAAAACAAAAATCAAATGGCTGTTTCTGTGTGTTTACTATACATTTTATGCATTTCCTTATAAATAGGAAATCTGGGTCATAATGGGGGGTTAATATCACCTTTAGACCCCCCCCAATGGACACATTTAAAAAATCAGACATTTTTAATCAAGTTATTATTCAATTATAAAATGTTTTTGTCTAATCTTTATTTTACATTTATAAAGAACTAAAACATTAAATACGAGTTAATTATATGAACTTCACTGTTCCAAGACCATCTCATTTTCAAGAATATAAGTGGGTTAAAATATACATTGAATATAATCTACATCTTAAAAATTGTTTTGAAGCAACAGATCACGAGGAACATATTTTTCCTTTTTGTTAGATATTGTTAGGTTACACTCCTGTAACTTTTGGCAATTCTCCAAGAGGATCTTATGCTAGATCTGGTTATAAGAAGCATTATTTCATTCAAGTTTTAAATGAAAATCAAAGCTGAAAGAGCTTTCATCTATTCTTGTCTTATTTCTGTTATGTCAATCATCAATACAAAACAAATATTGATTAATCTACAATAAAACAAAAATATCAACTCAAATTCTATGCAAACTGTTGACTTGGCCATTCCCCTGCCTATTATCTTAAAAAACCTTTTAACATTTCCAACCCTTTTGGTGCATTAGACAAATTTAAGGGCTGCAATGCACTTGATAAAATTATTGGAGTTTTAAAATTACAATACTTTCTAAAAAGCAATTAAGACGTTGAATTGTGGTGGGGGTCTTGCATAAGTATTTTTTTAGGAAAATTTTTTATTCAGTCCCTTCTTGGAGAAGAGGAAAAAAAAGACTTACTAAAATTTGAGAAGTTATAAGTATTTCTTTTTAGGGCCAGGATACATCGCACAATAACGTGGTTTTATGCCATATCAACCCATGTATGTTATTTAATGAGAGATATATATATATATAAGTTTTTAGGTAACAATTTTTAAACAAGCCAGAGCTCATTTGTTAAATGGTTTCAAATATAAAAAATGATTAAATATTTCTATTTGATCCTAACAGGTACGACCCCCTCTGACTTAAAGTAGACCTGGGATTAATGCCAATGAACGGGTACTCCACATTCCACAAAGCTCCAGGACTGGAGCCTTACCATCAGATGATTTCTTGTCATATCTAGGACACTTGTCAGAGGGGGAGGCGGTCTTACTCCTCTGCAGAAGTGCAGTGTGCAAATTCTACTGCTCCAACTGACTGAACTGGCAGACCAAAGTTGCATCTGGCTTTTGCACATTAAATATATTTGGGAAACTAGAGTTGCTCTCCACACCAAAAGGGTTAATCAAATAAATCTGAAATCATTTGAAATTCACAGATATTCATCTTTTTTGATTCATTACTGATATTAATAAATTCATTTTTCACAACTTATTCAATGCCTATCATTGATAAGTTTGAAGCTAAATTTCTGTTTACAGATAGATTATGAGAATTATATTGTCTTGTGATTGTAGACATTTGAATATTAGTGAAAGTCAAAAGGATTGATTGATTTTAATGGCATGTCACAATCCATCTAGGGTAGAAGTTAGAAGATTGCATTTATATTAACATTGTGTAATTCAAGACTTTTCCTGTTCTATCATATATGATTTCTAAACTAATCTATTTGACCCACAGAAAAGAACCTAACAGATACTACAACTCTGCATTAGAGTGAATCTGGGAGTAATAGCAATGAAGGGGTAACTCTCCCCAACTAGAGCCATATCATCAGATGTGGTTTTGAATAATACCCAAGGCACTCACTTTTTTTTGAAGGGTGGAGGATATGGTCAGCATATTTGCTAAGCCCTATCAAAAGGGGCAGGAAATATCAAAAAATGTTTTTAATTTAGTACAATTAATGTAAATAGAAATAGCACTAAGAAATGTAATATTTGCATGTTGAATAAACTTTTTATAATCAAAATTTAAAATAAATCATAAACTTGCCCTTACATGAAATTTTCATTTGAAACAAGTTTCTTTGCCGTTTTTACCTTGTAGGATTACCTCCTTTGTCTACCTAAGGACTTTTTACTACTGACTACTAGATGGGGAGACCAAAGTGTTGCCATAGCAATGGAGCCTAGTTTAAAAGAAAGAGGACACGACAACATTCTCTTTCTTTACAAAATAGCCTAGAAGCAAGGACTTGTTATCCTTTCAGGACAGATGTTTATCACCCATGGAATTTGTGACAGTGAAATTCTGATGATACAAAGTTTAATTAGGAAACAAATTCCATGATTTAAATATTCTGTGCCTAAAGCAGGAAACTGAACATCAGCAAATGTTTAAATTATTAATTTTAAAAGGCTAAAAAGAAAATTTATTTATTTTTTCAAGGAAAATCAAGACTTGATGGAAGTAAAAGAGCGTGTGTAATGCATAAATTACAAATTTATTACAAAAAATTTTAAATCCAAATAATCACCCAATGAAAATCCATCAAAATCTTTCATATCACTGAAATAGTTGAAATATTTCAGCATCTAGAACCATATTGATCCCAGGAGGTGAATAAAAACATAGGGGGTCCACAAAGAAGTGAATTTACTAGTTGGCATTTATAGATCTAATAAACCAGGCTCATGTAGACCAGTTACTGTACACCAAGCAGAATCGTCGATTGAATGCAATTTTCATTCATAATGTGTCATCCACTAATGGGTCATTTAAATGAATGACCACTGTTCAAGTGGAAAATACAAATTTAGACAAAAAAAAAAAAAAAAAAAAAGAGAGTTGATCCTGAAGCGAAGTCTATGTAGACTAGTTGCCAGATATTGTACACTTTGTAGAATGCCTGATTGGGTGAGATGGCCACTAGTGATGTCATTCCTTTGACCCATTTAAGACATGTTAAAGTGGAAAATGCAAATTTTGACACCTTTCTTAAAGAATTTATTGATCTTGAATTGAACCCTATGTACACATTTAAACGAATGGAATATTACTGGATGAATGAAAACTGCTGCAAGAAATCACCTTGTAGAAAAATTGTGGCAAAAAAGGAAAATATCAGACATAAAAAAAATGTTAAACTCGAACTATGGTGGCCTTGTATCACCAGAATTTATGTGGAGATATAAATTTGCTAATTCACTATTCAAAAATGTGATCAAATAACAGATAGTTCTTTACTAAGAAATGCCAACTAAGGTAATCAGTGAGTTTAATTCTCACTAACAATGGTCTGCTAAACTAGCTTACCATGTGAAGTACCCAAGAAGTTTTATATAATTATTAGTACTAGATAGGAATACTTAAAACTATATAACTAATTTTTTTTTTTTTTTTTTATATTAAGAATAGTTACTTAAAACCATCTAACAAATGACTTGAAACCATATAATTATTAATATTATTAAAATTATTAGTATTGGATAGGAATACTTGATATCAAGTATTCTATGAGCAAAAAACTTAAGGAACAACGATACCAAAAAAAATGTAAATATAGATACACACATACATGACTCTTAACTGCTAGGCATAAATAACCCTGATGAGTTGACATGCCACTAAAAACACACACACCTCACCACTCATAACGTTGATTGTAACATCGAGAGAGAGAGAGAGCACCTATCAGACTATGGACTTACGTGCAAGGATCCAAAGAAACTGGACGACGGAACTAAGGTACTTGGTTTGCATGTCTGGGGGTAGAACAGAACTCTGATGGCAGTGAGGAGAAGTCCCAAATATTCTACAAAAGATTACTCGCATGTTCTCCCTATGTGGAAGACTTAGGGTCATTTTCTGGCTTGTAGCTGGCTTAGAGTGGCAACTGCATTTGTTAAACAACAGGCAATTACATTAACCACAGGATGGAATGACAAAGTTAAGGATGCTTCCCTCAATTGTATTATAGCAGAGATGGTAGCCAGAGTATGTGAAGCAGATCCTGTGCGAGGAAATTGGGGTGTAGATGGCAACAAGATGAAGGTATAGGTAGATGCAAGTTCTGTAGCCATGGGAGTGGTATTAGAAGTGAATGGAAACATCATCGAGGATGATTCTTGGCCGCGTCTGACAGGAGATATCAAACACATCAATTTGGCCAAGCTTGATGCAACAAGAAAGGGTATTAACTTGTCCTTCAATGACGGGTGTCACGAATACCTTATCATGGACTCAAAATGTGTTCACCACTGGATTTTAGACACCCTAACCAGCAAAGCATGCATAAACACGAGGAGTCTCTCGTGAAATGTTGGTGAGGCAATGATTGGAAACATTTTGGCTGATAAATACAGATTGATGATGGACATGACAATGGTCAAGTCCAATCTGAATCAAGCAGACTGCCTTACCAGAGTACCACATAGATGGTTCAAACTACACTGAGAAGAAACAAAGTCAGTGTAGTTGGTGTGTGATACTATAGTAACCAAGTTGGACACAAGTCAAATTGCTGATATCCACAGACAAACTGGGTACCAAGACGTAAAAAGGATTGTATTTTATTAGACAGTAGACTCTTTAGCATCAGCAGAACTCAGTTGTTAAAAATGTGAGGCTTGCCAATCCATTGACCTGGTACCAATGCATTGGTAGAAAGAGAAGCTGGAGGTGGGAAAAAAACAAGAGCAGGCTAATGATGGACATTATCCATTACAGCAGTAGACATTTTTTAACTCATCAATTGCAGTCCCTCCCAGTTCGTGTTATGGTGACTGCTGCATCGACAAGACTGCCACTGTAGTTTACCAGTTGGAGTCAATTTTTTAATGAGCAAGGTCTACCAATCAATTTACTGACAATGATACGGCTTTCACCAGTAAACAGTTTAAGTTTTTAAATGACTGGAAGTACATTTGCAGTTTTGATGAGCGTATGCACCTGCCAGAAATGGCATCATACAAAGGAGTCACAGAAGCATCAAAACCATTGTGACCAGAAAGCAGTGATTTATACCAGAGGTAGTCGATTGATATAACGTCTCGCTTAAAGACAGCCTCTCACCTGCCACAGCTCCAGCTGATGCACTTCATAAGCACCATATCCCAGTACGGAGCATCGATGCCGTCCCACCATCATTGAACAAGATACCTATGAAGTAGGAGACAGTGACGTCTGGGTTGAAACTCTACACAGGTGGTGCACAACCAAGTTTATGATGGGCCATATAAGCCAGGTTAACAATCTGCAGTCAATCCTAATTGATGGAATCCCAAACCGAAACCATCTGGACAAGATAATGATTCAGAAGACTGAGTGATTGGTTAACTTGGGATCAACCGCACTAGAGGAGCCTGATAACTCCCCTGATGATGGATCACGTGAACACGGAATGACTTTGCAGGACAAAGCCCTGAACACTGGCAACCAGAATGCACAACAACCGTATGATCTGATAGTTTGTCTGAAGACGAGGTTTACATTGTTCCCTTTCAGAGAAGTACCTGGGACAAAAGGCCTGCCCCTGGGTATGGACTTGGGGATTATGAGGGAGCGTAGAGAAAGGCGAAATGAGTTACCTCGTGATCCTAAGTGAACCCATATGCAGCTTGCCTGCAGATGTCCAATAAGGAAAATTCTGCCAACTTTCAAGACCTGAATCTATGTGAAAGCATATCTCGTGTCGGCAAGAGTTGAGTCACGGCTGTAAATTTTGACTCCCTCGACAAGTGCATACATAGCGGGTTTATGAGGGGGGAATGAAGAATTTTTTTTTCTCCGTTGGCTTAATGCTTTAGGATGGAAGAGTAAGCAAGACAAAAAAAAAAAAAAAAAAAAAAAAAAAAAAGGGAAGAAAGACCAATCTGCTAGTAAGCGTTGGACTTGATTATTGACCCCCTCCCCAACCAAGAATTAAATTTTTTTTATTACTTCAAATTCATCATCCTAAAATATGATAAATTAAATAACACAATTTCTTTGTAACGGCTTGTCTATTTTGTTAGTACGGATCCTTTTTTGAAGTTGGAAAAAAAAAAAAAAAAAAAATCAAAAGAAGAGGTACAATATTGCGCTTCGACGCATTTTTTTTCTTCACTTTATTCGTAATCTTCTAGAGGTTTATAAAAGGAAAAAAAAAAAAAAAAAAAAAATCAGGTCTAAGTTTTTTTTGTTTTTAAAGAGGTTTAAAATTGACATCTGCAAATTAAACTATTCCGCTCTCTGCATATGACTGGGATTTTGTTAATGTTAAAAATACTGAATAAATTTGACCGATTAAATAAAAGGATTTATCCAAATGAAGAAAGTCTGAAAGAGAACGAATATAAAGTATCACATGGGAAATATCTTTACCGAGAATCTATTAAAAAAAGATTCTTACGCTTTTAATCAACATGAGCAGCGTGGCTTGTTTAATAAACCATGTCATTGGTGTCGGAAAAAAAAAATGCTGACTGTTTACCGATCCAAAGTAGGAGTGGGTCGCTAAAGAATAATGTTTTCAGCAACTTAGATTCGGCAGCAAGCTCCACCCGGGGTCTTTCAGAGTCGGTATTTTTTTTCGACATATTGCTAAGATTAACGACATTTCCCTTCAAATTGATTACCCAATCAATTGCCTTAGTTTTTTTTTCTGTTATCCATCGGAGATCTATTCTATGTATAAAAAGAAATGAAAGCAATTGGTTTATATATATTATATATATATATATATATATAATATTATATATACGAATTTGATTTTCTCGCCATTAAAAGAGCGGGTTTCCGGTTTCTTTGTTTAATGGCACTAATAATTAATAACCCTCGTGGGTTATTTTTTAACAAAATCATTCTTGAAGAAGAACAGCAATGATACTATTTAACAAATATTTGGAGGAGATAAGAGATTTATACCTTTCCGAAGGGTATTAGTCTGAACGTAATGACGCGACTGGAATTCGAATTCGCCAATTATGGATGTCGCAGTCCAGCACGTTGGTCATTATACCACAGGGGTTTCCCCTAGAAAAATGTTGGCAAGCGGTCAAAGAAAGAAAAAAAAAAAAACCACTTATAATATACGATTTAACATGTATTTGCTTTTTGGGCTACTTAACTAACTGCATTTTAGTTTGTTTTTTTTCTTAACGGAGAAAAAAAAAATCGAATTGTCATGAAAAGGATCTTTGCCACTAACATTTCAAAACTACACTGCTCACTGACTTTTTAAGCCAGGCGCTGTCTATAGTAGCAACTTAATAACTAAAAGCTGGGCAGGCGATATTACGGGCAATAACAATAAAACGGATACTAGATAATAAATAAAGCTATAAGAACAAGAAGGAAATAAATCCCCGTCTATTTTCAACAAGTGGGTGGATGAAGCCTGTCTGACAGTCTAAAAAGCTGCAAACAGAAGGAATTCGAAAATTGAAAATTAAAGCAAACAAAATGATTACGTAGACACACTGGTAAAGAGTCCAAAAGAAACAGACAGAAAAAAAAAAAAGCAGAACAAACCTCAATATTCAGTTTATGACGAAAGACACTTCTTCAGGTCTTAAATTCTACTTTGAACAGCTCTATAAATACGCGCCCTTTTTACCGGTGTTTGGCGGTGCACCGTCCACTTTCTTATAGGAGGCCGGTATCACCCAACGATATACTAAGTGTTTTGCTTAGATGTGACACAAGGCCGCATGAATGGGGCACCCAAGGAGACTCAAACTCACTCGTAAAGGTTTGCTCGTCTAACTTGCTAACCACTATGTAATATATTGCGACGAGGCATGCATTAAGGACAAGAGTGTACAAAAAACGTGTTTACTTACAGAATTCTTGAGAAGAAAGAGATGGAACCTTAGTTTCTATCTCTTGAGTGACATCATGAAAGAGTTCTACTCAAGGGGAATAACTTTTTATGACTATATTACACATTACACCATTGGAGGTACCCAGTTCTTGCCAAAGAAAGAATTCGCTTTCGTCGCATTCAAATTGTATTTTAATTTTCTCCCTTGTGGAATTTCGTCCTGATTATGGGAGGTTTATCTCGTTGGTGTCGATTGAAGCTTGAAAAAATCATAATGACCAACTTTTGTGCTCTCGACCTTTTGGCTGAGACGATATGATATAACGTTGGCCTCGGAGAACCGTCCCCAAGGCTTTTACCTGCTTGCAGGACTAAATTCATTGCTTGGTGCCTGAGACGTCCTATTAGGGGAACGCCAACGGGTCCAAGAATTTCTGTCCCTGCTTCACATGGGTTTCAATCTGTGTGAAGCTCTCACATTTAAATGACCTTGTGTCAAATCCTATCTAGTGGAAGGTACGGATAAATATCTCACCCCTTTTGGCAAAGATCAAATTGAGGAATCTATGCCAAAAAGCTGAGTTGCATCCAAGGGGCCATCTTCCCAGGCAGCACCAGCCCCTTTACTCCAAAAGAGTAAGGGCTGAGTTAATTGCCGGCAACTTGAGGCACCATCCAAGGGGAATGCCAATGGAATTTTTAGCAGTTTTTAAACCTGCTGTTGAGGGAGGCTTGCTTCCTGCATGGCATCCCACACTAAAAAATATCTTGTATGCACCACTTTCGAGATAAACGGATAAATAAATATTTTCTGACCAACCAGTCGTATGACTTTTAAGTTGGTTGGTTCCTAGAGCTGATTTTAGGTAGCCCCTCTCTATATATAAACGACACAGATTTCATCATGCAGTTAGAACGGCTCTTCGTAGAGGTCGTTTTTCGACCTTTCCTCTCCAGTTCTTGGGTCGCATTTGGTAAGCCGTTTCACCTCTGGGCGGTTATGCTGGGTGTGCCTCTGCACTAGAGAGTACCTCCGGCCTCAGGGGGCCATCCCACCAGACTTTTACCCTCTTCAGGGGGGGGTTATTGCCTGGCACCACTAATAAGGGGAATGCCGACGGTGCTGAAGGTATTTTTGGCAATGCCGGACGCGTGTGGGCTTTGCCCTGTGACCGGACCCACCTTAAAAACGACCTTGTGGCATATTCATCCGATGGTGGGACGGATGATAAATAATCAGAATAGCTCTTCGTTTCGTCTAACTCGCCAGGTTCCTGGGGACATCACCAAGCATAGGATTTTGTAGTGCGTGGTATTCATTGAGACTAACACCAGCATTTTTCTATAATTCTGTAGCAGAAGGAATTTAGCATTTTTGTTTGGCGCGTAATTTAATTCGACCGTTAGAGTCGACGCATAATTTCACCCAATCAGGATGACTTATTCTATTCAATCCGAACCACCTTTCTGGGCAGCAGTAATTGGGGAAAGCCATCAAACTCTCTCTTTGGCTGAACAACTTCGTTCAGTCCAGACGTCTCACTGTTTGCTCTTCAATAGCAGCAGCAGCATCGACACAATGAAGGAAGCTATCTAATTTATGGATCCCTTGCGTCTATTTCTCTTAGACCAAGGGTTCCCAGTTGAATATGAATTAGATGAATTCAATACGCCACACACAGGAACAACTTTACGTCACCCCCAAAATTGGCTATGTCGACTACGATGCAAAAATCCGCTCCGACACTTAGCGACTTCGGCTCTGGGCAACATTTTCTGGAGACATTCACGCTTCTCCCCGAAACAACCAGAAACACAAACTCACGGTGACTTCAACGTTTCTCTCCTCAAACAGCAAACACGACTTTTGCTACACTATGGCGAATCTATCTCCCTCTCACGTCCAACGACACGCGCTGCTTTCTCCACTCTTTCATAACTTCAAATCGTTCCCTTACTTCTTTCCTTCCTACGAGACTTGCAGCATAAACGTAAACTCTTTATTCCATGCTGCCATTAAAAACCCTCATAAAACATTTCGACATCTTGGAACTTCTCTCCTTTATTTACCTTTTACCCATAGCAAGGAAGTTACGTAACACCAACATAACCAACACCCGCAAGAATACATTTCTTCCCTTATAATAACAACAAATCCACTCGCTAAAATGCATTAGGCTATCTTAATGACTACGTAACACATAATATTTCGGTAAGGAAAAAACACCAAGTCAATTTAGACTAAAATGATATATATTTTATCAGCGACCTTAAATTTTACATATATATGTAGCAAAGTAAAACTACCAGCGAGCGAAGATGCATTTGTATTTCCTTCTTTTTTTACCTTTCAGTTTATTAGAGAAAGTGTGTAAATTTTTTGTCAAAAATTAATTCCGAGCAAAGGTATTAATTTCTTTATATTTCCGATTTTTCCTCTTGTTGCGGAGCCGATAAGCGTGTCGGCTCTGCAAATGAATTTAGGGATTTTATGCGTGCGAATGTGTAGCCAGAGACATGGAAGGAGACACAGAAGGCGAGGTAACAGATACAACAAAAGTGACGATTTTATTTGCCGGAATTACAAACGTGTATGTAAATGTCCGTGGCGGTTCTAATGTGGTCTTCAGCTAGGATGGGTTACGTCGTTAGCTGGTATGGTCGCGTTGTAGATGTTCGCGGCTGGACGTTCGACGAGGGTAGCTGGCGTAGATGTTTGATGCTGGTAAGCTGAGATCGGTCGAGGCGTTGGATGCAGTTGGACAGTCGTCGCGGGCAGCTGAGGTCGGTCGAGTCGTTGTGGAAAGCTGAAGTCGGTCGCTGGTAAATCGATGCCCCAGTTTTGACATTTCGTTGGTATGGTCGAGTCGTGGTTGCTAGCCCATAACAGCGAGTCGTTACGTGGGCTAGTTGTTGCAATGCTAGGGCAGTCCGTAACAGCGAGTCGTTATGTGGACTGCATAGCAGGAGCGTCGTGGTCGGTAGCTATGGCTTTGTTGTGCCAGATAGCTGTGCGGGGGTATCGTTTACGGTAGCTATGGCTTTGTCGTGCCAGATAGCTGTTCGGGCGTATCGTTTACGGTAGCTATGGCTTTGTTCTGCCAGATAGCTGTGCGGGTGTATCGTTTACAGTAGCTATGGCTTTATCGTGCCAGATAGCTGTGCGGGCGTATCGTTTACAGGAGCTATGGCTTTGTTGTTCCAGATAGCTGTGCGGATGGTGGAGCGGTAGCTGAAGGCCAACCCCTGCCTTCAGCGCTGCGCAGCCAAACAAACGAGCAGAACCGAGCGATGGTTAAGACCGGCTGGTCTTAGTGAGTCCTCTTTGTGTTTGCATCCAGGCCGTCTATTTCGACTGATCATTAATGACCGCCAGAGATGCACCGGCCCGCTAAGGTGACCTCTCATAGCCCTTAAAAAGGACCGTAAAAAAAAAGGTTGTTGAATCTACCACTAGAAGTGGCGGTGAGGTGGGTACAACCACGATAACGTAGGACCCAAGCCTCGTGGAGCCGAGTGGCCCCTGAAAGCGTCCGCGTAGACCTCTGTTTATTTGTCACTGCCTCCCACCAGACAGGACTTGACACATGGTCAAAAGCCCGAAGGCCGATTAAAGTGGGGATAAAGGGGAGGGGAAGGTCGGGAACGAGCCGAGACTCGAACCCTGCTGGTCTATGCTGCTCATCGTCTCACTTGGTGCAATGTGAGACTGATGAGGCAAGCAGTTTCACGAACCCAAATCTGGGTCCGGGCACGTATGCCGGGTTATGGCTTGAACTAGACACCAAGGTCTAGTGCCATACATAGATTTCGAGAAAGTCCGCGGGGACCCCTGTTATTTATCGAAGCGTCCCACCAACGCACGAATATGGCCCAAGGCCGTTTTTAAGGTGGACCCGGTCGCAGGGCCGAAGCCCACACGCGTCCGGCAAGGCCAAAAATTCCTTCGGCCCCGTCGGCATTCCCCTTTTGGGGCGCCAGGCAATAAACACACCCTGAAGGGGGTATAAGCCTGGGAGGGATGGCCCCCTGAGGCCGGAGGAAATCTCCAGTGCCGAGGCACACCCGGCAGAACCGCCCAGAGGTAAGACGGCCTACCGAATGCAACCCAACGACTGGAGAGGAAAGGTCACAAACACCCTAAAAAAGAGCGGGGACCTCTGTATTTATCGTTGCGTCCCACCAACGCACGAATATGGCACAAGGCCGTTTTTAAGGTGGGACCGGTCGCAGGGCCGAAGCCCACACGCGTCCGGCAAGGCCAAAAATACCTTCGGCCCCGTCGGCATTCCCCTTTTTGGGGCGCCTCAGGCGCCAGGCAATAAACCCAACCCCCCGAAGGGGGTATAAGCCTAGGGGGGATGGCCCCCTGAGGCCGGAGGAAATCTCCAGTGCCGAGGCACACCCGGCAGAACCGCCCAGAGGTAAGACGGCCTACCGAATGCAACCCAACGACTGGAGAGGAAAGGTCACAAACACCCTAAAAAAGAGCGGGGACCTCTGAATTTTCGCCGCCTGAAGCCTTTTTATATGGAAGAAAGGGAACTCCACGTCTGTCGCACCACGTGGATTGAAAGTTTTTCTACAAAAAATGGACGCAGAAAATAAGTATTTCTTTAGCCCGCTATAGGCTAGCGAAAAGTATTACTTCCATTTTTATAGAATTATTTCTGGCAGAAGTATTTTGCAAATGTTGATAAATATTAATTTTTCCCCTCCTTAGCTGTAACGGCCGGTTAGAGTCGAAAAAGGGCTTCATCATTTCCGGCCGCACCCGGATGTTATTTCTCTAGGGCGAAGGTGTAATCTGATATGTTTACGTTCGTAGGCCGGTCGCGGCACTCTTCCCCCACAAGAATTATACAATGTCACTCTGGCATTAACCTTGAAACCAATAGACGCGACAACCCAACTTTCTGCGTTTATGTAAATTCGATCGCATGACTGACAGTAATTTTTTTTCTGCCGAAAACAAAGTTCCCAACACAGTTTGTGCCTGGTTGGCGAAGCGGCGTGATGTGATTATAAAACCTCCATGATAAACAGGGAAATAAAAAGGAAAACCAGATGTAAACAGTTTGATTGAACCAAGGAGACGAAAATCCAAGTTTCGCCAACCCCAAAGGAAGACCATTTAGTACCATTCCCGTACCCAAAGAATTGAGATTGCATCCGTTTGAACACTACCTATTTTTCCAAGTGATTTTGATTTATCTCACCATCTTCCTTTTACGGAGATTTACATATATGTTAAACTCTCATAATTTTGAATTCTACTCCAAACCCACCATCTGATATATTGTAAGTGAACTTTCTCTTTTCTTCATAAACTGATATTTTGTATGAATGCATCCTTTGCTCGTAGGTCGAAAATATCTCGTTTAGATCCTATTCCCCCCATTTAACGTTGTTTCTTTTCTTTTTGTTCTCCTACCCCCCCCCCTTCCTTTTTGGTCAAATAAATGCTTGTGTTTAAAATTTGCGACTGCTGTTGTTTTCTGTAATTTCGCAAGCGTGTTTTATGGGGATTTTTATAAACCCCGAAAAGCTCAGTTTATTCCTATGTTTTGTAAAAGAATAAACCGTACTTCAACAGCAGTAGGGAGATGGGTGGCAGCTTTTGAAGAAAGGAGACGAACGACTTTTAGTGTAACAAAGTTTATATACAACAAACAACAAACAGTGTTTTACACCAAATGGAACAAACAACGAATATGTGAGAGTTCAAAAAAGAGTTCAATGTTCTGATAGGTGGTAGGGTTTTGTAAGGTTTGTTAGGTTTAGGCGAGGTTGTAAGTTTAGGTTGTACGGTTGTAAAGATGAAGTTATGAAGGGTTAGGTTATAATGTGTAAGGTGATGGTTTGGTTTGGTTTCTTTTGTTTAATGGCATATCAACCTTTGTGGGTTATTTAATGCCAAAGCTATTTTCCTAGAAGAACAGTAGTGGTACTATTTAACCCATAGCTGGGAGGATAAGGGGGTTCATACCTTTCCCAAGGGTATTTGCCCAAAAGGGAACGTAATAGCGCGACTGGAGTACGAACTCACGTACTACGATTCCGCAGTCCATCGCTTTAACCGTTACACCAAGAGGACACCCCCCACCGGTGTAAGGTGAAGTTGTAAGGTTGTAAAATAAAGTTGTAAGGTAAAGTTATAAGGTAAAGTTTTGCAGATAAAATGCTTGCTGGAACTTAGCTGTGTGTCCTGTTCCTTTTAACTCAGCACGTGCGTTCGTCGCTCTAGGCTCCTGGCTGTGTGTTGAAGGTACCAAATAGGTTTGCCGTCAAGGGCTGATACGAATGGACCTGTTGCTAACAGCGGTGGGAGTGGAAAAAAGAGGAAGAATCTTCAGTTGGAGCTCTTTTTATAGTGGGCGCCACGTAACCCCAAGGGGCTGCTGATATTCGGTGAAACAGGATCACCAGTTCCTTAACAAATTTCCACAGTTTATCGGTTGTTTTCCCTCACATTCATTGGCGTCTTGAGAAGAATTTCCCATTGCCCGCGTTCTTTTATTATTTATATTCGAACTCGGGAATCGCGTATCTTTTTATTATCATTATTGTTGCGCAAACACCTTCGTCGACTCCAACGAGCATGCGCATGTAACAATATATTTACACAATATATTGTAAAACATGATAAATGTTTCAAATCATAAAAAGGTTACAAACGCATTTCCAAAAAACAAAATGTACTGAATAATAGCGGTGGAACACTAACGGTTTCCTGGAGTAGGGAAAATTCTCAGAAGGTAATTTGCATGCACGTGCTTCTCGCAGAGCGGAGAAGAAAGAAAAGGATTCTTCTCTGACTGATGGCTACTGCCAAAAAATGGTAGAACTCGCTTCTCGAAATGTCACATGACCAACGTTCAGGTGATTGTCGGAAGCTCCGCCCATAAATCTCCAAAAGGGAGTCAATTATGTTTTGTTCCCCAACACCAGCTTTGTAGGGCTTGCTAAGTCCATTGCTTGGTACCTGAGGTGCCCTGTAGGGGTTATGGTGGATTTCGTTGTTGTGTTGTTCGGTCTTTAATGTTTTGTGTTTCTAACTCGATTGGTTTTCTTCTCAACAGAATTAATTCGTTGCCGTCTTCTGTGTCTGTAGATGGCTGCAAAGGAATTCATGAAGAAAAGAAGAAAATAGACCAAGATACCTTTTAAATTTTAACTTTATTTCTGGGTTCAACAACCATTGTGGGGAGGATTATTCTTCCTGAAATCAATGGAAATGGTCGCATCACCCAGACAAGGTGTTAGAATATACTAATCGCTTTCAGGTTGATGAGTCCAAAATCAGTGTTTTTATGTTGTTGGTTTCAGCGGTGTCGGCTCACAGCAGACATGGTGTCGGGCTACTAAACCAAATCAACCATGTATTCGCTGCTAGCAGCCGCATGAGAGGTCCTTTCTGTGCTATGGTGGAGGCTGCAAGAAGCATGTGCGTGCGAATTATCTTCTGAGAATTTTCCTTACTCCAGGAAACCGTTAGTGTTCAACCGCTGCTATTCAGTACATTTTGTTCTTTGGAACGGCGTTTGCACAGGGACGGTCCTTTTTCCGGGCATGCGTCGTAACAACTTCCTGCCAGGAGCCTCTATGAACTTCTGATCTCCTTGAACTTATTTTATATTATTTATTATATTTTTCTTTTTTCTATCCACCACAGCCCCAATAGAGGAATGTCGATGGGACCAATCATTTTTTGTCTATGCGTGCATGGGTTTTGATTTGTGCATGCCTACCAGGACGTGTCCTTTTACGCAACGATTGTTTTTGTCATTGGGACATTTCTGATGGACTAATACGGGGGCGGGGGGTTACTTCTAAATACTTGTCTTCTGAAACCGCTGGTTTCAGGGTATTGATAGAAATTGTCTGGGGTGTGTTCTTTATTAGAACGGTATAATATTTGTCGTTCTTTGTGACGACTTTGTAAGGTCCACGATACGGGGGTTGCAGTGAGGGCGACCTAGCAGTATCCCGAATAAATACGTGAGTGCAGGATTTAAAGAATTTGATCACGTATCTCTTCTGTTCTGTCCTGCTGTGGAATAGGCCATCTCAGACATTTTACAGGAAAGACTATCGACGAAGGATGTCATATCCACAACTTTTAGTGCGGAAGTACTGTGCCGGTAACTGCAACGTGGTTCCATACAAAGTTTCCGCAGCCGAACACTTCAACTCTTTCTTCACCGTAGTACGAAGTCCCAGGGGCATTAGTGGTAGGTGTTTCAACTATTTGGTGCTAGTCAACTCCACACGTAGGGAAGCCTTCAAGTTGATGTGTAGTCTCTCCACCATGCCATTTGCTTGGAGATGATACGCTGTAGTGTGGATGTTTCTGGTACCCAAAAGTTGTGACAATTTGCGGAATAGTTCGGATTCAAATTGGCGTCCTCGTTCTGTCGTCATTCTTTCTGGTACACCATACCTCGCGACCCATCCGGCAAGGAATGTTCTGGATGTAGTGTATGCTGACATATCTGGCATCGGCAATGCTTCGCACCACTGGGAGAATCTGCCAACGCATGTCAACAGGTATGATTGTTCTTCACGCATGGGAAGTTGTCCGGTGATGTGGATGTGGATGTGTTTGAATCTCTCATCCGATGCAAGGAATTCTTCCACAGGAGCATGGGTATGTCAATTAACCTTAACTCTTTGGCACTTCAGACACATCTTCGTCCATGCTCTCACGTCTGTCTTAATTCACGGCCAGATAAACTTGTCAGTTAACAAGCTCATGGATACATTAGCTCCAGAGTATGGCAATCTATGCATTGAAGTGAAAATGTCTTTGCATAAAGATGCAGACACCAACGAACGTTACTTGGCTCTTTTCTGTGCTCTCGGGGTAGCTGATCTTCACTAGCTGCAACGCGGTGTTTTTCTCTCGTTTAAGGCATTGGAGGTGCTCATCCTTTTGTTGCTCCTAGGAAAAGGTGTGAATATTGATGGAAGGTTCCAATAGAAAGGAATTAATTCCACGCGATAAAGCGTCTGCGGAGATGTTATTCACTCCATTAATGTGTCTGATGTCCAATGTGAACTGGGGGATATAGTCCATTTGCCGAATTTCCCGTGGGAAGTATTTATCCAATAAGGACTTCAGGGCGCCCAAAAAGGGTTTGAGGTCCGTCAAAACATAGAATTGCTGACCTTCCAAAAACTGCCGATAGTGTTGTATTGCAGCAAATGTGGCTAGCAATTCATTGCCAAAAATGCTATACTGCGTCTCCACCTTCGTCACTTTCCTATTTATCTCCATTCAGACTTGTACTTCTGTTGCAGGACTGCTCCAATTTCAATTGCTGAAGTATCTATCGCCAGGCACAGTTCACAGTTGGGTTGGATGTGAGACAACCTGATTGTATCCGACAGCATCTCCTTCACTTTCTTGAATGCTGTTACTGCGTGTTCCGACAATGTTACTCTGCTGTTTTTTTTACATTGGTTAACATGTCTGTCAATGGTAAAAGTACATATGCACAATGGAGAAAGAAGCTACGGTAAAAATTAACTAATCCAAGGAATGTACGCAGTTGTCTCATTGTTTTAAGGAATGAGAAATCCTGAATACATTTAGTTTTGTCTGCTGATGGGGAAATTCCATTTGTCAGAATAATGTGTCCTAAAAATGTGACCTCAGGTTGCCTGAAAACGCACTTTAGAGGGTTGATCACAACACCATAGCGTTCGAACACCTACCTAACACGACATATATCCCTGTTCATTCTGGCTTGCTATTAACACGTCATCTATGTATGCACAGAAGAACGATGAATCCTGCAACACCCCATCGATAATCCTTCGAAATGTTTGGGCTGCATTTCGCAAACCAAATAGGACACGTAGGAATTCAAACAGACCCAAAGGTGTGATAATTGCCGTTTTAGGGATATGTTCCGGGTCTATTTGGTGGTACACCCAGACCAGGTCAAGTTTCGTAAAGATCCAGTTATTCTGAGCAACTGCTGTTATGTCCTGTATATGTGGTACTGGATACTTATCAGGTTTGGTAATAGCATTTAGTGCTCTGTAATCCTCACAAGCATGCCATGTGTTTGAGTTTTTACTAACAAGATGAAGTGGTGCAGACCATTCGCTTTTTGAGGGACGAATAATACCTAACTTCATCATCTGTTGAAATTCTGCTTTAGTAGCCTTCAATTTGTCGGGTGCTAGGCGTCTGGTCCAATTATACATAGGTGGACCGATAGTTTTTATATAATGGGTGGTAGTATGTGGCAGCGCTTCCTTATTAAAAGAGGGGATAGATATTGAGGGGGTATTCTTTAATCAGTTTACTGACAACACCCTCCTCGCTTGCTTGTGCCACAGTGGGACACAAAGAAGTACCAGATTTAACCACTGCACACGCTTTTAGGTGTGTTTCCTGGTCTCTCAGACACTGGCCGTGTAGATCGACTACGAGTCCAAAATTTTGTAAAAAATCAGCGCCTAATATGTCACAACCCACGTCAGTAATGATAAAAATGTGGGTGTACGTTCTCTGTAAACCTTGGTCGAGTTTCATACACTTCTCACCATAGGTGCGTATTAAGGAACCGTTTATGGCTCGCAGGGTAAATTTATTAGGGCTAGAATGTTTGATCCCACTCGTTGTTGGTAGGAGAGACACTTGTGCCCTACTATCTATGAGGAATATTTTAGACTATTTATCAGTCACATAAAGCAGGTGGCCGGAACTACGGACGCAGGCAGGTGAAGCCGCTTTCTCCTGTCAGTTTACTCTTTTCCCTGCTCATTATAGGAGTATGGTGGGATGCAGGAGTTTGCTTTGTCCCCAAACCTCATGTGCTTCCAACATAAAAGCTTTTTTTTTCGCGTTCTCTGGACTGCGACCGAAATTTACTGCGACAACGGTTTAACTTTTTGTTGACGGATTATTTCGCCACGTCATTCGCCGATTGGTCCACAAGAGCTAGTAAATGCCTCTGTTCTTCTCTTATTTCGCTAATGAAATTAACAGTGGAGTCATCCACATGGGATATCATAGACATCTGTGTGGCGAGTAGTTCGGCAACGTGATCTGCCACCACCACTACCGCTTCTATGGGGGAGATTCATCCAACGAAGCCAATGCAAATTTGTACAGCATTGGTAGCTATGGTAAAAAACATGGCGGACGATAGACTTATCTACAGCACTCTCGGCTAGTCTTTGTAGCCTTTTCATGAATTGAGATGGGGTACTATCTCCTAATTCTTCTTGCTCTAGAAGCAGGGTGATACGAATGTGTTTCGACACAGTCAAACATGCTATTATCTGTTCTCGGAATGTCTCGTTTGGTTTTCTGACGGGAGCACTCCTAAGATGTTTTATCTCAGCCATCGTGTCGCTCAGTAAAACGGACGACACGCAGTTTGGCTTATCCAACTGGTTTGTTACGCCTCTGCGTAAAAATATATGTCCATTTGGGAGAAAAAAACGGAGGGTTTTCGCAGTGAAACAGAGGGATAGTGTTATAGATAAGCGTATGGTTGCAAGAGACAACGGACGAGAGAAATGGATTTAATTTCGTTTATTTTTAAATAAATAGAAGTCGGTATGTCAGAAGAGATACAGGCTCTCTTCTTCCACCAGATATGGGTCAGGAGGTGAGTGGGTGTAAGCTGTTTTTAGGTGGGTGGTTTGTTTATTTGATGCCAAATCCCCTTTATACATATATATCAAATTGGTTTGGTTTGGTTTTATGGCATATTAACCCTCATAGGTTATTTAATGCCAAATCCCCTTTATACATATATATCAAATTGGTTTGGTTTGGTTTTATGGCATATTAACCCTCATAGGTTATTTAATGCCAAATCCTCTTTATACATATATTAAGGGCTATGAGAGGTCACCTTCTGCGGGTCGGTGCATCTCTGGCGGTCAGTAATGATCAGTCGAAATAGACGGCCTGGAGGCAAACACGAAGAGGACTCACTAAGACCAGACAGTCTTAACCATCGCTCGGTTCCGCTCGTCCGTTTGGCTGCACAGCGCTAAAGACAGGGGTTGGCCTTTAGCTACCGCTCCACCATCCACGCAGCGCTAAGATAACGCCAATCTTAGCCTCGGCCTCCTGACCTGTTCGCTCGACAGTGCTGAGCTTCGGCGCGCAAACCTTAGCTACCGGCTCAATATGTCCGCACCGCTTTGGCGCGAAACAGCCTTAGCTACCGCCTCGATACGTCCGCACAGCTTTGGCGCGAAACAGCCTTAGCTATCGCCTCGATACGTCCGCACAGCTTTGGCGCGAAACAGCCTTAGTAACCGCCCCGACTCGTCCGCACAGCTATATGGCACGCCAAAGTCATAGCTCCCGACAACGATACGCCCGCACAAGCTATATGGCACGACAAAGCCATAGCTATCGTAAACGATACGCCCGCACAGCTATCTGGCACGACAAAGCCATAGCTACTGTAAACGATAAGCCCGCACTGCTATCTGGCACGACAAAGCCATAGCTACCGACCACGACGCTCCTGCTATGCAGTCCACATAACGACTCGCTGTTACGGACTACACTAGCATTGCAACAACTAGCTCACATAACGACTCGCCGTTACGAGCTAGCAACCACGACTCGACCATACCAACGAAATGTCAAAAACCGGGACATCGATTTACCAGCGACCGACTTCGGCTTTCCGCAACGACTCGACCGACCTCAGCTGCCTGCGACGACTGTCCAACTGCATCCAACAACCTGACCGATCTCAGCTTACCAGCATCAAACATCCAGCTGTATCTCCACGACTCGACCTACGCCAGCTACCCTCGTCGAACGTCCAGCCGCGAACATCTACAACGCGACCATACCAGCTAACGACGTAACCCATCCTAGCTGAAGACTACATACAACCACCATGGACATATACATACACGTTTGTAATTCCGGCAATAAAATCGTCACTTTTGTTGTGTCTGTTATCTCGCCTCTTTGTTTCCTTCATTGTCTCTGGCTGACACTACACTCGCCGGCATTTAACTTAAATTATTTGCGGAGTCGACGCGCTTATCGGCTCCGCAACACCAGGACCTGCGTTATGTGGACAGGGGATCCAAACACCCAATACAAGTATTTAAACAAATACCTAAGGGAATAGAGCATAGGTTATCAAATAACTCCTCTAATAAGGAAATTTTTGAACGAAGCATGTAGGAATATGAGGAGGCATTGAAGAATGACGGATATAGGATCAAATTAGAATATCGGGATAGGGAGGGAAGTAATACGCAAAAAAGGAGAAATCCAATGGTTTAATCCCCCCTATAACATGGAGGTAGTCAATAACTTAGGGAAAGAATTCTTTAAGTTGTTAAAAAGAAATTTCCCCAGTGGGAACCCGCTACATAAGATATTTAATAAGAATTGTGTTAAATTAAGTTATAGTTGCATGCCCAACATCAATGGCATAATAAATAAGAATAATATAGCTAAACTAAGTAAAGAGAAAAATAAGGTGATTGCTAAATGTAATTGTAGGGATAAGGTTAGATGCCCACTGGAAGGCAAATGTAAACAAGAATGTGTGGTGTATAAAGTGGAAGCATATAGTGATCCGGGTAATGATAGAAATAAAAAGGTATATTTTGGGTCGACGCAAGGGGAATTTAAGATTAGGTACTATAACCATAAAACGAGTTTCTCCCACGAGAAGTATTGGCATAGTACCACGTTATCTAGTTATGTGTGGGGGGTCAAGGATAAAAAAGGAATAGATCCAATACTGAAATGGGAAGTAATAAAGAAATGCCATGAATATAGGGCGGGAGATAGGGACTGTTTGCTTTGCATGGAGGAAAAATTAGCAATAGCGTCTTGTAAAAGTAGGGATATGTTAAACCAAAGGTCGGAGGTTTTAAATAGTTGTAAACATAAAAGGGGGTGGTTGCTTTATAATTAGAGATAGGTTTCTGAGTATATATACCTGAGTTTTTTTTGTTTTCTTTTTTAAATAAAAGTAAGGTTTTTTGTTCATTTTATTTGTTTCTTTTGTTATGTAAATTTTAAGCTAGGTAGGTTTTTGGTGAATATAAAAAACGGCGTTTTCTCCTTTATCATTAGTCGGTATGAGACTCCCTGATGATCCGTTAAGGTGAAACTTTAGTAGGAGAATTTCGACTCGCGATTTAAGTTAATTTTGTAATTGGCTCCACTCGTGTTGAGCACTCTTGTAATTGTAGCATTGCAGCGTTGACGGTGGGTTTTATTTTTCTTTTGACCAACTGACTGCATATCTCTTGATTTTTTTCAACTGGTGTGACGGGGTTGGCCTTTTCTTTCTTTTTGTCCTATGATATTTTTTTTCTCCTGGGCGGTGATTCGAGATATTTTTATCTCTTGTTCCTGGCGGGTTTTTTTTTTTGGTAACCGTGAATGCTGGTAGATAGAAGATTAGTAAATATATAATAAATATATAGGATTTGGTTTGGTTTGGTTTTATTGTATATCAACGATTATAGGTTATTTAATGCTAGATCCACTTTTTACATATATATTAAATATGTAGGATTTTGTTTGGTTTGGCTTGGTTCTATGGCATATCAACCATTGTAGGTTATTTAATGCTAAACCCTTTTATTCATATAAATTAAATTTATCGGATTTGGTTTGCATATCAACCACTGTAGGTCATTTCATGCCAAATCTATTTTGTATGTATATTAAGTATATGATTTCTAAACACATTCTGGAGATAACATTTTTAAATAAGTCTGAGCTCTTTTTTTTGCACACATTTAAACAGTTTCACTTAATTTTAAAGAATTCACTTTAGCATAAGTAGAGTCTTTTGTTTATAAACAGTCAGTCATTTTTTAAATACAGTTTTTTTGTTTACACCCAGTTGAATATAAAAACAGTTCTATTTCAAACAATTTACTTTAGCTTAAGTACACAGTTTTTTGTTTACACACAGTTAAATGATCAAACAGTTCTATTTCAAACAATTCAGTTTAGCATGTCAACAAAGTTAAATGGTTCAAAGTATTGCTATGTATTACTAACAATTCAATTAAACATCAGTCATTTGTTTACATACAGTTAAATGATCAAACAGTTCTATTTGAAACAATTCAGTTTAGCATAAGTACACAGTTTTTTGTTTACATGCAGTTAAATGTAAAAACAGTTAATTTCAAACAATTCAGCTTAGCATAATTACACAGTTTAGTTCTATTTGACCTATAGATAGTACCCTATCAGGTGCTACCACTCCAGGCCACAGTGGACTAAGGAGAACTCTGCATTCCCCAAAGCTCCAGCATTACTGAAGCCTCACCATCTGATTGTTTAGTGTCATATCAGGACACTCATTAGGGGAGTCTTACTGTTCTACAGAGATGCAGTCATTGTATTCTACAGCTCCAGCTGACTAGGGCAACATTTTATTGTCTGAACAAACTAAATAAAAAAAATACAACAGCAGTAGATTGAGGTGTACATGTAGGAATGACATTATTGTATGTATGCATGAAATAAATAACCCCAGGGTGTAAATGAGGGAGCTATCCCCCTTGTTTGGTACGAGCCAGAGTTGGGTACACATTACCATTGTACACCGACCAGTCACACACGTGACACTGTCAGAAGGGTTGACCATTTTATTACCATTTCTCCAAGCAGAACACACGTGTTGCCTGACAGCTGCGATTTTAGACTTTGCGAAGGGGGAATTCTTTGAGGCGAACAGAGGTAAGAATCACACACTGTATCTGTATTTGCCTGAATTATTGATCTGTGTGAAAGGGATTACAGAAGTTGTTTTCTATTTTGTTTTTAGTTTCACGGTCAAAGAAGGGTCAAAGAAGGGTTTAAAGAAGGAACGAAGACCCATTGCGAATAGACAACTTCTTTACCAGTCAAGCCTTTTACCTCATTTTTTGCCACATGGTGCTACCGTTACACCAGGGTATTGCATGCCACATGCTGTTGAGTGGTCTTGTGTCCAATGCAACATGAGATTCAATGGAAACAAAAACATCTCTCAGAGGGGAACAAGACACATCTTCTTTTTAATGCATTCTGTGGGTATGTATGTACCCAACACCTCTACCACAAACAGGATGTGACACAAGGTCAATTTTTGAGCAAATATTGATGGTTTGAATTCAGAATTTTCTTCTCCTAGACTGGTTGCCTAACCAAAGCTAAAGAACCTTGTTCACCCTACTATTTAATGGTAGCTGGGAGAAGAACAGAAAGATTCATGCCTTTTCCAAGAGTATTAGCATTAGGTGATAAGGAAACAGCCACATTTTCATCTAGGATTGGAATCAGTTTTCTTTTTCTACTGCAAAATGTATACAATTTATAATAATTTCTACAGTATATTTCTTTCTCATGTTCAGCTGCCCAATAAGCTGAAGCTGTTGAGTATGCTAACTATATCTCTGTAGAGGATAAGACCCCTACCCAACCAATGAGTGTCCCAGATATGACACTAAACCATCTGATGGTGAGGCTCCAGTCCTGGAACTTTAGGAAATGTGGAGTACTGTTTCATTGCTATTACTCCCTGGTCTGCTCTGGCCCAGAGTATGAGTATCTGTCAGTGTCCTGACAATGGGTTAAATAGAACTGTTCAACCTTTTAATATGGATTATTATTATTATTATTATTATTATTAGATAATGTTAAATAGAAATATTTGAAACCATTTAATTGAGTGCAAATAATAAATAGCAATACTTTAAACCATTTAACTCTGTGAATACAAATGATCAATATCAAATAGAATTATTAGATAGATAACAATAATTTAGATCATTTAACTATGCGCAAACAAATGAGATCTGGTTTGTTTAAAAATAATATTGTGTACAAACTATTCAAACACACACACACACACACACACACATATGAACAGGATTTGGAATTAAATAACCTACAGGTGTTGATATGACATAAAGCACAACCAAACCAAACCTAACCTTATGTTCTGACCCATTTTCTTAAATCAACAATCTATACAAATGCATTGTCAAAGCAAATCCAAATACTGAATGAAAAATCCAATTAGGCTTCATTAGGAGGTTTAGTGTGATGATTATCATTATAGGAAATAAAATCTGTGACTTGAGTTCTCTGAATTCAGCTCTACTTAGCTTAAAAATTGATCTTGTATCAAATCCTACCTGTGGAACAGAGCTGGGATAAATATATGGATTAAAAATTATTATTAGATAATACTTCTACATAATACAGTCCTTTCTAAAAAATAGTTAAAATTGGCTTTTAATCTGCAGTTTATACACCAGAAAATACATTAATCTTTTAGTATATATATATATATATATATACGAGGATCATTAAATAAGTTTCCAGACTTTTTTCGTAAGGGCACTTTTATTGATAGTACACACATAGTCCCCTTCAAAGTAATCCCCTCCGGCTGCAATGCATTTGTTGTATCTTTCCAACAACTCCTGGAAGGCCCCATAGAAGTCCTCTTGTATGAGCGTGTCAATGACCTTCATCACAGCCTCTTTCATCTCCTCAATTGTCTCATAATGATAGCCTCTGAGCTTAGGAAATTACCAAAAGTCACAGGGAGCAAGGTCTGGACTATAGGGAGGGTGAGAAAGTATCTTGATGCCCATCTTGGTCAAATAGTCAGTGACAAGGATGGAATTGTGGACTGGTGCATTTTCTTGGTGGAAATGCTATGGACCTGATTTGAAGAGTGCTGGCCTCTTCCGATGGAATCTCTTCCTGAACTCCCTTAAAACCTCAACATAGCAACCCTAACCCTAACCCTTTGGCCAATCAACTCTGGTGTATTGACTTCCCTACTCCTCCCACACCTCTCATCATCCCTCACAGACTCCTTGCCTTCCTTGAATCTCTTATGCCACTCAAAAACTGATGCTTAATTCATGCAAGATGGTCAAAAAGCAGTCAGAAGCATTTCATACGTTTCTGTGGCATTTTTTCAAAGTTTAAAACAGAATTTTATTGCATATCGTTCTTCTAAAGTGTCTTCACATCCAGATTGCATTTTTGCAATTCACCAGCTGTAACAATCAGGCTTTAGTAGAGTGTATTCCAATTCTTGCTGTAGCTGTTGATTTGAACCTGAAATCATAAAATTGGTCCGTCATCTCATAAGATGTATAGCAATAACATAGTGAATTTTCAAGAGTTTACGACAATTTTAAATGCCTGTATAAAAAAGTCCGGAACCTTATTGAATGCACCATACACACACACACACACACACACACACACACACACACACACATATATATATATATATATATATATATATATATATTGGCAATAGGAGGTGCCCGTGGTGTAATGGTTATCATCGTAGGAAATAGACACGGCGACATGAGTTCAAATCCTAGACAAGACTGATTGCATTTCACATAGCACTAATACCCTTAGGAAAGGTATGAATCCAATTATTCTCCCTTCAGCTATGGGTAAATAGTAGAGCAGACTAGGTTCTTCAGCCTTGGTGAGGCAACTAGTCTAGGAGAAAGAAAACTCTGAATTCAAACCTGTTAAACTCTGCTTAAAAATTGACCTTGTATCATATCCTACCTGAGCAGAGGGGTTGGTAAATATGTATATATATATATATATATATATATATATATTTGAGGGTCTCTCAATAAATAAAGGGAATTAAAAAAAAAGCAAAATACACTCTTTTATGTGTAAATGTAAATGCTGCATTGTTTGAAAATAGTTCAAATCAAAAATTATTTTTATCCTATAAAAACATTACTTTTGAGGCTTTTCAAAATGGTGGCTAATCTAACAGAGTGCTCCAGACTTGAACAGAGATCTATTCTCAAATTTAAGATGGCTGAGAAGTACAAACCATTTACAGAGGAATGTGTGATGGATACAGAGAAGCATGTTTTAGTAAAAAAATGTTCACAATTAGACTAAACGTGGGTTTGTCACTACGAGTCTGAACTGAAAACACACTAACTTTCCGGTAATGAAAAAGTTCCAGGTGCAGCAGTCAGTAAAGAAGGTCATGCTTACAGTGTTCTGGTGCATGAAAGGACTCATCACTATGAATTTCCTTGAAAAAGATGCAACTGTAAACAGTGCTTCCTATTGCCAACTTCTTAAGCAAGTATTTTATCTTATTTATTGAATGACGTGTGTACATTTAATATGATGCCATTTAGTTGGGGATGGTTGTATAGAGTGGTTTATAGGTTTTATTTGGACTTCAGAGGTACTACTCATCTTCTCATAGCTATGTTGTTATAGCAGATATTATATAGTCCGGGGCTTTCCTAGAAGTTTATTCTTTATTTTTGTTTCTGATTCAGTAGCAAGAACGTTTCAAACAATTCAACAAGTTTTATTGTTAGAGCAAACAAGACAGAAAAGAAGAAATAAGATACAAAAAGAGTTAATTATGGTGTGCATGTAGAAAAGTCCTTTATGACACATCTGTGTGTTTATGAAATTTCTAAGAGCGATGTAAGTTTGTGAGAGACTTACATATTTGAGAAAAGTTATTTTAGTTGTTGGTTATGTGGCACTATTAAACATGCTAGTATGTATGAATTCCAATAAATTGATCAACAGAAAAAGGTTCATAAGGCTCAAATCCAAGCTTAATGAAAGAGGGTGAGTATCAGCTATACACCTCCTGCACACCAACCCAAGGACCCTGGAGTGAACTCAGAGGTGGGGTGACTTTAGAAGATTACTAACTTAGAGAAAGAATACAAGGTGAGGTTAATGGCTGCAAGATCCACTTCATATAAGCTGAGAAGAATTAGGAGACAATTGGATCAGTCAAAGCTGCTTGAAATTAAATCTAAAATTGATAACTGAAAATTGGCTGAGATGATGACCTGCTGATAAATCACAGACCATGGCCTTCAGATTATGCTGACCCAGAAAATCAAGAATGAGAACTGGGTAATTTGGGTCTGTTGGCTCAGTTTAAAACCGAGGAAAAAAATCTTGGTTAGCATTTCAACTGAGTAAATCTTTTAATGATCTTATCCATCACAGTTGAAAGCATAAAAAACTTCCAGTCATAAGAACACAAAATAAAGAGCCAGATCATAGACCTGGGATTACTATAGAACACGGTGGTGTTGCTTTGCAAACTCTGTCAGGTTCACACAGGCAACACAAAGAATTTGAAGAAGGAACAGCAAATTCAGTCCAGAGTTACAGGTTAATAAAATGTAGTAGAAGAATAATTACAAAAAAAAAAAGGCAACGATCAAGATACCTGATATGAAAAACTGACTGATAGTTGCAACATCTACAGACAAAAAAGGTCATGGTCTATCAATTAGCTTAATGAATTGATGAGAAATTGCAATGGGAAAGCTCCTCTTTACTATTGCATGTTTTGTAAAACAGACTTGGGAGAAGTTGCAATCAACAACAAATGAAAGTAACTCAGTTGATGTTATTAAATACCCACAGGGCTTCTTTGTCATATTTCTGATCAGTTGGATCCAGTCAATTTTATTCTGGAAAATGGTTGTCATTAACTCAGACATACACTTTAAACCTGAGCTCAGAATTCCTTCCAATCAATGGTGGGAACACTGCTTCAGAGAATTCTGGCCTGTGATTAAGGATTGAAATATCCTCACTGTTGTGCAGAGCTCATTGCTTGCTACTCCTGTTGTGTTAAAACCTCGTGCCTCAACCAGCATAGTGATACATCAGCTCCTAGTTTGTTTATTTGGGGTTTTTTGGCACATCAACTTTTGTAGGTTATTTAATGGTAAATCCATTTTCATACAAATAAACTGTTCTTTTTCAAATAATTCAATTTAACATAAGTACACAGTTTAATTGTCAAAAACATTTCTATTTCAAGATATTCAGTTTAGTATAGGTACACAGTTTAGTCCTATTTGACCTATAGATAGGACCCTATCAGCTGCTACCACTCTGGGCCAGAGTGAACCTGGGAGCGATGGCAATGAAGGAGTACTCCACATTCTCCAAAGCTCTAGGGTCACAGGAATCTCACCATCAGATTGTTGAGTGTCATATCAGGACACTCGTTGGGGGGGGGGTCTTTCACCTCTGCATAGATGCAGTCGGTGTATTCTACAGCCCCAGCCAATTGAGCAATTAGCTTCTAGTGTTACAAATTAGTGTAAATGACAGGTTATCAGCCATATTGTGTTAGAATAAACGCACTAGGAGAGTGTATAAACTTTTTTCTTTAAATAGAAGTAAAAAAAAAACTAAATCAACTCATATAGTCAGAGACTGTAAAAAAGATGTATTGTTTTAGACAGAGAAAGAGATGCTCGATTGAATGTGAAATTTATCTCAGAATGAAGACCCTTGAATTGATTAAAAAGGAAACTATTGAAAAAAGTAAAAAGGAAAAAAAAAAGAACATTAGCAAATAAAACATAAAACAGAATTTGGTTTGAACATTAGAGATAAGAAATTATCATACATTGATACACTTTGGACTATTGTCCTCATTTTGGTCGTTATAGTCACAACCTTTTTTGACTGTTGTACTTTATGGCCTTTGTCATATATCCATCACTGATGACATTATGAACACAGGTAGAGCATAAAGCAGGAACATTAATTGTATCAAGGGTTCTGTCTGAAATTCTTAAGTTACCAACTATGATACAACTAAAGAAGCACTGAAGGTACTGTTATGACATGAAGTTACCTCCCCTGATACTCTCGAGAAGAGAGAGGGAATTATTCGATGACCGGAAGTAAACAAACGGCCATATTGGTTTATGTGAAAGTGTAAGAAGAAGGGTGTAATAAAGGTGTCTCCGTATGCAGAGTGTTATAGTCTGAGTTCTTTGTTTTTAACATTGGTGTTTTTAACATTGGTAGCAGAGATAAAGAGACACTATGGCTTCAAAATATTTTCCTCCACCCACATTGCTTAAAGATAAATACAGTACATGGTGGAAAGAAATGAAGATATAGGAGCTCATAACTTCACTGGATAAATCGAAAAGAGCCCTCATGGTGTTTTTATCATTGGAAGGGAAGGCTAGAGAGGCTGTTTTGGAATTAGATACTGCGGTTCTTAATTCTGAGGATGGAATGAAAAAGTTATAAAAACTGGATACACTTTTTCGGGAAGATATAAACCAGTCTGTCTTTCGAGCATAGGAAATATTTGAAAATTATCAGAGACCTCCTGGGACGTCATTAGAAGATTTTCTGACTGAATTTGGCTGACTTGTCGCCAAATTAAAAGACTTTAACATTCTTTTACCAGAACCTGTACTCGCATTCAGAGCACTAAAGAGTGCCAATATCACCAAGGATAACAAAAAATTGGTCAAAGCTACTGCCAGCGAGTTAACGCTATCTTCCATGTCAGAACAGTTACGGAAGATTATGCATGGACATTCTTCCAGCAATTCATCACCCAATACTTCACCTGTCGTGGTAAAAAACGAAATAGATATTGTCAACTATACAGAAAATAACCAAATGGACCCTACTGAAGTATATTATGGATGCTCCTCATATTGACGTGATTTGCATTTTAATAATTTGCGAGAAAAGATAAACCACGCTTGAAGACGACTGGGATATAAGAATAAAACATGCTCCACTAACAAAAAGAAATTAAACTCGCGAGACCAAACAGGTAACATTACAGTATGTTTTAATTGTGGCTGCAGGTTTCACTGGTCTTATGATTGCCCTTACGGTCATAGTAGCAGGAATAAACATGGCGTCGAAATAGAGGAAGATTTTTCTGTGCCCCACATGGTAGTTATGAGTCAACAAAAATGTAAGAACGGCGGGGACATTTTTTTGAGTGAGATACTTGGCTCTGCGATTTTAGATAGTAGTGCATCCAGCACCGCTTGTAGAACAAAATGATATAAATGTTTTCTGGAAACATTAACGGATGCACAAAAGAAAAAAATAGTAAAAATAAAAGGAGTGAGAACCTTTAAATTCGGTGATGGAAATAAACTGAACTCACTCTACAAGGTGATTCTACCATGTGTTATTGCTGATATTGAAGTCAGTATTATCACTGATGTTGTGAACTCTGACATTCCACTTCTCTTGAGTAAAGACGCCATGAAAAGGGCTGGAACTTGCCTCAATTTTGAAGATGACACTGTTACAATGTTAAAAAAGAAAATTCCATTGAACTGCACATCGTCTGGACATTACTACATTCCTATTACCAAATCTCTACCAGACAAACGTAAGTTCAAATACATACCTTTTATTAAAGAAATCTCTTCTAAAAATATGGCAGAAAAAAATAAAATTGCAACAAAGTTACATAGACAATTTAATCATCCTAGTAGTAAGAAATTGTGTGACTTAGTTAAAAACGAGTGACAGATCCTGAATTTATAAAAATTTTGCAGACACTCCCAAATTCATGTGAACTATGCATTCATTACAAAAAGACTGAACCCAAACCTATTGTTGGAAATTTTAATATGGCGTCGGTGACCAATGGTTCAAATTCTGGGATTTCTAAAAAGTCTTTGTATAAGCCGGCACCCAAGGAAAGAATCAAGGCCAAGCGTACAAACAGAAAGCCATGAGCGCAGAGTCAGCTTGTTGATCTCAATAATCCTAGATTAGCAAAAATCTGCAAGAATGGGATGAACGTAACTTTTTATCTCCTGATGTTCAAAGAAGAGAAACAATTTGTACTCCAGGAAAAGCTTCTATTTCTTGTAGACAATATGATGCTGAAGTTGATGACAAACTAAGTGAAACTATGAATGAGAAAGAGAATCGGAATAAAGAGGATTCGGTTGCAAAAGTTATTTGCCATGCACAACATTCTGCAAAGAAGAAATTGCTTGGAAAAAGTCCAGGTTCAACCTGCAAGAAAAACCCTCATGTAATTGCTTTGGCTAAAGAAATAAAATCCAATTCTTCTGTCTTCAATAAAGATGCAAATACAACTTTACTAAATGATATGAATGCCACACGGCTTCATTTTGATTCCAGTGACAGTGAAGATTTAAATAGTAAAAAAGAAAAAAAAGAGAGAGAGACATGCTTGAATGAAAAGAAATTGCAGAGATCTCTTGGGTACCAACTAACACACAAATTGCCCACTCCTTGACAAAGAAAGGAGTGCCTTCGTTTAAGATCCTGGGGTTCATGTCAGAGCCGAAAGAGTCCTCTGTTTAATGTTGTTACACGTTCCCATTTCCTTTTGCAGAACTTATGCCCTACAGAAATGAAAAGAAAAAGGGGGAAGAACTGTTAAGACATGAAGTTACCTCCCCTGATACTCTCGAGAAGAAAGAACGTTATTTGATGACCGGAAGTAAACAAACGGCCATATTGGTTTATGTGAGAAGGACAGGTGTATAAAGGTGTCTCCGTATGTAGAGTGTTATAGTCTGAGTTCTTTGTTTTTATCAGGTACATTTGATGAAACATTCTAACAAAAAGAGGAGTCTTCATGGTGAAGTGGTTAATAAATGGACCGTGACATATTAAGTGAGTTCTAACTCTAATCACGCTATTGACTTCACTGTCAGACTGATACCATTAAGAAAGATATAATCCTTTCAGCTTTAGCTTAAGTTGTACCACTACTGTTCTTCTATAGAGACGGCTTTAGCATCAATCCAAGATGATTGATATACCATTTAGGAGGTACCCGTGGTGTAATGGTTATCGTCGTAGGAACTGGACACGAGTTCAAATCCTGGACGAGACTGATTGCATTTCACATAGCACTAATACCCTTGGGAAAGGTATGAATCCAATTATTCTCCCTCCAGCTATGGGTAAATAGTAGGACAGATTAGGTTCTTCAGCCTTGGTGAGGCAACTAGTCTAGGAGAAGGAAAACTCTGAATTCAAACCTATTAATCTTCACTTAAAAATTGACCTTGTGTCACATCCTGCCCGAGCAGAGGGGTTAGAGGAGGTGCCGTGGTGTAATGATTATCATCGTAGGAAATGGACACGACAAGAGTTCAACTCTTAGGCGAGACTGACTGCATTTCACATAGCACTAATACCCTTGGGAAAGGTGTGAATCCAATTATTCTCCCTTCAGCTATGGGTAAATAGGGCAAGTCTGCCCTACTATTTACCCATAGTGAGGCAACTAGTCTAGGAGAAGAAAAACTCTGAATTCAAACCTGTTAAACTCCGCTTAAAAATTGCCTGAGTGGAGGGGTTGGTAAATATGGATAGTAACAGGAAGATTCTTTTGACATGCTGTATAAGTTGCATGACAAGATGTGCACATTTCCTTGGGTAAACAGGGCAATGCCCCAGCAGAAATGCTGTGGGTGGCATGACAGAATGCCCACTTATTTCCAAAGGTAAACAGAAGTTTCCTCGGTAGAAATGCCAGCTAGGTAGGAGGTGTGACCACAAGGATTGTGTGGGTGTTCAGAAATTTACATAAACCAAGAAAGAATTTCAACCCAGACAGAATGAAGCAGAAAGAGAGATAGGTTCAACAGGAAAACCTCACAGTTGCCCCTGTCTGTGTGGATTTCAACCATCTCTGACTTGATCTTACTCTATCCACACATATTTCACGTAATAAAGAATAACAAGAAAAGAAGCAGATTATATTTTTATACATAAGAATTGTTGTCTCTTCTTTCCTGGTAGACAAAAGGAATCAAGTCCATGAAGCCTTTTCCTGGGCATTGAGTTCTCAACTTAGCAATATTTTCAAAAGCCTTCTTTATCATTCAATGATCTCTACAAAGCTACTGTGTTATCTTTCAAGTGGACATTCCCTTAATTAACTGTTATTTTCTGTGTTTATTTGATTGGCATAATAACTTCAGACAAGCTATATAAAATATTCAGGAGGGATATTCTAGGGGGTTTTAATGACACAAAGAATGGAATCAGCAAACCAAAAGAGATCCATTTTATTGAATTCCACCCCAAATTAGTGACAAATCAAAAGGTTCTTCTATCTGGAGCCAACCAATTATTACTGGTCCCAAAAGAGCAATATCGTATTGTGAGCTCTCGGATCTTTTTTTATCCAAATAAATGTTGAGATGCTCCCCACCCTTCAACTTTATTGAAACAAATTAAGCAATTAAACAAAAAAAAAAAAAAAAAAATGATTAGCTTATTTGCCACTAAATTAAAAAGAAAAAGCTGAGTGAACCTAATCAAATTGTAAACTCCAAGTTTTACCAAGGATTATAATGAAGTATGGAGGGACCAAATAGAATATGTGTGATGTAGTCTCACCAATGCAGCACCATCTTGAATATCAATAAATGTTATACTCTTCAAACACAAGACCGAGTCAATGTTTCAAAATATCAAAGTTTATTACTAACTGTATATATTTCATACAACAGTCATCAACACATGAGACACAGACTATGTAACAACAGTATATCCCTTACTCTATCAGATACATGGGTGGCAAACAAAAGAAACACTTGACCCCCACCTTTGCCCCTCTCACCTTAATTCATTACCTAATTATGATAACAACAACATGTGTCATTAAAGTTTCCATAAGCCTGACAACTAAATCAGCTGTCCTCAATTTATTTACTTTCCAACATCTGGTCTTTTAACCTATAATTACAAAAGCAAAATTCTTATGACACATGCATGCATTATACTCTGCCACCCATAGTTTCTAGCCAACTTACAATTTTACCATTACAAATAAAATGTTAAAGTAAAATACATCAAATCCGATTCATCCACTTAACCCTTTACACACCTAACTACTAAAACACACACCTACAGACATCGACACTGTAGAAGAAAATAACAGCTACCGGATGTTGACCCAACAACGGTCAGTGTCAAACTGAGAAAAATCATGGCTTCTGCACAGTCCATCCAAAATCCCCAGAAAATTCTCAGTAAAGAAAAAAAAATTTAAAAAAAAAAGAGAAAAAAATTTTTTTTTTCTACAAGTAGCATTTTCTGGAGCCGGTATTTGAAATCAGGAGCACATAGTTAGGCCAAACAGAGGTCACCCACCACTTGAATTGCTGGCCGTCCTATGAGAGTCACCTGAAAACACCGTCTGACCAGATCAAAGCAACTGCTCGCTGCTGAATAGAGACACACCCCGCCAGATATTTCATCCGCTTGTTTATTTTATTTATTCAATAAACAAAAATCAACTAATCTTCTCGTCAATCTTATTTTTCTTGCAACCACATGCTTGTATAAAACAAAAATAACTCTTAATATAATTATCTTAATTATATTACAGTAATCAAAAATATATTATCAAATAACAGAATATCCTTTTCATTTCACCATTTTCCAAGAATAAATTGAAGAGAAGGAAAAAAAAAACAAAAAAAAAAAAAACAGATTTCTGCAAGGAGATTTATGATGAAGTTCTATTTCAGAAGAGTTTTTTTGAGGTAGAGTTCATCAAGCCCATACAGATTTCTAGGTGGTTCCATTGTATCAGATGGATTATTCTTATTACGTTTCCCTTAACACTTGAGCCCTTTAAATATTTCAAAAGCAACGATTAATTTCTGAATTTACCTGCAATGAATTTATCATACAAATAGTTTAATGGCAATAAATCTATCAACATACACAAAGAGAGGGTGAGCCCCCCCTACAAAATTGCTTGGGCTATTGAGTTCATTCTTTATATTGCTACAACATTTATCAATCTATTCTACCATTTTAATTCAGTATACAATCCATAAAAAAAGATTTTTTGGCAATTCTTGCAGAGTACCTCCTACTTTGGGTTATATCTAAGCTAATAGATACCTGAAGAAGGTTGTAGCATGGATTGAGCAATACAAAGGACATATTCAATAATCCAAGCAACTTTCTGAATTATAATCACAACTAAAAACTAGACAGTATAGTTTCAATAAATCTTTTATTTCTGGTAAAAGAAACTTTTCTCTACCATTCAAGTGTTCTAAAAAAGAACATTTATCATTTCATGTCAGGTGCAATTCTAAAAAGAAAGAACTTTTTGCTAGCATTTTTTTTTAAAATTTTATTTTATTTCACACAAAGCTTTTTTTGTTTCCATTGGAATATAATTTTGAAAAGTAGACTTGACAGACAGAAAAAAAAAACTCACACCAACATCAGAATGCTAACAGTACACATGGTATAAGAACTAGCACCATTTTGCTATCAATAAAAACAACTTTTTTCTCTATTGATTTCAATGGAGTTTAAACAGTCACTGCTTTATTACAAGAAAACTTGATAAATATAAAAATAAATAAAAGTATTTTCTATTGATGAGCTCTTTAGAATGCTTAAAAAACATGACATGCTTAAGAAAACTTTATTAAAGAAGCGAAAAGGTTAATACAAGCATACTCAAAAAGCTCTAAACCATTATATTCTAAAAGTATAATGAGGTTTGTTTTTCTCTCTCCATATAATACAAACTTTAGAATACAAGTTGTTCAGTTTGGTTATTTTAGAGAAAGCATCTTTACAAATAACCTAGTTAAATGCTAAGATGCATACAACTGTCAAACAAATGAGTTAAAATGATGGAAAGTTTACACACTCAGATTACTCTATCAATAGCAGTAAGATCCTCTGAGAAGAGCAGATTGAGCAAGCAAAGAACAATTTAAAATGTTGAATACTTCAAATGAATCTTTAGAACAAGTATGAATAAAAGTGACTGCTTGTTCCTTTTATGTAAGAAAATAAATAAAAATACAAATAAGTAGTAACAAAATTTGGTCTGTTACTAAAACACCGGTCACAAAATTTGTTTTAGTCACTATTCTTTTGTTCTAAGATTGTATGATATGTTTTTTTTTTTTTTAAATTTTTTTTTTATTTATTTCAAATTGAAAATGTTTAGTTATTTTGATTAAAAGATAAACTAAATTAGAAGAAAGGTTAAGCAATTTGAGAGACTTAGGGAAATAAACCTGATCTTCTCTGATTTAAGTAGACCAGATTTAAAGTGTGTGTGTGTGTGTGTGTGCGCGTGTTTACATTTATATTAACATGCACAGTAAACAAAGATTGAAGAATTCAAAACTTATCTAAGAAGACTATCGCATTATTGTATCAAAGTAAACGATAGGCCCTAACAAGCTAATTGCAATGTGTGATGTTTGACAATTAAGTAGAATTTTACAGTAACAAATAAACTCCATCAAAAGGTTGGATAATAGAGAAGCAGTGATGCTTTCTAGGCAGGCAGGATGAGGAGAGAGGAGGGGGAATTTTCAATTAAAAAAAATTTTTTTATTTGAAATACAAACAATAAAAAAAGCACAAATATTTTTGTTCTTTCAATTCATTTATCAAATTTTCCACCTTTTTTTAAAAACATTTTTAAAATTATTTCCTAAATAAATATACTCTGATTTTTTTCCCCATTTTTAAAAATTTTTTTTATTTTTTTTAATTTATTAAAAATCAACACCCAGTCCACATATAATCATAGAAAAATATTGCTTGAAACTGGTCAGTCGATAGAGAAAAATGTTCAGCCATAAGCTAGCTATATTTTTTTTTGTAATGATCGAGACTGGGAGGGAGGGGATTTCATGAAAATGAAGAACTTGAGCCAATTTCTTTCTCCTCTCTCTTCATTAATTTATGTAGGCCTTATTCTGAGAAGTTAGTTCACAGACTTATTGTTGTTTGCAGATAGGGCAGGGGAAAGAGATAATGGTGTTACACACACAAAAAAAAAAAAAAAAAAAAAAAAAAATTAAAAAATACATTACCTGGTTTTTCTTTGTGGATACACAAATTACAGCAATTTTTAAATAAAAAAAACAAAAAACAACACAATCATAAAGCTGCACTGATGAACATACAAAACAGAAAAATCTGAATTTTAAGATTATTTTCACAGTACAATTCATCTTTAATGCACTCAAATATAAATAGAAAGCCAATGAAACAGAAATTGTCTCATTCCTAACTTCCCAATATCTTTTGGTCTTATGAAATATTTTCAGATTGTTTTTGTTATGAGTGAAAAAGTTTTAGTAAAATGTATAACAAATACTAATGTTAATTCTGAATTATTTAAGGATGTATTTTCCTTAAATATTGAGAAAAAAAAAAAAAAAAAAAAGTAACTATATTTCAGTTGTCACTAACCATTAGTTTTTTTTGCATTTTAACTTTTTTTTTCTAGTAGAAAATATTGGTATAGAAAAAATATAGAGAACATGGAAGAAGGCAGAATTGGAGTAAAATTACAAAATTTTCTTCATTTGATAATAAAATTTATTAGAATTTCAGTTGCACCAAGATGTTACTGTGATGATTTTATGTTTATTATTAAATGGTTGTAATTAAATGGAGACAAGAAATAAAAACTTAAAGATTAACAAAATACAAATTGAACAAAATTATCAAGTTAAAACTCAAATATTAAGAGATAAAATGTAAATGCAGGTTTTTATAATCTTAAGTTTAACAGAGTCAATAAAATTTCTGCTAAATAACCTAACATTATAGAATAATTCTGTGAACCAACTAATTAAAAAAAACAAAAACAAAAAAAAAAAAAAACAAAAAAAAAAACTAACAGTTAAAAGAATCCTACAAAACTTTAACCTCATTTTTTAAATGAGGTTAAAATGAATGTTTGCGAAGAATATATTTTGACAATTTCAGTTTCCTCCCCATTTTTTTTTTTCTTTAAATACACGCACAATAGCTAAATTTAGGGAAAGTCTGCAACTGACAAAACACACACACACAAATTTCTTCAAAGCACTTTTGTGTATATAAAAAGATGATAGTGGCCTTTTCCCCTTAGGTGACAATTTTCATTTATGTTGAATAAGTAAATATCACAGTATGCAGGTTTCTGTTTTATGTTGTTGTCAGTTATATTTTTTCTTTTGGTCTTTTTTTGCATATCATGAAGAAACTTTTTTCCAGGTCCATGAAAATTTTGAAGCTCATTTAAAAAACAAAACAAAACACCTTAACAACAGCATAGCAAGGGAGATAACTAATATCTCTTGGTAAAGTCAGTATCAAGTGAACATTTTGGGGTCCCAAGTTAGATATTTTAGAAGCATAATTAAAAACAAAAACAAAAAAACACTTTAGATGAACAGATAAGCACATAGAAAAATCACTGGACTTTTTTTAGCAAAGGAACCATATATTTTTCAGGGAGATTTTTCTTTCTCATGCCTGTTTAAAAGCCTGTCTCAGATCAAAGTCAAAAAGTTTTTGCAAAGGAAAAAATAAGCCCCTTAGAATTGGTCATCTCTTACAATAGTTCCATTTTGTCGTCCAAGTAAAATTTATCGGCACCAAGCAGAAGCACCATATGTTTGTAGCAGTTAATACAAGTTTTAGTTACAGTGGCCACTTAAAATAAAACAAAGCAGTAAATCTTGTGAGAAAGACAGAAAATTCTGCCATTTTTAGATTAGAAGGAAAAAAAAAAAAAAAAAAAAAAGTGTATTCTATTTAAAGAAAAAAGCTATTCTTCTGATATGCAAGCTAGTTACATCAACTGTGATTAAGCATTCAAACCCTTGTAGGTAGGGGGAGGAAAGGAAAGGAGAGAGAGAGAGAGAGAGAGAGAGAGAGAAAGTGAGGGGAGGAGTCAAAAAAGTTGTCAGAACTTTTTCTGCTAAGTGCATATCCAAGTATAGGATAGAGAGAGAAAAAGGATAGCAAAGAGTTTTTAACAGAGTATAGAAGCAGAGAGAGAGAGAGAATGAATGAATATATGAAAGAGTATTTCTCTATCAATTTATAAAAGGAAAGTGCAAGAGTTTTAGGGAGTATATCTAAGAGCTGAGACTGGGAGTTAGACAATGTAGGTGTCAGAGAAGATACAGCATTTCAGCATTTGGCAAAAGTAATGTTACATACACAGCAACATGCAAATCTAAACTGGATGTCCTACAATATAGCAGACAGATGTTTGTCCAGAATCACATTCAAGTACTGTACAATGACTTTGTCAGACCAAGATATTGGGTTAGGGAAGACTCCACCACCTTCAAGATAGCCAAGATGTCCACCATGAGTGGTAACAGCCATCAAACATTTGTCATTGTTCACTGAAAAGAGCAGAGAAAAAAAATTGAGAATTAGAAAAAGAGAGAGAGACACACACACATACACAAATGTAATGACATAAGTTTTAACCGTTTTGCAGGCAGAGTGACATTTTTATCAACACAAACAGAATGAGATATATATTTTTAATAGCTCAATGTAAGGCATTTTCCTATTGACTTCTCATTCACCAGTTCAATGTTAATGTATACAAACATTACTAGAAGACCCCACTGTAGTGTAGGATTGTGTAAAGTTTGTTTTGCAAAAGTGTTCTAGTGTTTTCATGCTATTGTACTATGATACACAATTGCTGATCAAACTTACTTGTTTTTTTAAAATGTATGATTGACTTGTTTGAAAATATCTTCTATTTAACAAATTTTCAAAAAATAATTAGCTCACTCTACAAGGATAAAAAAAAAAAATTCATCTGTCTGCAAAAATCCAAAGATCTAACATCTTTTCCGAATTAGTTGTTCAATGACCACATGGTTCTGGATATCGTTAAAACTACCAATAATACCACAGGAAAGGTTTTGTGTCACCGACAGGTAATTATTTTGTACTATACAAGAAAATATTAAAAACCAAGGACTACAAAAGAAAACTAAATTACAGATACGCATTTTTTTTTGATACAGAGAAAATTTAATATTTCTCAGAAAAAATCCTCATGAATACCACCCCAAATTAATATCTGCTCATTCATGAATTTCATATTTTGATTGAAATCATCTTTAGTATGTCTAGGTTAGTCTGGTACAAGGCAGCTATAGTTGAGCACTCAGAAAGGATCCCTCCCACCAAAATGTCATTACTTGCCACTCATGATTATAAAATGGACAAAAATATTTACTAAACTTGTTATAGCTTGGTCAAGGCCACAAGAGTAGGAATCAATGTCACTAACAATAGCTTGGTAAACAATGTTCTATGCCAGGTAGCAAGGATATATATTATATAAGCTCAGGCAAGTCAAAATTTTTGCAATATTTGGGTATGTACTAATTTGTGGTGTGTATATCATGTGAGATATGTGATTTAATCAAGCAGGCGACATTTCCACACTAGACGGAACCTCTCTGAAACTGGTAGACAAATTCACATACCTAGGAAGCAGTGTCTCATAAACCAAAAAAGACATCGACATGCGGCTAACAAAGGCATGGACTGCTATCGATAAGCTATTGATCATATGGAAATCAAACCTGACCGATAAAGTGAAACAGTTTCTTCTAGGCAGCGGTCGTGTTGATACTGCTGTATGGATGCACCACTTGGATGCTAACAAAATGGCGGGATAAGAAGATAGATGGCAATTATACAAGAATGTTGCGAGCAATATTGAATGTCCTGGAGGCAACACCCAACAAAGCACCAACTATACGGCCAACTGCCTCCCATCACGAAAACTATCCAAGTTAGACGAACCAGACATGCAGGACACTGCTGAAGAAGCAGAGACGAGCTCTTAAGTGATGTACTCCTATGGATCCCCCATATATAGCTGAGCAAAAGCAGGATGACCAGCTCGAACATACATACAGCAGCTATGTGAGGATATGGGATGTAGCCCTGAAGACCTGCCAGAGGCGATGAACGATAGGGAAAAGTGGCGAGAGAGGGTCAGGGATATCCGTGCTAGCGGCACGACATGATATCATGTGACTGAAGTTCAAGCTTTGAGAGATATACACTGGTTGGTAGTATTGTGGTAGTTGGTGCACTGACACGTATTGCTTCACTGTGAGTGATTTGAAATTGCACAAATGATGTGCAAAAATAGTCTAATTTGGAAACATATGCTTTAGGAGTTCGAACCAGGTGATAACACTACGGAAACAACCAAAAACATTTGCTGTGCTTAAGGTAAAGATACAGTTGATGACAATACAGTAACCAGATGCTCCAAGAAATATTGCTTGGGTTACAGGAACTGACAATTGAACAAGGTCAGATAGGCCTAAAATCATGGATTCTGAGACCATGCTTGAAGCCATGGAGGCCAATCTAACAAGTAGCACTTGGAGAATAGAAGGCAAGCCTGGCATATCATAGTCCAGTGTGGTTGGTTACCTTCATGACCTCAGCAAAAGTATCCAGAGCTGTCAAATTGTGTGTGCATATGCAATACACACACACACACACACAGTAGTTTGCTATATTTGTAAATAAAGAGCGTTTCATATCATTAATAGAGAGTATATATTTTCTTAAGTCAGAATAGCATAGACAGATTCAATGATGCTTACTGTTAGTTTCTTGCCCAAACATTCGTTAGCTTGATGAATGCATAAGTACAATTTATGCACATAAAATTAATCAGTTATTGATAGAAAATGCACATTACAATTTATTAAAATCATACAAATTGAGTTGTTATTGAAAAGGAATTGCTGAAATACTCACAAGCATGTTGTTTAGGGATTCTTAGTAGGTCTTCAGGAACCAAGGGATCATCAGCAGAATTCAGCAGCATTAATGGAATTTTTATCTAAAAACAGAAATGGTTGATCCAGATTATAATATTACCATACAAATTGATATGACTTAACTTATCACTGGATCAATGGGTAATAAGGTATTATACTGACATGAGTATAAAATTCAATATTCTGATCAGATAGTTTTTAATTTTTTTTTTTTTTTTCCTTCTTTCTAAGAATGGGAATATAGTAAAAATTTTATACTTCTATATTATATAGAAGTATAAAATTTTTACTATATTCCCATTCTTAGAAAGAAAAAAAAAACCCAAGGAAAACACACAACTTCAAACTTAACCTTGAATAAGCAGCAAGAAGCAATGGTCTCTACATGAACTTTTGATCAAGATAGTGCCATCTCATTAAATAGTAAGCCTCTTAAATTAAGAGACCACTTCATATACCTCAGTAGCAACATCTCATCTAAATGAAAGCTATGTCAACATATTCATAGGTTATTGACCATATGGCAATCTGATCTCTGATAAAACCAAACAGGAATTATTCCAAGCTGTAGTTTAGTCAGTATTATTGTATGGTTGCACCACTTGGACAAACAAAATGCATAGAGAAAGCTAGATGGAAACTACATAAGAATGCTACGCACAGTTGTGAATAAATCTAAGTAGCAGTCTACAAAACAGCAGCTGTACGGCTACTTATCTCCCATCATACAAATTATCTAAAGACAAACAGGACATACTAGGCACCACTGGAAAACTAAGGTGGAACTTATAAGCAATATTTATGAACTCCTACTCATGGATACACCTGGGTTGGCTTACCAGTAGAAACTTACATTCACCAGCTTTGTGCAGACACTGGATGCCATCTAGAGGACCTACTAGGATGGATGGTGATAGTCAAAGGAATCCCATCTGTTGACATATCTTGATAACAGTATACTTGCTGCACTTTGTATTTTAGTCACAGACAGTTTTAAAAATTTTGTCAAAGTTTTTTTTCTTTTTTAAAATTTATTTTAGGTGTTGGATTATTTGGTATAAGCCATAAATAACTTCCTGTCAGAAATAAATAACTATCAATTTTGCCTTCTAGGGAAAAAAAAAAAAAATGAGTCTTCTAATTTCCTTATCATC
>OY757923.1:82221472-82362158 GCA_963585895.1 Sepioteuthis lessoniana | reverse complement strand
ACACCTTGGTGTAGTAGCTATCGAAAAGGGAGCCTTCGGGTCACTCCACTATGGTCGCTAACTTTACTTACTTATATATATATATATATATATGAATTGATAGACCAATAAAGAAAAAATGAAATTGTTTTGTTTGGTTTCTATGTCTAATGGCATATCAACTTATGGGTTATTTAAAGGTAAAATTTGATTCATTTGTAAATGTTCAATTGTAATATTTTTAATGTCAATAATTCTGCTTATAAAATGAATTTGTTTATTGATCATTTGTCTGCACACATTTGTATGGTTCAAATATATCTATTAAGAACATCTGTGTATCTGAGATGTATATTTTAAGAAATATACGCTCATCAAACTTGTGATGGATCAATAGAAATAGAATATAAAAAGGTCCATTTACTATTACTGAATCTCAGTTCAAATTACTCTTCTAAAATTAAAGACTATTAGTCTTTACTTAAACTAATACACTAACTTTGAGTCTTTATATTTATAATCATTTATTTATAGTCAAAATGATACCAAGTATTATCTAATACTTATGATATATACACAATTATATGGTTTAAAGTAGCTATGCCTATTCAATAATATTCATTATATAGATTCAAGTATCAACTTGCAAGGGTCATCCCATTGGCCTATTGGTTAGAGTGTTTGCCAAAGGCCGGAAGACCAGGTTTCAATCCAGTCATACGAAAGACTAAAAAAAAACTTGATGTCTCCTTGCTTAACACTCAGCATTAGAAGGTATGGATCAAGGGTAAAGTGGAGCATTCCAAAGAAAGGAGTAGCACGCTTCCCTACCCCTTGGTGTAGTGGCTATTGAAAAGGGAGCCTTCAGGTCCCCCTTGACTATGGTCGCCAACTTCATATATATGCTTCAAGTAACTAATAATGATAATTCTAAGTAAACAATTGTAACTTAGAATAACTTTTAAAACAAATAATTTGCATACAGTTGAATGATTATGAGTATTCCTATCTAACATTGATTTAATAACTACTTGTTTTCAGGCTTATATGGTTTCACATATTCCTACCCAAAACTAATTTTCAAACAAATCTATTTGACCCATAAATGGGATGCTAATGAATAATATTAATTGAGGTTAGAGTAGACCTGGGAGTAATGGTAACAAAGAGGTACTCCACACTTCCCAGAGTAGTTGCTTCACTACCAGATGCAGTTTACTGTCATACTCAAGACACCTCTTTTGTGAGGGCCACTCTGTAGAGGATACAATCAGTTTTTTCTAAGCCTTGCCAATAAGGTAGAATGAAATTGGTAAAACTGTAGAACAAGTAAGGGTAGGTCATTTGGTTAGACATCTGAATGAAGATTATTTTAGAATCTTTCAAAAATTGTTTAGATAAATAAAAACAAAAAATAATTGAAAAGTCAATGTCCTAAAGAATGGTAAAGAAAACAGTCATTTAAACTCTCAGAATTCATTGCTACAGCCAGCACTCCTTGAACCAATCTGGTGCAGTAGGAAGGCTGTTCTAGTGCCTAAGATATCAGATGTTTTGACCACAGTAGACAAAAAAAATGATTTCAGATGGGATAATAAATGATTCCTCTCCCCTTGTTGATTGTGTCACCATTTTGTAATAGTTTGAAATTTCTATTTATTGTTCTATTACATATAAAGCATTTCTTTTGTCACAAAACATAGCTTAAACTAGACATCTTTCTAGTTGAACATACAGTGGCTTATAATTTACAAGAGAAATTCTCTACAATCATCTATTGTGGTAATGGTACAAAGAAAAAAAATTAAACAATTCATATTGTTTGGTGCCAAAAATCTCAAACTTGGGAGGTGCTCATGAGGTTATCATAGGAAATGGATACAATAACCAGAGTTCAAATCGAGACTAAGCTGTTTGCATTTCACATAGCACTAATACTCTTGGCAAAGTTATGTATCCATCAATTCTCTCCCAAGCTATCAGTAAATAAGGTAGACTTTCTCTTTAACCTTAGAATGACAACCAGCCTTAGAGAAGTAAAACCAAGTTCAAACCTGTTAAACTTTTTAGAAATTGACCTTGTATCAAATCCTACTCATTTTGAGGGGTTGCTAAATACATAATGTAAATAAATCCGTATTATTTTCTGCTCACTTTTCCAATAAATCAAACCTTTTCAGATTAAAAATATCAAATATCTAAGATATTTAAACACACACTGACCTACTGTAATATTCATCAAGTTCCAGAAGTGTAGGTGATTTGAAGATACGGTCCTCATCAAGAGCGCCATATTTGTTCTTTGCTTCATCGCTAAAAAGTATTTCTTTATGTTCTCGAAGAATAGATTTTTGGCGAGTTGTCAGCAACAGGAGGTAGGCACTGCTTATACTGAGGCTGTCAAAATAGAAAGGGACGGCGCTGGGAAAAATAAAAGAAATAAAAAATTTTAGCCATTTTATCAATCTTTAAAAATCTAAAGATATGATAAAGAGGGATTGATTAATTTGAATGGCATGTCAACTCATCTGGGGTAATTTTATACCCAGGGAATTGCATACATTGTACATTACTATTTACATTTTGTCAAGTTGAAGTTTGTTTTTTTTTTAATACACAGGATTATGATATCAAGTATTCCTATCTAATATTAATAATTTTTAAACAGATCTATTTGACCCCTACCTGGGACCCTAACAGGTACTGCCACTTCAAGTCAGAGTGGACCTGGGAGTGATGGCAATGAAGGCATACTCCATGCTCCCCAGAAGTGGAACCTCATTACCAGGTGCAGTTAATGTCTTACCCAGGACACTCCTTTCTCTCTCCAGAGGGAAATATAGTCAGTATATTTTAAGCCCCAACAACAAGGCAGCAAGAAAAGTATTTTTTTCATTCAGTTTCTGGACAATGAATTCCTTTTAATTTTTTTTTTAAATTTTGAAGTGAAAACACTTAAAATCACATTTCTATTTATGAAACAAAAACAATTTTATATCAGATTTTCTATAATTCTTGGTATAAAAAGAAAAATATGCAAATTAAACTGACTTTTGGTCACAAGTGACAAATCTTACAAATTATCTAAAAATACCTATTTTAATAAATATTTTACTAGTGATAATATTTACAAGTTATTGATTTTGAAATCTAAAATAAGTAAATTTTGTCTAATAAAAAAATTAAATTAAAAAATACACATGTTAAACAAGATGCAAAATAGTGTTCACATAAATATCCTTGCCATACTTACAGATTGGCATCATAGCCTTGGCAGATAGACAGACCACAAAGGAATCTGGATTGGTTCTCCTGGCTCTCTCCCAAGTATTTCAATACAATATTGGCCCCCATACTGAAGCCCACAGCAAACATTTTGGTCCCAGGGTAGAGCCTCTGTAGCTCCAAAGCAATATTGTGAAATTCTTCCGTGCTTCCTAAAAGTAAAAGAGAAACCAAGATATGAAAACATTAACATGTTAAATATCCTAAAATTAATAAATCCATTGGAAGCAACAATCCGACGAAATAAAAAGCAATTTCAAAACTTTAGGTGAAATGAAAAAAAAAGGTATTGATTTTAACAGCATATCAACCTGTCGAGGGTTATTTTGTGTGTAGAGGTTGGAGAACTTTGTAAATTGTATGAGAAAATAAATATAAGACAATTTGGAAAGAAAAGCAAACAAAGATGTTAAAATCCGGACATGTTTCACTATTTATTATAGCATTATTAAATGGAATTAAAAAAGGAAAATATTTACCTTACGTTGTGATTAGTAACAATGCCAAGTGTTTGGTCTATATGATGTTACTTTCCATTTTCGGTGATGATGATTTTATAGGCCAAAAATGGTGCTAATTGAACTTTACCAGATCTTTGTATTAGATGTTAAAATAATTGCAGATTCAATTTTTGATCACTTCTGTTATAGATGTAAATAATAATCTTTGCACCTTTTAAATCAAAATTGTGTCCTTTGTTGTGATGTATAATTGGAGCATTGCTAGCATCATTCTTTAAAAGTGCTTGCTGGTGTTCATATACGCTCTTATTAAGGGATCTGCAGGTTTCTCCAACATAAAATTTGTCGCATGTTGTGCAGTTGCTGGAATATGACAATTCCTCTTCCTCTTTTGTTGGAAGTTGTGATGTGTTTTAAGCACACTCTTACAGAAACAGAAGAACTAAGACAAATGTTTACCTTTTTCAATTTAAATCTAATTCTATTTGATAGTAAATTTACCAACCCCTCTGCTCAGGCAGGATATGACACAAGGTCAATTTTTAAGCAAAGTTTAACAGGTTTGAATTCAGAGTTTTCCTTCTCCTAGACTAGTTGCCTCACCAAGGCTGAAGAGATCAGTCTGCCCTACTATTTACCCATAGCTGGAGGGAGAATAATTGGATTCATACCTTTCCCAAGGGTATTAGTACTATGTGAAATGCAATCAGTCTCATCAGGATTTGAACTCGTGTCACCGTGTCCATTTCCTACGACAATAACCATTACACCATGGACACCTCCACTAATTCTATTTGATAATGCGATGATGAATAGCGAAACATGTCTAGATTTTAAAATCTTTTTCTTTTCAAATAGTCTTATATTTATCTCATTCTGTCAGAAATATATTTCAAGTGTTTGTTTGGGTTTTATGGCATATCAACCTTTGTAGGTTATTTCATGCCAAATCCTCTTTTATAGAAAAACAGTTCTATTTCAAACAAATAAGTACAGTTTATCAAAAACATTTCTACTTCAAGCTATTCTGTTAAGTCCAACAGTTCAATTTAGTATAAGTACAGTTTTTGTTAACACATAGTTAAATGTCAAAACTTTATTTCAAACAATTCAGTTCAGCATAAGCACAGTTTCAATGTCAAATTACGCAGTTTAAATGTCAAAACAGTTCTATTTCAAGCAATTCCGTTTAACAAATACACAATTTAGTTGTATTTGACCATAAATAGGACCCTATCAGGTGCTACCCCTCTGGGTCAGAATGAACCTGAGAGCAATGGCAATGAAGAGGTACTCTGCATTCCCCAAAGCTCCAGCATTACTGGAATATCACCATCAGATTGGTTCATGTCACATCCAGGATGCTCGTTGGGGTGGGGGTCTTACCCCTATACAGAAATACAGTCGGTGTATTTTACAGCCCTCAGCCAACTGGGCAATATATTTCTATAATACACTTATTTTATGCTTATATTTACATTTTGTCTAGTTGTTTCTAAAGAGTTTGTTTTGCACATGATATCAAGTATTCCTGTCACGTGATATCCCACGGAGACGATAGAAATAAGATTAATACTATCCTCCCGTTGGAATGAACAGTGGCAAGCCGTCAAAGAGTGACCGTTAAGAAAGAATGTAGGTCACAGAGGGGATACCAACAGATGTTGGTACTTAGTAACCTCAGGTCGCCGGACACCAGGGGGAAGAAGGGAGAAGCCAAATGATTGGCTGAGACCCTAAAACGGAAGTGGCACCTTCTCCCTGTCGGCGAAAAAAAACAAGAAAAGTCAGTTATTGGAAAGGGCTCGTGGCAGACAGACCCATAGCCATTACTCCGGGTGAAGAAGACAAACATATCTCGGACACAAGGGACCCAAGTTCTTCAAGCCAGTGTTAAAAATAGCATAAAGTCTATTAGCCCGTGAAAGAAGAAAGATTCTCCAGTGGAACCCCGTCGAAAAATAAGATAAGTAACTTTGGGGCTATTTCTCCTTTATACCCAAATTTTATATACCACTCTCTCTCTCAATTTGGAGAAACACGAAAGAAGAACAGAAAAAGAAGAAAGACATTTATGTCCATGGACTGTTCAATTCATTATATATTTGACACTTTGAAAGTGTATCTCTTTGTATAGTAAAGGATTCATGTATTTTTATGTTACCACGTGGTCGAAGTTGTTCTTTGCAGTGTCTTCTACGAATTTGTTACCTCATGCTTCCTTTTCAGCTTCTATTCGCCTTATGTTATCTTGCTGAGAATTGTCCTATAAATTCAAGTTGGTGTCGTAGATTTAAAATATTACACGGGAAACTGGAATTACCGACTACTACAATATAATATTATTACCTGGTGGGTGTGTGGATAGTGTGAAATTTGGAACCCCTTGCCAGCGGCGGTCAGTCTGGCCCTAAATTAATCCCTCACGTAATATGCCAGGTCTTATATGCCTGAGAAAAAACTGAACGAGGACTTATTCTATAAGGGATCAAGTGCCAACCTGCCCCGTCTTCACATGTGCGAAAATAAAGTCCCGTTTTGGGATTTTAGTCAATTTGCCGTCACACTATCTAATACTTTATTTTTCTAACACTCACATGTATATCATGTGATGAAGAAAAAGACAACTTAATAAAAACATAACTATTTCATTCTAACCAAAATTAATACATTAAACAAAAAATAAGATGAATGAAAGATTGTTACTATCCATAACATCAGTCTTGCCAAGAACAATAACAGTTGCTTTGGACTATGAGTGTACCAGGCAAGCTATGACTGAAGTCCCTTCCCTCTAACAGCACGGTACCTCTAGCTACATTATCTGGAGGTTTGCCATTTTCGTTTACTGACGACCAGTGTTCAAACACGAGTGTATTACTTTATTCATACATGACATTTATACATAATTATATGGGTTCAACTAACTATTTCTATTTAATAAGTTATTTGCTAACAATTATATGGTTTCTAGTAATTAATAATAATCCTTAGAAATAATTATAATTTCAAGTAATTCTTAATAGAAATAATTTACAGTTAAATGATTTCAAGTATTCTATCAAATATCAATAATTTTCCTATAGTTCTAGTGGACCTATAGATAGGACCCTAACAGGTACTACCACTTTGGATCACAGTGAAGCTAGATATAATGGCAAAGTGTATTCCACACTCTTCAGATTTTTCAAAACTGAAGGCTCACCATCAGATGTATTTTAGACTCGTACCCAGCACAACTATTTGGAGGATGGGTGTTTAACCTGTCAGGGATACAGTCAGTATATTTTAAGCCCCACCAATACGGTGGGGAAAAAAAAAAAAAAGAAAAAAAAGTTTTTCAGTAGATGCCTAGACTTTCTTAAATTTTTTTTTCAATTGATATAGAAATAAAGTATGAACATTCCATTTTTACCCCCATAGCAAAATTCTAACTGTTCAGAATATACATCTTTGTTTAAATGTTTGGTTGGATCTTATGGCATATCAACCATTGTAGGTTATTTAATGCCAAATCCTCTTGATTAAATATATAGTAATTTGTTTGTACACTAGTATTGCTATTGTTTCTACACAGTTAAATAGTTTCCAATATTGCCATCTAACACTAATAATTCTATTCAATATTAATCATTTGTTTGTAGACATTGAAGTTTTTCCAAGTATTGCTATGTTATACCAATATTTCAATTTAGGCACACAAAGAGTTCCAATTATTGCTATTTAACGCTAATTCTCATCAACATTATTCATTCAGTTGCACACAGTTAAATGGTTGCAAGTATTGCTGTATCATTAAGAATTCAATTAAACATCAATTATTTGTTTACACACAGCTAAATGGTCAAACAGTTCTATTGCAAATACTTCAATTTAGCATAAGTTATTTGTTTGCACTCCCTTTAAAATATCAAATCCTTAGAAATTTGACCCATAGATGTAGCACCTGATAAGGTCCTACAACTCCAAACCAGAGTAGACCTGGGAGTTATGGCAATGAAGGGGCACTCCACATTCCCCAAAGATCCCGCATTACCGGAGTCTCACCACCAGCTTTAGTGTCATATCAGGAAACTTGTGGGAGGTGAGAGAAATCCTACTCCTCCGCAGAGGATACAGTCAGTGTATTTTATAGCCCAAGCTAGCGAGCCCTGTTTGTTTAAAGTTATACCATCATTCTATTAAAAGAATGACTGAATGGTTCTTTTGAGACTTTTGGTATAAGCTTTTGGTTGTTTTAGAGATTTATTTTGATGAAAAAGGGATTACAAATCAAATTGAAAGATTCAAATTTTTTAATCTGTAAAACACAAACATAACAGATTCTGCTTAAGGACAACACATTGGAACCACACATTTTGACAGTTCCTTATAAATGGATTTGCAAAAAAAAAAAAAAAAAAAAAAAAAAAAAAAAAAAAATGGTTGTGGATGATATACATTTTTCAGATTCTTTCTTACACAATTGATCCTATTAAGTAGCTATTCATTATAATAGAAATATCCCATTTAAATCAGAATGCATTGTATTTTAAAAAGGAAGAAATAAGACTAGACAGCTGAATGTGTGACCAACATATTGGACAAACCAAATTAAAAAGAAAAAAAAATGTATAAGTATGTATGAAAAGACATTAAAATAATAATGCATCTCAAAAAGATAACAGTTGATCACAATCATATCAGAAAAAAAATGTTAATATTCAGTGTTACTGTATATACTGAATTAAAAAAATAAAATAATTCTAAGAAAAGAATATACCAAATAAAAACTAAAGTAAATCAACAGTCAGGCATTAGATTTTTTTTTTTTTTTTTTTTTTTATATAGCTTCAATTTTTTTCTCTTAATATTTTTAGTTCACAGCTATGAGTAGCAAATTAAAATAGAGAATATGTTGGATTTATACTATCATGTCATGTTGCAATTCATATCTTTTAGTATTGAAAACAAGACAGGAAATGACAGCAAAGTCAGTCTTGAGTAGTTGGTTAAGTAGGAATTTCTTTCAGCAAATGTCAGTTGAGCTGAATTTTTGATGAAGTAAGTTGCTAAATGGAAGTGCAGGGGGTTTCATTTAACGTGTCAATACACATTGATTTATCAAGTTAAGTGTTAGAAGTTCATCTATGACTATACTGCAAAATGTGTTTTATAGAAATGGCAACATACAATCTAAGACTTAGTATTTATTCTTTGGGATGGGAAAGAATTTTTTGCTAGTTAACAAAACCCACACATTTTTTTCTAACATTCTTATTCTCTCCATGGGAAGTCTTTGAAGAACTCAAAGTGAGGGACCAGATTTTTACATTCCAAGTACATATTAAGAAAAAATTCTCAAAAATAATTTCAATACAACTATATTCTATATCTAATTACATTCCTTTGTAGTATGTGACAAAGTTTATAGAGTGGGGGGTTAATGCACCTATGTAGGAGTAAAGCCAAAGATATCCCTAGGCTAGGTTCACCTTTTTTCCAATTCATTTATCCAACCCTTTTGTCATAGGTAAAATATAACAAGTCTTTTTTTAAAGCATGTTGCTGATTTGAATTCAATATTCATCTAGACAGGTTACCTTAAAGCTAAAGAACCCAGTTCTGTCCTATTTACCCATAGCTTGGGGTGGGGGGAAGCATTAACACAAAGAGAAATGTAAACAGCCTTAGACTCAAGTTGCCAATTCCATTTCCAATGAAAATTTCACTAAGCATGCTTCCCTCCTTCCTTGGATTATTTTTTCTTTTGCTGCATCTTGTCTAAAGAGAATACAACTGAAGATGAACAGATACCACCCTTTTATTCCAGTCCAAAAGCCAGGAAATAAATTTGGTCAAGATTATAAACCATTAAAAAAGGTAGAATTGTTACTCCATAAGATTACTTTAATATTTGGTTCAACTTTTCTTTTTCAAATGTTGCTCCTTAAGAGTCCATACAAAAAAATTACCTTGTCAAGATAGATAAAAATTTGGATCATCCATTTTAACACTCCTCCAAACCCACTCCTTTATTTCATAGATATCTATTAACTCTTTCAAATCTTCACCTCTACATACCCTGTACCTGAACTCATTCACAAATTTTAACTTTACTCCAGGGCACACATTTTTGTTTAATCAAGAAAAGTGCTCAAATGCTAGTCAGCAGAGAAAGAAATCCTCAAAGAAAATTCTATATTCTTTTGCAAGACAATTTCAATACCGGATAGTTTGGTTGGATTTGATGGCATATCAACCCTTAATGCCAAATCCTGTTTATACATATATAATAAAGATATTTGTAAACAAATAGTTTGTAGAGAAAATTTTTAAAATGAGCCAGAGTGCATTAGTTTACACACAATTAAATGGTTTCAAATGTTGCTATGTCACTAATAATTCTATTCAACATTATTCATTCATTTGCACACAGCAATACTTGGAACCATTTAACTATGTAATAATAATTCAATTAAATGCCGATCATTTGTTTGCACACAGTTAAATGGTTTTCAGAATTGTAAATGATTAAATATTCCTATTTGACTTAGAGGGGACCCTAACAGGTATTACTACTCTGGGCTAGGGTGGAACTGGAAGTAATGGCAATGAAAGGTACTTAACATTCCCCAAAGCTCTAAGACTAGAGCCTCACCATCAAATGGTTTAATATATCCAGTAAACTTATTGGAGGCTAGTCTTAGTTCTTTGCAGAGATACAGTCAGCATATTTTGAAGCCCCAACTGACTGGGCTATGAAGAGTTAGGTAAAAATTAATACCCAATAACATGTTTAGATTGGGCAATATTCTTCTGGAAATTGTTTTGTTTTAGAAGACATTTATGTACTTTATAAAAAATATTTTAATCCTTTACATATATCACACACACAATCATTTTATTAAAAGAATGAGTGAATGGTTGTTATATTATAAGCATCTTATGAGATCTCTGAACCTGAAATATCAGGTTTACTATGTATAGTTTAATTTTACACTTACTGGTAAAAAGAGTCAAGTTTAATTACTTAAATTTTGAAAATTTATATAGAAACAAATCTTTTGAAATTATAAAGAAAATTTTGATGCATCAACTGAAAAATGGAAACAAGTTAGAGATTAGTTGGCGCAAATTGCAAATTTTAGCAAAGGAAAAAAAAATCAACTGAAAAAGAATCCTTTTTAAATGTGACTTCATGTAACAAATAATATGAACCCTCTACTATAAGTCAAACTTCTAAGATCTGAAAATATGGATAGAGGGTTCCAATTCAGATCAACATTTAATACACATTGATATTTAAAAACATTAACATCTGTTTATCAAACTTGGACTAGCTTCTAAAAATATCAACTTATTAATAACAATGTATACTTTTGTAAGTTCTAACATTTTATGCTAGTGGCTTTTAGTACATAAAAAAATAGTTCTACCAAATTTTATAACTATAAGAAAAGTTTCTCATTACTAAAGTAAATGTTTAAATGTAAAGTAGTTTTCACTGATTTAAAGTGAAAATAACTTCAGATTTAAATATTTACTTATAAAAAAAAGTTTCTTGTAATTTCAACTGCATCTTGTCATTTCATAACTTAATGAATTCAAAAATTAAAAATACAAAAGAAAAATACTTCCAGCCTCCACTAAAATAAATATGGTTGAGTTTTGGTTAAATGGAACTAGTTTTGCATTAGGAAGACCTTGTGATTGGGACATTCTTGTATTACCAATTTGATTAATTAGAATACATCTTTGTTGCAATTATTATCTAAAATAATAAGGGTGAAGTCAGTGCAAAGAATTCTTCCCTCAAAAAAACAAACAAAAAAACAAAACAAATACATGTTGCATAATATATGGTTCTTTTCTTCAATAAAACATTAGTAACAAATTAAAAACAAAAAACAATCACAAAATATTAAATGGAAATTCCATAAAAACTTTTTGCATCAAAATAGTAATTTTTTTCTTCAATTATCTACTTTTTATAAAAGATGGAAAGAATGTGGTATCATTTTCTTAAATGATTTAAAAGAATTAACATTTAGAACATTAATCATCTTAGTGATGTCTATTTAACAACAAATTTAATTGCTAGAATGCACTTTTGTCCATAGAATAAAAAACTTGCCAATAAAAAATTCATTGGAGTTTCACAATTACAATACCATTGCTGTGTGTAGGTATGGGTATATCACAAGTGTGTTTATAAGAGAATTTCTTTGTATTCACTCCTACTTAAAAAAGTTATAAAGTTTAGTAAGTAATAAAGTATGTCTTATTTTAGGGTCAAAGTATATCAAACAAAAAGCACTTGGTGGTGGTTGGGGGATATTGCACAAGATCCAAAGTTCTTAATGTGGACTAAAGTTACTTCACACCCTCATGTATTAAGTATATTTGACCAACTCTAGTTGCTCTCAGAACCAAATGGGTTAAAATAAAGGAAAAGACTGTTGGAAAACAAGACTGCTACAGCTAATATCTACTACATAAGAATTTACTTTCAGCAGTGGACTTCAGTGGATTTAATTCAAAAATTCATTAAGGAATTTTAAAGTGATTGAATGATGAAAAAATTAAGAAAATCTAAACCAAATGGGTTATATTTGCTGTATTGCAAATTGCTATAATTTCAAGTTTGTAATTCCATTAAAAGATCAGTTGTGAATGGTTGCTATCTTAGGCCTATAAATGATATATTTATATAAACGAAAAAATTTATAAAGTCATCCAATGAATCACAATTATAAACATAGGTACAATCCAAAGCTATATATACAAAAAGTAGAGAATTTTATCAAACTTTTTATAAACTAAACTGGCATTAAACCAAGAAACATCACTTTATCCAGATTTTTTTTTTTTTTTTTTAACTGTTACTACCTTTCATTGAAATAACCTTATGAGATTTTTCCCTTGATTGTCAATCAGTGCTGTAATGATTGCAGACAAGCAGATTTTGATTTACAAAGGGCATAGCAAATTTAGAGCAGGTTTACAGCCAGAGAAGTTAATCAAAAATACTCATATTTCAAACTTTTCACATCAGCCAATGACTCTTTAATACCGACGTTGGTTAGAATATATAAACAAGCACAGCAGCAGAAATATTAAAAAGTAAATAGTCCAGAGAGTTTAGCTATTCAGGTTTTACTGGCAACTGATACTCAATGGTACTTATGTGCTCCACCAAACAGGCAAGTACGGCACAAGGCCTTTTTAAGGTGGGTCCAGGCACAGGACTATAGCTTATACACACCCAGCATTCCCAAAAATGCCTCAGGCATGATAAAAAAAAAAAAGAGGAAAAGGAGAGGGATAGCCCCCTGAGGCTCAAGTAGTATGTCAGTGTTGGTTGTGAGACATGACTGTGACAGGAAGCCTTAACAGACTACGGTGTACTATCTACTGGACTGATACAACTGCAACTGATACTCAATGGTCCAAGAAGAAATATACACAGCTTTAATAAAGTTAAAAGGTTTAACTTGCACATGAAAAAGCAGGGGTGCCAAGCTATCTTCAAGTCAATTGCTTGGTGCAAATTAGTTGGTGCAAATCTAACAATTAAGGCAAGTTATTTTTTGGATCTAAAAATACTCATTTTTTTTTTCTAAAAATTAATGGCTTCTTTGCTTTATTACATTTTGGATAGTTGGGGAAACTTTTTTTTTCAATGTAAATTTTTCTTCAAAGCGGTATAAAGCCAACTTTCCAAAAGCATCTCCAATGTAAATTTTGGCTAGCAGGTTTCTTTAAGAGATATTTTAACTATACAAAATTTATCAAAAATGAATACTCCAGGAGCAGCTTGTCCTCATACTCCTTTTTCTTAATGTAAAAATGTGTAATTATTGAGCAACAAAACAAAACAGCTTCATTTTAAAAACATTAGTAGAGCTCTCAAGATCTAAGTAAATACTATTCAAATAGATTAAAAAAAAAAAAAAAAAAAAAAAAAAAAAACTATTCAGATGCCAAGAGTGGTCAGTGTGTAAGTATTATCCAAGAACATGCATTTGTAAAAATTGATTATTATCAGGGAAAAATCCTAAAGATTTTTTTTTCACAAATAGGATAAAAGTGATTCAGGAGTATTTTATGTATGTAAACAATGATATAAGATTTTTTTAATTTCAAATCAATTATTCCAAATATGAAGCCACAGATTGCAAAAACATACCAAATAAAAAGACTGGAGTAAAGTTAGAGTGAAGGAATCTGAATTTAGATTTAATCATTACCATTATATTTGTTATGAGCTAGTCTGAGTACTTTTGGAAACAGGTTTTAAAGTTAAGAGATGATTAATGATAAATCAACTAATGAGTAACAAGACTTAAATTGTTTAAATTTGGAGAAAATAGTTTCCTTCTTGTCATTACTGGCAAAAATGTTTTTATGCTACCATTTTTCATTGTTTCTCTCGTGGCATATCAACTCTTAAAAAAGTTTTATGAGAAGGTCAAAAGTAGTTTAGAACAACTAAAGAAATAAATAACACTAGAGAAATATTTGTTTTATCACTTTTGTTCTGGAATATATATCTCGCAGACACTTTTGTCAAAAAAATTTTTTTAAACTGGAGTGTTGTCATGCAGAGTTTTAAAAACAGTTTATCAAAATGGCAGAGATGGTCAAGGTCACTTGTTGACAAGTGACACTTAGCAAACAAAAAGATGTTTATATTTCAAAACTCAAAATTGGAAATTTTTCAGTTTTAAATATAGACAACTTCAAGCTGTGTGATCTCCCATATTAAACTAGTAGCATGTCAAGAGCTTTGCGATCATATATAGGTATGTAGAGTTAAATAGCGAAAGATAAAAGTTTGACCTTTTTAAATGCAAGAAGTTAACTTCTAAGATGAATTTTTAAAAAGCTTTGTTTTATTTGAAAAACTAATGCTGTAATGATTAAATTGTAAAGTAAGAGAAATTGATTTACCAAAAAGGAAGAACTAAATCCTCCCCAGATCATTTTAAATAGACATGGAATTATATAATTGCAGTGTGCCCCTGGAGCCATTTTTATTTATTATGATTTATAATAAGAGTGAATTTATTGAAAAGTAAATCAATAATTTTTAAGTATAAACAGAGCTGAGTATTACAGTATTTCTCAGGGACTTATTCTGAGAGTATATTTCAATTTGGTTTTGATAGGTTGGGTTTTACAGCATATCAACCACTGTTGGTTACTTAATGCTAAATCTTGTTTTTCCATATATATCAAATATATGATTTGTAAACTCAATTTGTAGATACATTTTTAAATGAGCCTGAGCTCATCCTTTTATACACAGTTAAATGGCTTCAAGTATTTCTATCTAACACAAATATTTCTATTTACTATTAATCATTTGTTTGCACACAGTTAAATGGTTTCAAGTGATGCTATATAACAGTAACAATGTAACATCAGTCATTGGTTTGCAAGTGGTTACAAGTATTGCTATTTAACACTAATTTTATTTCCACACTATTCATTCATTTGTACACAGTTAAATGGTTCCATGTATGTACCACCAACAATTGAAGTTAACAGTCATTTGTTTACACACAGTTAAAATGTCAAGTTCTATTTAACCCATAAATAGGACTATCGGGTGTTATCACTCTGGGCCAGAGTGGAACTGGGAGTAATGGCAATGAAGGAGTACTCTGCATTCTCCAAACTCAAGCAAAACTGGAGCCTCACCATCAGATAGTTGAATATATCTTGGACAACTGTTGAGGAGGGGGGAGTCTTACATCTCTGTAGAGATGCAGTTAGTGTATTCTACAGCTTCAGCTAACTAGACTGCAAGTATATTTCCCCAAGATAGAGTACTTTGATTAATGGCATATCAAACTGTCTAGGATTATTTTATGTCTAAAGGTGAAGGAGTATCATTTATTATCAAGTCATATTTACATTTGTGTAGTTTTCATGTTTTTTACCCCATACACAATCCTATCAGATACAAATAATTTTCAAACAGATCTATTTTACCCATAGATGGGACCCTAACATGTACTACCATTCCAGGTCAAAGTGGAGCTGAGAGTAATGATAATGAAGAAACTCACCATCAGATGCAGTTTTATGTCATCTCTACGACACTCCTTTTGGGGAGAGTTTTACACCTCTGAAGAGGATACAGAATGTATTCTAAGCCCAACCAACAGGGCTGGAAAGAACTTAGAGCTGCTAATATTTATTTGCCCAACCCCTCTACATGCACAAGATGCCACACAAGGTCAACTTTTTTTTAAGTGGCGTTAAATAGGTTTGAATTTACAATTTTCCTTCTTCAAGACCAGTTGCCACAATAAGGTTAAAGAACCTAGTCTGCCCTACTATTCACCTATAACTGGTGGAAGAATAATTGGAGTCATACTTTTCCCCCCGATGGTATTAGTGCTATATGCAAACAGCCTTGTCCAGGTTTGAATTTGGTTCACTGCATTCATTTCCTATGACAATAACCATTACACTGTGAGCACCTCCAACAGCTAAGCATATATAAAACATAATTTATCTAATAGATGCATTATCCAATAATTTTTAATGGTATAGATTAAAATAAGGAATATGCAGGCAGATCATTGATAAAGTTATTCCAATTACAGAAAAGAAAAGAAAAAAATATCAAAACAAGTAAATAGTTTGTAAACAAAATGAAAAACTAATGCTTGCCACATTGTGACCTTTTTCAGATAATTAAAAAAAAAAAAAAAAAAAAAAAAAAAGTTTTCTATTTGCTATTGATGGACAACATCAATTCCAGTCCATGTTAAATGTGTCTGAATTTGAGAGAAATTAATATCTCTAAATACCTGACATTTAATCAAAAAGCCAAAATAGTTTCACAAATCTAGATACTTTTAACTCTGCTGACAGAGTAATGTAGTTAAAACAAAAACACACACACACACACATTCCAGAAGAAAATGTCTATATCTAGAGCTAGACTTATAGGAAAAAAAAAACAAAAAAAAAAAAAAAAAAACAGTGAATAAGGGAGAAAAATATAATCCTGAAGCAGGCTTTGAATTATAGACAATACTGTTTGTGTTTAACTTTGAGGTAATGCCCTTGAGAATAGCTTGAATATAATCCTAAAAGGATAGGTAAATAATAGGGTAGACTGAGCTAACCTCAACCAATCTTGGAAAAGGAAAACTCAAGTCAAACGCTTTAACAATACATCATGGGCCAGTATGCATCTACCAAACTCTTCTGCCACAGGCAGGATATGACACAAGGTCAGTTTTTAAGCAGTCAAGTAGGTTTGAATTTAGAGTTTTCCCTCAACTAGATTGGATTCTTTAACCTTTGTTAGGCAACCAATCTGCCCAACTGTTTACCAGTAACTAGGAGAACAGGTGGATTCATGCCTTTCAAAATAGAATTAATGTGAAGTGAAATGCAAACAGGATTGTTCAGGATTTAAACTGAGGTTGCCAATTCCATTAAGCACACATTCATCTTGACAAGTTAAGGTTCATTACTTAACCATATCTTACAGACTCTTGAGAAGGTCAGTGTCTTGCAGGGGACAAGGTGGGGCAATGGCAGAAAGAAAAAAAAAGCTGATGAGATGGGGGTGGGGATAGTAAATAAAGTGGTTATAATTCTCAGACTTAACTTGGTTCAAATTTACTGATCTGATTGATTAAAAACATCCAGACAGGTTACTACTTTCTGAATCAATACTTAAACTTTATTTTTACTCGATTGATTTTGACAGCATATCAATCTGTTGGGGGTTATTTTATGCTCAGATGTTAGAATTGTGTACATAATGTTTATTATTCTTTACACATTGAGGACTGCGACACTCATCTCAGTTGTTATACTCAAAATATTTCAGTCACTCTACTACCTGGTCTTCTTAAGGTGCCTTTTGTTGCACTTATTGATCTTCTAAGAATTCTTCCCCCCCCCCTTTTTTTTTAAATCATTGGTGGTAGATTTTTCTTATTCTGCCATCCATGCAGTTGTGGCAGGGAATATAAAAGGGAAACATGTTGCGTTTTGAAAGTAAGGTTTGGTTTCTTTGTTTCATGGTATATCAACCTTTTGTAGGTTATTTAATGCCCAAGTCATCTTTGTAAAAAGGACAGTTGGGCTATTCAACCCCCTAGCTGGAGGATAAGAGAGTTCATACATTTCTCAAGGGTTTTAGTCTGAAAGTGAACGTAATAGTACGAGTTTGAACTCACTATCATGTCACAGTACAGCACATTAGTCATTACACAATGGGAAATCCCTTTCTATAAAGTAAGATTGGGGAACATCAAAAAGCAATAGTCAGAGGAGAGATAACGAAATTAGACATAATTGATCATAAAGAAAGAAGTCATCAATCCTTGTGAAATAAAGTTAAAATAATAGATAGGGAACAACATAGGAAAATAAAACTTAAGGAATCAGCTAGGCCAGAATGACTTCTTGAGTCAGCCCAGTGATAAGATCACTACAATATGGGAACTAGAAATTAAGCAAAGAGCAGATAACCCCAGAAATTATAATTAAGATCAAAACACACCAGGTAGACAATTGGGACATTAAGTTTGTAAATCCCCAAAATCCAGTCTGAATTGGTCATCTGGACACATGGCCAAGAGGGTTAAATCAAATATCCTAGCATGTCATCACCTGGAGGATACAAGTTCATTTCTTGCTTCAATAACAGTGAACAAAAAAGCAAGAATCTGAGATAACCCCAAAGTATGGACAGTGGAATGAGAAGTCTATCCGAAGGATTCAAATAAAATATTAAGTTCAGAATTCCCGTAAGGTTACCAAGTACAACAAAAGGCAGCTGAAAAAGGCCTGAGCGTATGGCAGCCAAAATGTTGTGAGTATAGCAGTCTACAATGAGCAAAGAATAACAATCTCAAAAATATAGAGATATTGTATGTTTATATCACATCTTTCGTATAATTTCCTAAGTTTTTTTGGACATGGTTATACATTAACTATTTCTATCTAATACAAATCATTTTTAAACAGATGTAATCAGCCCATAGATGGGGACCCTAACAGGTATTACCACTCTAGATCAGAGTGGACCTGGAATTAGTGGCATTGAAGATGTACTCCATACTCCCCAGAAGTGAAACATATGCAGTTTAGTGTCATACCAGGACACATGGGGGTTGATTCTTACCTCTCAAGGAGATAGCATATTCTAGTCCGGCTGACAGGGCAGTTACTTTCAGATATACATTTTTTTTTTTTACTCTAAACATCCATTAACTTGAAGACTAAGGTTGAAAAATAGACAGTGTCAAATTCTTATATGAAATGCTCAGAAAATTATACTGGAAATATCTTGTACAATAACTACATTAAAAAATCAAATCTATAAACATCTTTTTTTAATAAGGTGATTATGGCAGTTTATTCATTGGCATAACTATACCACTTTTTTCTCTTCCTTCATGAAAAAGATTACCAGATCATTACTTTTGAATTCAAATTAATATTTAGGGGGGGAAAAAAAAAAAAAAAAAAAAAAAAAAAAAGTATGATAGAAGTTTTCTGTCCATATTTACTACTGGAATTATCCTTGGAGAAAAAAAAAACAAAAACACACACCCTATAATTTCTGGTTAGATACTTACATATGAATCAGTATTTCTATTTAAGATCATAGCAGAGAATCTGTACCAATGGAAATAACAGTTCCCTTTAAAATAATTCCATAAAATTATAATTATTTTAACATACAGCTTGAAACTGACAATATTTGAACCAATAATGATTAATAATAAAATGACAAATACAAAAATTATGTTACCATAATAGGATTTCTTCTAATAACTCTAAAACAGTGGAAAAAAACTAATGTCTCATCACCATCATAATGGAATTTCTCAGTCTAATGAGAAGTTTTGTGACTAAAATATAGTTTTATGTTAAAAGGAGATTCTTTGAGAAAGGATTTCCCACTTAAGATAAATAATGCCATCTGCTCTTATGAAGACAGAAAAATAAAGCTTAAAAATAGGCAAACAAAATCATTATCTTTGATAGTCAGCCTTCAAGTGACTAAATACAAAAAAATTTAGCATCTTTTGAAAATTTCCCTGGATATTCAATTTTTTCACCAAGTCTAAATTCCATAGATGTTTAATTCAATCAAAATGTCTATTGTGTTGAAAAAAGAAAGTTTGATATCAAAAGTTATAGAGACCCAATGCTATCATCAACAAACTTGCTTATACCTTGTTTTCCAAAGCTTTTTTGTGAAGGAAACAACACTGAAAAACAAGCTAAAAAAATTTCAGAAACTACAGATTGCCTTTGTACACAACATTATAGTGGGTTAATAAATAAGATTAAAAAGAAAATATCAATCAAGGCATCAAACAACCCATCAGGTGACCTACAAAATTTTGAATCCTTTGTCTTTAACAGCAATTTTCAACAATTTAGTTTATGAGTAATGGTTTACATCTTAATACGTGTTCATCTTTACTTTTATATAATCAAAAGAAGTTTAAATCAGTCAAAAATGCTATCACTGTTGAATGAATAATCAGAAAAGTAGTCATTTTCCTTGTTAAATAATATTGACCACTAATTTTTCAGTTGTGGGTTTTTTTTTGTTTTTGTTTTTTTTTTAATTGTGAGAGTGTAATTTATTTATAACAAACATCGAATTGTCATGACACTAGCTAGTAAGAAACCCCTCTGTATACTTTGGCAATACAAAATAGCTTAGCACTTTAGATAAATTACGGTAAATTTGATTGCATGCTTTTAATAAATAAAAAAAAAAAAAAAAAAAAAAAAAAAAAAAGATTTAAAAAAAAAAAGATTAAAAAAAAAAAAAAAAAAGCCCAAATCATTTAAGGAGATTCAAAATTGAAATTCAAATATATTGATAAATTCAATATTTTCAATTCCAAATTGGCAGGATGAAATTTGTCACATAAGACAGTGGATTCCGTGTAGAAGAAAAACTTTTTGTATAAGGGTACCTTCTTAGGCAAAGGACTGAACAAATAACATCAATGAATAGGACTACAGTGAGATGAAAAATATCTGGACACTTAAAAAAAATGTTTTATACTTGTATAGTAAAAAAAAAATAGAAATTGGCCTGAAACCAACACAGGTAGTTTTAGTTCGATCTAAAATAAATGAGCTTCAAGTTAAGTTTTGTTTTTATATGAAGAGAAAAAAATATTCAGACATTAAAATATAATCTATCATCAAAATGAATAAAGCTTTAAAACTTCAGATTTAATTTTCCTAACTTCCCTCCAAAAATATTCAAGTGTGCATGATTCAATCAAAATGATCCTTCTTTGAGACAATGGTCATTATGGCAAAGAAACTGGTAAGAACAAAAATAACCAATATTTTGAGAGTTAATAACAAGAACACTTCTAAAACCTTAAATATCTCAGTATCATTTGCTTAATATTATAAAAGTCGATGTTTGAAATGATCAAAATTCATTTTTCAAGTGGTGTTCACCATAAAGTAAGGAACCCCCCCCCAAAAAAAAACTCATATCTGGATATTTGTTATCAAAATAAACAAGTAATTTATCAAGTGCATCATAAAGACCAAGTCATTTTCCTTTTCTTGAAGGGACCATGAATGAAGTAAGGTGTGAGCATATATTGTAGGATCTTTGACACAGCAGTTAATGATAAAGGATGAATGAATTGCCAAAAAAGAATGATTTGAAGCATTTGGCAAAAAATAACTACAGAAAGATTTCTACGAAATGAAATAGACATTCTATAATAAACAAGCTAATTTTTAATTCAAATCTCAGTGAAAATTCATAGTAAAATTTGAAAGAGTATATTCCTCAGAGGAACTTGAAATTGAGTGATCAGTTGATTTTAATAGCATTTCAACCTGTTTAGCATTATTTTCTACCTAAAAGGTTAGGGAATTGCAATCATTGTACATTCACATGTTTACAATTATGCAGTTGTTTCCCAAGTTTTTATTTTACACATGGTCCCATTGAAAGGACCATTTTTAAATAGATCTATTTGACCCATAGATGGGATGCTAAAAGATACCACTCCATCAGAGTGAACCTTAAATAATTCTTGATTTTTTTTTTTTTTTCATTGTGAAGAGATTAGAAAAAAATGTGTCAAGTATGTAGAACAGAGAGATAAATATGTGTACTAGTATGTATACTTTATGGCTCATTATCTTGATTAGGCTGAGAACTTTTCAGCAACCCCTTGTCATTGATTTCAGGTAAATTTATGCTATTAATGTATATCAACTTTTTTTTTTTTATAAAGAAAAAAAAAAAAGTCCAAATATTTTTGTCTGCACTGTAAGGTCATCAGGTGATCCACACAGTATTGAAAGTATGGTGGAATTTTTTTTTTTGCCAACATCTGCTTTCTCTTTTTTTACATGCATGCAGATGTGCAACATAAGCGCAGCTTACATGACTTTCAATCTTAGACATCTTTGTTGATTGTTTCTGAAATTAAAAAAAGACAGCATGCAAATAAATGTAAATGATTCTTTGATTTTTAGGTTTTAACTTTATTAAAGGATTACTATCTGTATCTTGTTAAAATTACAAAATTGTACACACACAGCAAGTGGATAAAGCAACACTGATAACAGATTCAATTTTGTTACTTCCTTTACTGAAAAAACCCCCCAAAAACACTCATTTTCATTCTGAAGTACTTTTTTTTAATAAAGAATGAAATATCAAAATTGCTGAATCCATTGTCAGTGTTGGTATATCCACTTATTTTCATCGACTTGTCAGATTTACCAAAATCTTATATAAGATTTGAGATCCAATTTTATTTTCACACATTTCAGATCAGTTTTGGCATTCCAGTTTTGATGCCCTCAACAAAAATACATTTTCAGTTAAAGTTATTCCAATCAAACAACACACATTAGGAATAGTAAAAAAAGCTTTGCTTAGTTATTTTAACCTACTCTCTAATTATGTAAAAACATTTTTTTAAAACTTCAGATGGATTGATTTATTTAAAATGACACATCAAGAGTTATTTTATGCCTAAACATTAAGGGGTTTCAAGTAACTAATAAGCATTAATCAACAATTCTAGCTTTTATACAAACCATTTACAGTTATATGGAAACAAGCATGCTTATCAAATAGGAATCGTTTTTTAAACAGATCTATTTGACCCATAGATGGGACCCTAACTCCAGGTTAGAATGGACCTGGGAGTAATGGCAATAAAGGAGTACTCCACACTCCCTAGCACTGGAGTCTTACCATCAGATGCAGTTTAGTGTCATGTCTGGGACTTTTTTTTTTTTTTAGAGGGAGCATCTTATCCCTGCAGTAAGGGATGCAGTCAGTGTATTCTTAAAATACAGAATTTATTTGCATTCAATGAACATTTTTAGAATACATTTAATTTCTCTATTTTTATCTATGTTTCTATAATAGCTTTAAGCCATAGCTTTTGTCTTTATATTAATTTCAAACTCAAATAAGATTAATCATTTTTGGATATCTATGAAGCTATCTAATAAGTTTCAAAACTTTTTCTAGCAAGAGACATCAAGAGAGAATATTCATTTGCAAAAAAAAAAAAGGTTAGCAATGTAATTGTGATGAAACTTATCACAAGTAAAGTAAAAAAAAAAAAAAAAAAAAAAAAAAAAAACTTGTTGAAAAAAGTTTAGCTTTGTCATTACTGCAAAACAGACTGGCTTTTTAAACCCTGTCTGTTATCAGGTCTTAATAAAAGTTTCTTAAAATTTTTCTGTTGAACCTTTAAACATTTTAGGTTCACATAAACAAAGCAAAAAAATGTGGTGGTGGGGAAAAACATACATATAATTCATGCCTCTCTCCACCATAAGAAATAAACGTATTTTTATATTAGATTTCGTCTAAAACATACTAGTCCAGGTTCAGCTTTAGGTTATTCCTTGTAACCAATATTGTTTAACTGGAATCTGTTTTGACATAATTTAATATTTTCCTATCCAGAAAAATAGAATATTTGTCAGGTAAGATCCAAAATATCTCAAATTATTTAGAATTCTAAATTCTATTTCAATCATGAGAAAAAAATCTAATAGTTTACAATACTATTTTGTGACAAAATTTGTAAGTAAGTCCCAGTCATATTCACAAAATTTTTTGTCAAAATGTCTAGTGTTTGGTATATTAGTGAAAAACTGATGCATTCTATATCACCTGACAACCTACAATGATCATTTAGGTTTATCATTAGTTGGGGGGGGTCAATTTTAATGATACATAGCCAGCGAAACAGAGGCATTGTATAGTGAATATAACTAAACAGCCATAAATATAAAATATTTCAGAGCTTTTTTGCCAGAATATATATCATTTTTTTAGTAACTAAAACAATGGCTATTTTTACCAGCAAAAAAAAATTTATATCAATTAGGATAAAGTTTATAAGCAAAGGAAAATTTTTTTCATAAATGACTTACCATAATTGAAAACCCTGGGTGAAGTTAATTTAACATCTTTCAGGGTTCCAAGATGATTCTGTATCACGACACGATAACCTTGACTTTGGGCATGACTGACAAATGAAGTGATGTAACAGCTTTCACTGTTGCTGCCAATGCCAGGGCAAACTTGGATGGTATAATCTATAAACAAGTAAGAAAAGTTGAATAAATCACATTTGAATACAGTATTGACCAAGATTACTCGCAAAATTCTAAATCACACAATATACGTTAACTTAAGATCTACATTTACACAAATCAACCTTTCTCAGGAGCCTTGATGCTAAAGTCTCCCGAGACAAAAGTCCTCGAAAAAACAAAAACAAAGAAGTATCAAGATACAGTCAATATTTAAAAGAAAATTGAACTTGTAAATATGTTATTTACAGAACACAGAGCTAGAAAAATGTATCTATTTACAGAGTTCATTTAAGTATGAATCACAAACGAGGAAGCTTTTATTTTTCTATTCAAAATTTGCTAATATTCTGAATCTTAGTTATCTATTTCAAAGCCTAGTTGCTATAGGTGGAGTTAAAAGGTTTTACAATATTTCGGTATGCGTTACACTACAGTGCATATATGAAGTGATCAAAGCAAATCAAGCTGTGGGAAGTAGTATTATGTTAGTTGGTGTGCTAACACATTGTACATTGTTTTACTCCACGTGATTTGAAAGCTGCACAGATAAACAGGCAACAGTTGAATTTGAGAACTTATATTTTAGGATTTCAAATTGGGCCATAATGCAAACCAACACATTTATGTGAAAGTTTGGTTTTATGGCACATCAACCATTATAGGTTATTTAATACCAAATCCATTTTTATAAATATAAACATTATTATTTCAAACAATTCAGTTTAACATAAGTACACAGTTTAGTCCTATTTGACTCTTAGATAAGACCCTATCATGTGCTCCCACTCCGGGCCAGAATGGATCGATGAGTGATGGCAATAAAGGGGTACTCTGCATCCCCCAGAGATCCAGCATTACTGAAGCTTCATCATCAGATTGTTTAGTGTCATATCCAGGACACTTGTTGGGGGGAGTTTTATCCCTCTGCAGAGATGCAATCAATGTATTCTGCAGCCCCACCCAACTGGACCATTGTGTGAAAGATGAAGGCACAGTTGATCACAAAACAGTAAACAGATGGCTCAAGGAATTTGGCTTGGGCTGCAAGAACCTTGATAATTAGCACTCAGAGTATTCGGTAACCTCAGTATCTCAGTCTCACGTGGTTCATAAATTTTCAAGAGTTACCAAAATACTGCAAAACTTGACTCAACCTTGTAATTGAAACTTCTGTATTCACAAGTTGTATTCATAAAAACATTCCTAAAGACTGTTTACATCTTTAAACTTCAAGTAATTTATTAATGAAATCGTCTTGTATTGATTTTATTTCACATATTTAAGTTTAAAAAGGTGAAGAACAAATTTCAGGAAACATTAGCAAGTGGATACTTCCTAGTTCACAGTAATCACTAGGTGATTGCAAATCATTGAGACAGAAAAATTCAACTCATTTACAGGAAGAGTCCATTTATCAGGAAGTGAGGTAGTCTTTTACTTTGGAAGATTTCATGATACAATTTTAACATCAATAACAGTCTAAGTTAATTAGAATAATCTTAAAATAAATTTAAAAAATTTAGATAGTTTGTTAAACACCATATTCTGCACACGGCTTAAAAAAAAAAGAAAAAAAAAAGTTAATATTAGTGAATAACCACAGTCTAGGCAAACAAAATTTGCTATCATTGGGATATAGATATCCGAGTAAATACATAGTCTAAGCCAGTGTTTCTTAAAACCCTAGGATTCCTTAACCAGTAACCAGGGATCCTGTGTGGAACAGTAATAAATAGGGTAAAATACTTTTGAGCCATTTTCTGTTTAATTTTATATTTGTACTTTTACTATACACAGAGCATATTGCTGGAAAATCTTTGGTTATTATAATGAAGGCTTTAAATTCTTACATTATTTAAAATCATCATCATAGGGAATATATTTAGCAATGACTATATGGCACCAGTGTGAAACTGCCTTCATTGGCTAATGGACAGAGCCTGTATATATGAATTTGATAAGAGGGCCACTTTTCTTTTAAACTAAGTCTTTAAAGTTTATTGTATGAACTATAATAAAAATACAAGATAGATAGGAAATGCACACAAATTCTGGAAGCAACACCGGATAAAACACCTGTACAGCCCTTTACCTTCCATCTCTAAATCCATCCAAGTAAGATAAAGACATGTGGGACAATGCCAGAAAAGCAAGGATGAACTCAGAAGTGACATTCTTCTATGATGCCCCTGCAAATAGGCGTACAAGGAGAGAGAGAGAGAGAGCGAGAGAGAGAGAAAAAGATCCATGCTAGCATTACGAATTGATAATTTTTATGCAGCAATTACCAGAGACAAGTTTTTTTTTCAAGGACTCCAGAATGGTTTGCTTTCATGGCATATCATCCATTGTTAGTTAATGCCAAATCTTATTTTTACATGTATTTTAAATATATTTGTAAACACATTTTGTAGATACATAGTTAAATGATCCAACAGTTCTATTTCTAACAATTCAATTTAGTATGAGTCAAAGTTCAATGGTTCCAAGCATTGCTATGTATAACTAACAATTCAATTAACACCAGTCATTTATTTACACAGTTAAATGATCAAATAGTTCTATTTCAAAGAATTCAATTTAGCAAAAGTGATTTGTTTGCACACAGTTCTATTTGATCCATAGATTGGACCCTATTGGGTGCTACCATTCTGGACCAGAGCGGACCTGGAAGCAATGGCAATTAATAGGTAGTCCACATTCCCCAAAGCTCCAGCATTACAGGAGCTTCACCATCAGATCGTTTAATGCCATATCCAGGACACTCAGGGGTAGGGTACCCCTCCGCAGAGGTGCAGTTTGTGTATTCTACAGCCCCAGTCAACCGAGCTAACCAGAATGATAAAGGTTGAGAAATACTGGTCTAGACAAATGAAACTAAACAGGCTTAAATGTTTAGCAAAATAAGATTTATTCATTTCCAAACGATATGAATTTTTTGAAATTCTTGAGTAGCATATGAAATACCAGGTGACAAATTTGACTTTGGGGGGGGGGGCCTCAAGCAGACCTAAAATTTATAAATCAACAAATAAAAATTTCATGTTTTTGATAGACTTAATCTAGTGTGTTATAGGATGTCAGAAGAGTTGGAGGAGCCAGTGAAAAATGAATTCACACTAACAAAATTTTTAACTACGACACAATGACAAATAAACCAGCTACTAAGCAAATAAATTAATCTGATTTGCTTACAGTGACTGTTAAGTGATTACACATCTAAGTATTAATTAGACTCAACACTACTTGACTTAGATGATCAGATGAGAAATATTTGATCACCCCCCCCCCCCAGAAAAAAAAAACTAAACAAAAATACCAACCCTAAGCAGAAATTCCATTTATATAATTGTTAAAGGTTTCATATTTCTTTCCTATTTGATTCTCAAAATACATGTGTCTGAATCTCCTTTAAGAGAAACTCAAGGCAGTTGTCATAAAAAGTTTTTGTTAGAAATTCAATGTTATATATAATTCTCACAAATCTGTCAATTGCTACCTTGTTCTGAATCACCAGAGTAATCCATTATTCTCAAAAGAAACTTTCAAGTTTAAATTAATAATCTTTTTTTTTCCTACAAGATATAAATGGGTGCAAGACCATGAAACATGTTAGTGAACTTAGTTAAACTTGCCCCAATAATATCTCTGAAATAACTAAATACCTCACACTTGTAACCTAATGTAGTCACAAATTCATTTACAAATGAATTTAAGTTAACCTCTTTTTGATTTCACTTCAGGAAGCATTTCTAACTAAACTTGATGTATCAAAAAAAGTTGTAGAGTCAAAGAAAACATAAAAAGGGGAGGAGAAAAACCAAAAAATTTTCATATTAACAAAAAGAAATATATCTCCCCCCCCACAATTATTTGAGTATGTATATGCATTTTATTGATGATGCCATTTGGCATATATATTTTTTTTTTTAAAGTATTCATATCACTGCAGAACATGTGATTTTAAAAAATATTTTAAGTAAAAGGAATACATTTTCCTTATCCAAAATAAAGAAATAAAACAATATATGAAGTGGATAAAAACTATTTTTAAATATTTGCAACTAGATCATAAAGGACATGTTCAAAATTATTCATACCCATATCTTACAAAATAGAATTGAATGGTACAGGAAAAGATGAAAAAGTTTTCTCACTTACATTAGAGAGTTCCTTACTTTTAAAACAAATATAAACCTGTTTAATAGGTCTGTGTAGTATTTAAAGACTTTACTTTAATAAAGTGTTGCATTTCTAATTATCATTTTTCATCAGAAGGACATCAGTCTACCCAGTTATTTACCCATTATTGGTAGGAGAGAAAAGATAGGTTCATGCCTTTCTGAAGGGCATTACCATGATGTGAAATGTAAAGCTTTTTCCAGGATTTGAACTTGAATTCCTATGACAATCATTACACAGAGTGCATCACCTTATATATAAAAGAACTCACTGTATGCTCTACTTAAAGCTATTCTAAAATTTTGTACATACCATAAGACACACACACACACACACACACACACACACACACACACACACAACATTTGTCTTCAGTCTTGTCATCTACGACTGAAAGTCTTGAATATAAGAGACAAACCTAATTTTAATACACATTTGTCAGTCACACCCACTTAACAGATGTTCTTAGAAAAAAATTATATAATCTTTAAAATTGGTCAGACACTTGAAACATCTAAGATTCTTTCCTCTCTTTGTAACATACATTGACTTCTAAAATGACAAAACTGTGTCATGAAATATACCTTGAGTGTCTAAGAAACTTATCTGTCTCATGATCTCAGGAATGGCTTGTGCATTATGTCTACAAATCCAGTTCTGCACCATTTCTAGTTAAAAATATAGCATTACACATATGGGTTATATGCTAATGCCAGTATATAAGTGGGATTTTCTCCACAGAAAAAAGTCCCTTTTCTTGTGGTGTTTTTTTTAGTCTTGTTTTGTGAGGTTTACTTTGATCAGAGGAGGTAAAACCAAGTAAAGAAAAAAAAAAGAAAGAAAAACATGGCAACAATTTCTAAGATAAGGGGGGGGCTTCAAAATCTTGAACTCAAGAGAATACATCATTATTTAAAACACCAACTGTGTTGAATGAAGAAAAATCCAATATGCTACTACAAAAAGCACTCACTTGAATATATTAATTATTTAAACTAAGTCATGTCTAATATGAGATGAGCAAAGATCAAATACCTAACAATAATTATGTTTAATTGTGAAATCATGTGATTTTATGCCAGAGATGCTAGTTTAATGATTCCTAAAGAAAACTACTCTATATGACATATAGCAATTATATTTTTTTGTCTATACAGCTGTGCTATGAAGGGTTGTAACAGGTGGTGATACTAAGTGGTCAAAAGAAACTTGTCAATATTGCAAGTGACTGCATCAAGAGAAATTTTCAGTTTATCCAGGAGATAAAGCCATAACTACAACATTCGAAAAACTGATGGAGTAACATTTATTTTAGTCTGAACAAAATTTATGAGGGAAAGCAGCTGAAATTCATAGGCGACCAAGTTAACTGAATTTTACTGACAATCTCAAAGTCTTACAACTTTTTATAAGTTATTTTTCGTATTAAAGTAAGTCTTTCTTGCAAGCAATTATGCGCTTTCAGTAAGTAATCTAAGAGTCCTTCGTAAACAATTATAGCTTCAAGTAACAACTCTTACAAATAACTAACATAATTACATGATTTTAAGTATTCCTATTGTTGCATTGCTGCATCTTGAAAGTTATCAAGAGAAAGTTACATTGAAGAAATAAATTCATTGAAAAGGGAGAAGTTGGGCACATGGTCCCAAAAAAGATAACTCACCATATTATTGTTAGCATCTCCCATGAGACTAGTTTTAAAATCAAGATATGAGGTGGTATTCCTTTTTGAGTTGATGAAGGAAAGAGTATAGTTTCATAAATAATATGAAAGTGGGGGGGGTCACTAACTCCAAAATTTAAGCTCCTTGCTGGTCACTGACTGACTCTTATATAAGTGCCCAATTCTATTGTGACCATTTCTTGCACTTACCACAAGAGTTCTAATGATTGATCTAATGTTATCAGTCAAACAGATGGTTATAAAATTCAGTGGGGTAAGAAGGCAGCTACTATATAACTAATAATTTGTATATAATAGTTTCAAATATTCCTACCCAATACCGATAACTTGTTCACAGTTATGATTTCAAATATTCCTTCCCAATTTTTTTTCTTCAAGTAGATCTATTTCATCCATCCAATAATTTTTCAAAGTTATACAAGTATCAATAATTGAATTAAGCACAAATACTGACCAAAATTTGCTGGGAAAAAAAAAAAAAAGAAAAAAAAAAAAAAAGACGAGGGAGGAAGATAAAAAAAACCCAAAATACAAATTCCAACATGATCCAAAACTATACATATATTGATTTATTGATTCTTAATTATATAAAAGAACAAAAGAAAATACTAAAACTCAGTCATTTAAAAGAAACAAACAAGCATTTGAAAAAAAACAATGAGAAAAATACTAATTAAGTGATTATGAAATAATGGATTCAAGCTGAAGGGGTTGTGATTGAATGAAATTTTACTCGGTTGTTGAAGCAAATATTTCATCCAGTAATGATTTAAAAGAAAAAAAAAATGAATATCAGAAAATGTTTTATACATTTTGTGTTTCTAGTAGGAATCATTAAAATAAGCACAGAAAGTTGGAAATATCCTAAGAGCTGATTTTAGGTTATTTATACCCACTTTCATGACAAATGACATGAGATGACCTTGAAACTCTGAAACTACTTGACACAAAGTGATTATTCTTCTAACAAACCCAACTATTCTAATCAATAATAAACTAGAAATAACAATGAGAAGAAGTCTAATAAGTTATTTAGAAAGATAGCAATTTGTATTTTGATAGTATAGAAAAATGGAATTGCAATTAAGTTTTAAATGTCAGTTTATCCATTCACTGAATTGAAGAAAACGTGTATAATTGCCAATACATCATTAAAGAATTTTCCTTATGAAAAGCATTCCTTCTGATTTTTTCATGACAATCATTGTGTTTGTGATAACAGAAGTCACAAGGTTAAATACTGGTTGTGACATTACAAGTGAAGGCGAGGGAGGAAATAGTATTATGATGCCATGCAGGCAAGTTGCGAGTTTATTGAAATGGCCAAATGCATGCCAAGATCACCTGTCGACAGGTGACATTATGTAAGCAATGATGTTTATATTTAAAAGGAATTTTGTAAATAAAATTGAAATGTCTCAATATTTTGAAAATGGAGTTTAGAATCTTGATTCTCAAACTGAATATTGCTGAATTAAAAATGAGATTCTAAAGTCTTTAAGCCTTTAAGGCACTTGATCCTTCAGATTTTTACTGTCCATTGAAGAATAATGCACATTCTTTAATATTTTCAAATAGTCATGTTTAAAAGGGAAAGAAAGATTTGTTCAGCACACATTTCTGTCAACCATCTTGAATTATAAAAATACCTAGCCATAAGCAATTTAATAAATGAATACATTTTTCTGTTAGAGATGCAATGGTACAGAAACTTGATGTCATGATTATCATGACCAATATTATTAGTTAATGGTATCATCATGATATTTGTGAAGTGCACCAAGTTTCATTGTGACTGCCTAAAAATTCAAGGGGAAATCCAATATTTAAGGCTTATTGGGGGGGGGGCAGCAAGGGATCAGCATTGGAATCTTTTTGCACACAAAATCTTTCTGAAATTTTGCAGGTAGAGCAACATTTTTGATTTTCTTGCATTGGCTAATGTAAAGCACTTTCTATTTGGCTGCTTAGTGACTAATTCAATGTTAAATGTATAGAAACCTTGCTAGGAGGGCCCCACTGGTGTAGGATTATGCAAAGTTTGTTTTACAAAATCTAATTAGAATTAAGTGCTTTATTGGTTTTAATTTTATGCTATTGTCATGACACACTGATCAAATTTTATATAATTAATTTACTTGTTTGAATATACTCTATATTTAGCAAATTTTCTGAAAACAATTCCACTCTACAAGAGATTAAAAAATTATCTGCCTGCAAAAGTTTAATTCTTTTCTCAGATAATCTAAGATAATAAAGTAATAAAATAAACTTTATTTCAACTTCTTGAAACAAGATTTGGTTTGGTTGAGTTTTATGTCAAATCATATATATGATTTGTAAACATTTTTAAACAAGCCTGTACTCATTCTTTTTAGCACACAGTTAAATGGTTCCAAGTATTTCTATTTACTATTCATTACTTGTTTGCAAGAAGTTAAAAGGTTTCAAATATTGCTATATAACAGTCACATCAGTTATTTGTTTGTATATAGTTTGAGGTGATTTCATTTTTAAAGGAGTTAGAAGTAATTTGTATGCATACTAATATTACTATTGTTTCTGCACAGTTGATTGGCTTCAATTATTGCTATCTAACACTAATAATTATATTTAATGTTTATCACTTGCTTGCAGACAGTGAAATGGTTTCACATATTACTATTTAACACTGTTCAACATTATTCATTTGCACACTGTTTAATAGTTCCAAGTATTGCAATTTAACACTTCTAATTCTAGTTAACATTACTCATTTGTACACAGTTCAATGCTTGCAAGTATTGTTATGTATCACTAATAATTCAATTAAACATCAGTCATTTGTTTACACACCATTAAATGATCAGTTTCATTTCTAAACAAAACAATTTAGCATAATTCATTTGTTTGCACACAGTTTAAATGTCAAACAGTTCTATTTGACTCATAGATAGGACCCTATCAGGTACTACCACTCTGAGCCAGAGTGAACCAGGGAGTAATGTCAATGAAGAGGTACTCCACATTCTCCAAAGTTCCAAGACTGGAGCTTCAAATTGTTTAATGTCATATCCAGGACAGTTGTTGTTTGGGGGGGGGGGCTTTAGCCCTCTGCAAAGACGCAGAGGGAGTATTCTATAGCTCCAGTTGATTGGGCCAATTTAAAAACAGAAGTCAGATTCCTTAACACTTTACTAACCTTTCTAAAAAAGAAAAAACATAATTAGCAAGATGAGAGTTAAATTTAGTGTAATTAATGCATCCCCCATAGATAGCCAACATTTTCTATGAAGGAAATAAGACTCCTTAAAACCACAAACATTTTGTAGATAGAATTTTAGAAGGCTGAGTGATCATTACCCTTATAAGACATAGAAAGTCATATATATAACACATACACAAGTCCAGCAATGAAGCATTAATTCAATGCTGTAAGATTTGAATTGCTGAATTCTTTTAGGAGAACAGGAATAAATCAAGGCAATTACATTTCCTGGAAAGTATAATGGTTGAAATCATTACATCTTACCGATATTGACAGAAATCCAGCTTTTTAATGATTCACTTTGGCCTTATCAAATGTTCCTTTCTCTATACAAGTCTTAGGAGTTATAATTTAATTACCTGATATTTTATCCCATGAACTCACCAGCAATTTTTTTTTTTAAACATATGGAACTTGATTTGTATAAGAAATACAAGCAAGAAAAATTTTGCTTTGGTTAAAAGAAAAAAGTATTGCCTACCGCCTCCTTTCGGGTGTTGTCGAGTTGGCTGGAATACATCAAAGGTCACTGTGGCACCATCTTCCATGGTCAACTCTTTCCTTTCTTTGAGGTCGTGTACGTTTTGATTTCGTCTGCGGACACCACACACCAGTGTTTGGATATGTCCATTTTTGCCCCACAATAATGATGGAATGTAGCTGTAATACAAGTGATAAAAAAAAAATTGACTATCAAGAAGGACTATATTATATGTATGCAATAGCAGAACATACAAGAATTTTTTTAACTATGGAAAGAATTTTTTTAACATGCAAAAAGACATTTTAAAATAAAAAAGTGAAATTCATTTATATTGAATGAAATTATACTCAATCCAAGGAAATTCTAACTAAACCAAGTTTTAGGAAATGTTATATACAATTACAAATTTTCAAGAAGAAAAAAAAATGTTCATCTGAATTAGTTTTTTTCTAATACTGTAATTAATCATGTCTTATATACAACCCTAACTTTCAGCTATCAAATTTTGAAAATAAAGATAAAAATTTGTGTTAACAACACAAAAATAAACAAAACTTTTAGAACTTGTGGCAGCTAAACTTAAAATTTTTTTTTTTTTTTTAGATGATTTGTATTGACAAATGTTTTAAAAAACAAAATTAAAGTATTTAGAGCAAAGGCAAGTACATGTTTACACAAAAATATAAACTTTTAGTGGAATCAAGTTCACAAAAAAAGCAAATTATAAACAAACATACATTCCATTGGTTATTTCCCTGCAGCAGTCTTAAACAGAATTTTTTTTTTTTTTACATAATAGTTTGGACCAAAGATATAACTTACATTTTTTTAATATTTGAAAATCATTAAAAGATAAACTGTAACTTTAGAGTTTTTTTTTTTTTATGAACACAAGAGTTCCAATTATGGGGTGGGGGAGGGAATCAAAAGTTTTGTAATATTTTGTTAATATGCACCCTTAACTTTCAGCATTAAAAGTCTGGAGAAAGATGTGTATTATATACGAATAATTACAGTCATTACTTGCTATTACAAAATTTTTCCCTATATTAATGTCTGTATGATTTTTCAGACACTCAAACCAATAATATCAACTAATCTCAATTATTCAAAATGTTCAGAGTGAGTGTCAGTATATTAAGAATAAGTTAACAATTATCAACCAAAGGATTTCTTTTGGTTTTTGTATTTGTTCAAAGAATTAAAATAGAGGAATTACATTTTGTTTTTATATTAGATTAATTAAAAATTGCTGATTTCTTAAGAATTCTCTACACAAATAGTTTCACAAGCCATTGTTAATGAATTTATTTTTTGTTTATTAAATTTTCTAATTTTATTCTTGTACTGAAGTTGACAAAGTAGCAAATATTACATCTAAAATGAAATAAAGTCTAATTTCACTAAATTGACCAGGCTCTAAAATTCTAGAATGTTTAGATTCAAGCCTATATTTTGCAAAATAACTTAAATAAGACATCACTTCCAGATTAGAAAGTTAAGGGGTTAAGTGAATTGATGTGATCCAATTTTTGCTTAAAAATATAAAATGAGTAAATAAAAAGTAAAAATATAAAATAAAAATATAAAATAAAAACATGCTACATATGCTACCACATTGATTTTATAATCATTGAATATTAAAATTGTAAATAAACGAGTTCTTTGCCAAAGTATGGCATTTCAGATAACAGACGTGTGTATATAAAACAGTAACAGAAAAGAAAAGTAAGAAGCAAAAATGTGAAAATAAAGAACCTAACAGACATAAATGGGGAGAGATCTGTGCTATTGGCAATCAAACAAAATCCATATTGGATTGTTCACCCATCCACTACCAAATGGGAAAAAAAAATTTCTTGAATACAATTACAACTTATTTCAAGGTTAGTCTGTCAGACAAATGAAGGTAACAACTGTTCAAAAGTTTGTGAGCACATTATAGAAAGAAAATAAGATACAAGAAATATATGGTACAGCAGCAATTGATTAGAAATTAATTCACAATGACAAGCATTTCTGAAAGGAAACTCAATGTCAGTGCATGAAAGGGAAGCTGAGCAAAATGTTCAGCTGCAGAATATTGAAAGAACCAAAATGCAGGAATTGCAATACTTTATAACAGTTTTAATACTTTAATAAAAGAAAGAATCCCTCACTCTCAACATATGCACACACAAGTGTGTGAGGCAGGATGTAATTGTTATCAATAAACCAAACTTGGAGTTCCTGCCATAAAATAAACTAAAAGTATTATCTTTGGGAAAGGTATGTATAAATTTATACAACTTCTCCATCACAGGTAGAATGAGACAAGGTCAATTTTAATGTAGAATAAAGCTGGTTTGAACCGATTTTGTTTGGTTGGGTTTTATGGCATATCAACCATTGTAGGTTATTTAATGCCAAATCCTCTTTATACACATTAAATATATGATTTTTAAACATTTTGTAGATAACATTTTTAAACTAGCCTGAGCTCATTTTTTTTTAACAGTTAAATGGTTTCACTTATTTCTAATACAAATAATTCTATTTACTATTAAACATTTGTTTGCACAGTTAAATGTTTTTAAGTATTGCTATGTATCACTAACAATTCAATTACAGTCATTTGTTTATAGAGTTAAATAATCAGAAAGCTCCATTTCTAACAATTCAGTTAAGTCAAAGTTAAATGGTTCCAAGTATTGCCATGTATCACTAACAATTCAATTACAGTCATTTGCTTACACATAGAACTGTCTGATCAACTATTTCAAGCAACTCAGTTTAGCATAAGTCATTTGTTTGCACACAGTTTAAATATCAAACAGTTCTATTTGACCCATAGATAGGACCCTATCAGGTGCTACCACTCCAACCCAGAGTGACCCTGGGAGTGATAGCAATAAAAGGGAACTTTGCATTCCCCAAAGCTCCAGCATCACTGAAACTTCACCATCAGATTGTTTAGAGTCATATCAGGACATTCATTATGGGAATCTTACCTCTTTGTAGAGATGCAGTTGTAGTCTACAGCTTTAGCAGACTGGGCATGGTTTGAATTGAGTTTTCCTCTTAGACTAGTTGCCTATACTTTAGCCTTAAAAACAAGGAATGGTCTCAGAGTCATCATCTTACAAAGATTTTGCTAGCCACACAGCAGCTGGTGTAACAAATGATATACAGGTATCAATTTTTTATTTTGATAAGAGAATAAAACTTGGACTCTCTTCAAGGCCCAGACATATTTTCAAGTTTATATTTATCCATCTGCTCTGCCATAAGCAGGATGTGATACAAGCTCAATTTTGAAGTGGAATAAAGTTGGTTTGAATACAGTTTCCTTTTCCTAGACTGGTTACCTAATCAAGGCTATTAATGTGTAGTGAAACAAACAGCTTTGTCTGGGATTTGAACTAACAGTCACCAATTCTATTTCCTAGGACAATAACCATTACTCTAAAATCTGTCTTAGGAAAGGTATGTAGTCACTTCTCCCAGCACTTTCCCTATTGCTAGTGGTATTAACAAAAACCTGTTTATCACTGGCACACCAGTAATTGAGAAAGACTTAAGAAAGCAAGCATTTGGATAACCTACTTCCATAAATACCTTACCACTCAATTAGTAATGGTTATTATACCCAATGTCAGTCTTAAGAGACCATGTGTATTTCATATTCATGCTGAAAAGAAAAAATAAGTATGCCACCCATTGAGCTTTAGTCAAATGTTGACTGATGATCCAGGCATTGTTTTGGGACTAGAGCATCATAATTAACCTAGAGAACTCCCAGCAGGACTATATGATACTAAACTTAAGTTTACTATATGATACTAAACTTAATTGGTTTCATGTACCATGATGGAAATTCTAGATGTCATGTTGCATTCAAAGCTTTCCAGTCAGTGTACACGAGCTCTGCTACAAAGCCTCAATTCACTAATGTAAGATGTGAATTAACTGATGAGATTACATCAATACACCAAGTGTCTTACACACACATAACAGAGCTATGGCTTTATCCATCTTGAGTGTATTAATAAGGAAGAAAATTCAAAACTATTTGAATAAAAAGGGATTTTGGCTCATATTCTTGTATTTTGCAGGACAATTTTAAGAGAACATTATGTCATCAAAGTTAGAGATCTAATGTCATAATATTCATCATAATCAGATCACAAAAGGTCCTCTTCATAAATCTCATCCTTCCATCCTATTACTTCATATTAGTCTTAAATGCACACGCACAAAAAAAAAAAAAAAAAAAAAAAAAAAAAAAAAAAAAAAAAAAACACTATCAAAATAAAATTTTTATGACGGATCAGATAATACAAACCATAAAATATGAGAAAGTCAAGTTGAATTAATTATTTTCACTAATTTGGCTGATTGATTCTCTAGTCTTCGTCAGGTAAATGCAGAAGGGTCTAAGACTATTCACTGGATACCAAATTTCACCTGGAGACAGCTGAAAATGTACCAGTTGAAATATAAATAATCCTTTTGGTTATTACCTTAAAATTGAGGAATTTATGTATTTCAGGCAGTTTTTATCAGTATATAATGAAGTTGTTTACCAGTTTAATAAAAGGTGGATTTATAACAAAAACCATACCAATGTCAGGTGGACATTTGACAGTAAATTCCTTCCCAGTTTAAAATGTAAATATTCTGATGCTGTGTGTAATCATGTCATATCAGAGGAAACGAGTGCTGGATTTATTTGCATGTTGAGAAAAATAAAATAAAAAATTATTTTTCATGTCACTTGTGAGCAAATATTAAACTTTTTTTTAATCTTCCTCAGGGCCTATGAGTTCCTAAATGAAAAAAGATGAGTTTTAAACATTCTAATTAAATTTTCAAACACTAATTACAGCACACAAATCTTAAAACAGAATATTACCAATGGAAATAGAATGTTTAAAACTCATTTTTTGTTTCATTTAATAATTCACATACCCTGATGAAGGTTTTGAAGAAAAAAAAAAAAAAAAAAACAAACATCCTGTGACCTTTTCCATTTTTGTACATTTTCATAGTCCGATTTATTTCCAATTTTATTTTACATTTCATACTTTATAAAAAATATTGAAAAACTCAAACATTTCAAAAAATATCAATAGCTAAATAAGTTTAAGTTCTTGTTAAAAAGAAAAAGTGTCAGTAATGTCGAGATCAGAGTTGGATGTGGGCCTTGTTTGCTTTAAATTTCAAATTAAATATTTTCTTGTCTGCCCCTTTTAATTTAAGTATTTTGCTTAAGGATGCTTGATGTCATACTTTATTCCCTGGTGAAAACATTAGTTTTTAAGTACCATTAAAACAAATCTCTTGAGAACTGGAAATAGTTTACTACTTAATAGAATGACCAAATTTTGGTATGGACCCAGTAGTTTGAAACTTCCTCAGATGTTATAAGATTTTCTCAAATTTTCACTTCAAAATAAAAGAATCTTTTTCTTATTTTTAATATAGTTTTCTGAAAAAAGAAAACTATATTAAAATTAAAATGAAATCAGGTGTTTGGACACAGGTGCTTGTTGGCCTTAGCCAGGCCAGGTGTAGGAGGTCAACTCCTCACACTAGCATCCAGACAAAGTCTGCTAATCAACCAAGTCAGGAAGAAATCATAGCAGCAAGCAGTACCAGCAAACAGAAACAAAGACAATGCTCAAAAGTTTACATAGACCTACAATTGTATTCTTCCCCATTAGCAGCAAAAGGTATCAGCTCAAAGACAAAAAAAAAAAAAAAAAAAAAAGATGATTGAGTGCATACAAGATACCAACTATATACCCACAAAGTTTAAGAAAAGTTCTTGGTGTTCTAAAACTAAAGTTTAAGAACTTTAGTTTTAGAACACCAAGAACTTTTTAGGACTCCACAAGAAATCTAATTCGAGTGATTTGCTTATGTGCCAAAAATACTGTTTTATAATTCTAAATATAATTTTGCATATATTTTCTGTAATTTTTTACAAATATAGTTATCTATGTATTAACAGTTTTAATATGTTTATATAATATAATTTTCATATTTTGCTCAAATAATGGTTTTATATAGAATATAAGCTATTATCAAACAGGGTCATTAACAATGTTTTCTCTGGTTATATATGCTGGCTTTTTAATGAAAATTTATCAGTTTCACTCCAACTAGTTCAAAATAATTCATGGGGTAAATGTCCAAAAATGACATCAAGTGAACATCTTACAAAATAAGGCATTACCAGCAAAAAAAAAAAAAAAAAAAAAAATTCTCAAAAGTTTTATATTACTTTTAAAAAGTATATAAATGAAAACTATATTTCATAGCAATAACTGTGGAAAGGGTAGGAGTATAAAAATATTTTTGTTCAAATGCATGCAAAAACTTTCAATCCGTTCTAAGTTGATTGAAACACGAGGAAACAAAACAAATACATAATTTTCGTATATTAAAAGGGGAAAAAGAAGCACATTAACCATTTTAAACAACTCTTCCAAAGATTGACAGACAAAATTCATTTAACATAATACACTCAAAATACAAATATCGAGAAAAAGAAAGTAACACATGTAGACCCATTTATTTTGGCACACACACTTAAGATTACCTTGATTACTCCACATAATACTTTTTAACAAATGCCGAATTGATTTCAGGATATCTCAGAAGGATAGACAGTCTCACAATCCAAGCTGCTAAATATTACTTCATTAATAAGTTCTTTGACAACTAATCTTGTTATAAGAAGTTTACTTTGTACTGATGTAAGAAAAATACTTCAGTATAGATTAATCTTCAAAATCATTGACAAAAACATGATTATTGACAAACACAGAAAGATGTTATTTCATTTTCTAATAAACAAATAGACTTATAGATTTTTTCCTGTATATAGCAAGTCTTTATTCTTCAATTTCACAAAGAAACCCATATATTGATCTTTATAATTTAAGACTGAATTTTACAAGTAAAGCTTTGTCTGATTTTTTTTTTTTTTTTTTTTTTTTTTAAATAATGCTAAGATTCTTAAACCTCCTTGAAGCATGATTATATAAAAATTTACAAAGAAAAATTATATAAAACCCACATCACTCCCAAATTCTAAGTAAATAAAAACTACCAAAGTAAAATATTGAGTCTGATTCAATTTTAATGGCATATGAACCTGTTTATGGTTATTTCATAGAAGAGGTTAAGGAATTGCATTCATTATACTTTGATATTCATATTTTTGATGTTTTTAATATGGTTCTTTGATATTGAGTATTCCTACCCAATACAAATAATTTGCACACAATTGTAAGGTTTCAAGTATTGCTACTAATAATTAGTAGTTCAAGTAATTATTTCTATGCAATAATAATCATTTAGTAGCAAACAGTTGCATGTTTTCAAGTAACTAATGATTTTTAGTAAATATATCTATATTTAATTATTCTTAATACAAATTTATAGTCATATAGCATAAAGTATTCCTATTGAAGACCAATAACTTTTAAACTGACCAGTTTGACCAATAGATTAGACCTTAACAAGTACTACCGCTCTGGGTCAGAGTGGACCTGGGAGTAATGGTAATGAAGAGGTACTCCAGTCAGTAGATCTCCAGAATTAGAGCCTCACTATCAGATGCAAATTAGTGTCACACCCAAGATATTGTGTGTGTGGGGGATGTCTTACCCCTCTTCAGGGGATACAGTCAGCATACTCTAAGCACAAATGACAGGACAGGGAAAATAGTTCTCTAAAGATGACTGGTTTTATTCTCTTTATTACATAGGAATACAAATGTATCGAGGTTCAATGATTTTATTATTGTTCCTGGTATAAAAATGTTTTTATTTTGTATTATCTCAGAACAAACTTAAATATTACATTTAAAATGTATTTTCACACACACATGAAAAATTCTTGATTGCTTAGATTTCCACCCAGTCAGTAGGGAAAAGGCAGTTTAATGTTTTTTTTAACACTAATTTAATCACTCATTGAGAAATTTTTGACCAAAATATCATTGACATTAATAAAAACATTCAAGAAAAAATAAAAGTAATTAATAAACTTTAAAAAATATCTTGTTTTAGAATCAAGATAATTGAGCCATAATTAGTTTTCAGAGTAGACTGCTTATTTGAAGAGGACAAATCTGAATTCATACTGTATCAAGGCTTCTTAGACTTTTTACTTGATGCCTCACCTTTTTAAGTGAATTTAATTTCCATCCCCCACCCAAATAATTGAATCTTAAATTACAAAATATAACTAATTTACTTGTGTTTATTATAATTTACATGAGAAGAGATTCAGTAAACTAAATATCAAACAAACCTTTAATTCTTGAATTACTTTTTTAAAAGGTAAAGATGGGTTAGTGAGCACTGTTTGCAGGTTTGTGAGTGAACATAGAACATGACTTGTGGCTCAAAGTGTTTCTGTTTAGAAAATAATGCACATGGCTCAACCCCAATTCCAGCATGTACAAACTTAGAAACAATAGTAAAATGGGTTCAACAGTTGCACAAAGCTTAGGATATTTTGCTACAAGTTTTTCGTTCATCCAGTAATATCCAATTCCTTTAAATGTGTACTTAGGCTTCAATTCAAGATCAAAAATAATTTCAATAAATTCTATAAGAAAGGCGTCAAAATTTGCACTTTCCACTTCAACATAGTTTGTTCATCTAAATGACCCACATGTTTTGAGTGGTCATCAGAATGACATCACTAGTGGCCATCTCATGTAATCAGGCATTTGGCAAGGTGCACAAGATCTGGATACAAGCCTTACATGATGCAGTGATTTTTTGTTCCGATTTATAAATGCAGACTAAGGTCCCCACCTTATGCTTTTATTTACCCTACCAAAATTTTATGGACCACTTTCAGAAACCATGGACTATATAGACTATATAATCAGAAGTTTGCATTGTGGCAATAAAAAAAAAAAAAAAAAAAGTGGTATTTCCCAAAGAACAGGATACATAAAAGGATTTTCTATGCATACCTTTGTTGATCTAAACCTTCTTTTAGGAGCTTGTAACAAAAGATTATCATCATCGGAAATGGACCTGACTAACAGAGTTTAAATCTTAGACAAGACTAGTTGCACTTCACTGTATTAATACCCTTGAGAAAGGCATGAATCCATCTCTTATCCCTCCCAGCTATAAATAGATAGTGCAGATTGGGCTCTTATTTTGCTCACTCAACCAATCTACGAGAAATACTGAATTTAATTAGGTATAACAGTTAAAAATTGACTGTGTTGCACCCTGCAAGTGGTAGAGGGGTTGGGTAAATAAACCTTTTCTCTTGAATCGGTCTTTTGTATAGAAACAAAAACAAAAAAAATTGTAACCAGTCATCATTTAAGCATGACTTCATTATAGAGAATCTTGAAATTAATTCTAACCAACATACTTTTAGGTAATCAATATAAAAAAATTTTAAGTAAAAAAATTTTGAAAAAAAAAAAAAATTTGATTCCCTCCACCCAGTATTTCATTTTGATTTAATTTATTACTGAGAGTGGTTCACATTTCAACCACATTTTCTAGCTCGGTGAATATTGATTTTCTGCAATTGTTCTTAAAAAGTTACCATTTTTAAAATTGTCTTATTGACAAGTGGAACATTCTGGGTGTCACAGGATACTGGTACCACTCATGGATTAGTATTCCAGGTGTCTAAATGAGAATGCTTAAAAGTCAATAAGCACCCATATCATTTGTTTAATTTTCTGAGATGAAGTTTGATAATTATTATCATTTAGTGTATCTGGACTATTGTTTTCATCTTTGTTATATTCACAACATTTTGGACAATGCATCCTTCAGCCTTCTTCAGGCGTTTCCTGTCAAACTCTGGAGCCTACACGGAATCTTGAACTAAGCTCTTCAATCCATAGGGATTGAGTGTTCAAATTTCACTGTCCATAACTAGGTACAATCCTTGTTATTTATCTGTAGTCAGAATTGAACCTGCAACCTCTAGATAGTTTCACTTAGAAGCCCTTTAACTAAACACCTACATCTGTTATGCCATCTGTCCCAAACAATTCAAAGTGGATTTTTAGGACTTATAAACCTAATATCTTTAACCTATAAGATACTATTTACTGTTATGTACGATTTTTACCTCAGCTCATATTGTACTTTTCTTTTTCAAATCTAGCCTCTTAGATTATTGGTTCCTATATCATATTTGTCTATATAGTAAGTCTACTCAACCAATCACTGTAGGCCAACATATGTACTGCTTTTTTAAGACATCTTATTTTCCAATGTTCTTACCAATCTATTTTAACTTAAGGATGCATCAGTTGGAATTTTGTGAACAAAGATGAAGTCAATAATCCCAATACACTAAATGATAAAGAACCCATATTTCATGGTAATTTTTTTTAAAGGATAATGTTGATATCAAAATAATACTTTATAGTGTTATCACATACTTTAAAAGAGTTATTTGAAACCTAAGAATTAACTCCTGTAGGATTCAAAACCATTAGAGAGCTCAACAAACAGTTGAACGCAGGTCATAAAAGTTATTAATACCTGGATTCAAAACAATCTTTGAGTAATACAAATAATATTCATAGGCACTTGTAGCATAATAGTTACCATCATTAACCTGTTGAGCAGAATTCAAATCCTGAACAAAGCTGTCACAGAGCATAAACACCTGTAGAAAAGCTATGAATTCAATTATTCTCTCCCAGTTATAGGGAACAGACTGAGCTACTCAAATTTGGTTTAGCAACTGGTCTAGAAGAAAAACTGAATTCAAACTAGCTGTACTCTCAAAATTGACCTTGTGTCACATCCTGCTTATAGCAGAAGGGTTGACTAAATACCACAATATTTATGACAAATCTGAACTTCATAAACTCAATTTGTATTGCAAATAAAATTTCAGTTTTTCTGATTTACTTTCAGTTCAATTCTACAATCTTATCGATTATACATGTTAATTTAGAAAAAAGAATGTAGATACCTAAGTATCAAGGGAAAAATGTTTTTGTTAATTACCAATAAGTAGAAAATCAATTAAAAAAAAAAAAAAAAAAAAAAAAAAAGATAAATAAGACCAACAGGGGAAGTTAAGTTTATTATCAATATCTTTGCAAAAAATATTGAACTTCAGTTCGTCATGAGTTCATGTACACAAGTAGGAAAACATTGAAGATATTCAATGGCAATAAATTTCTATTTCCCAATAAAGAATTTTCAAAACTTAAAAATTCTATAAATTGAATTCATGTCTAATGCAGATAATGAAATATCATTTGACAGAAATAAAATTTTAATTAAATCACTTGTGACTTAAGTTATATTTCAAATTAGATACTATTTATAGAATTTATATTATAAATAACTGCAAATAAAAAGTTATCTATAATTAGCAATTAATAGTTGTGTATCTTGAGAAATGACAATTGGAGTAAAGTCACCCCCCCCCACATACAGGCAAATACTATTATCAAAGTGGAAATAGTTTTATTGTTAAAAAAATAAAAATAAACACAATGACATGCCATTTTTGATGCATTATGGTAACACACCAAAGTGAATCCTCATAATGTAGCTTTAATATAGTACAGAATATAATAAATGATGTATACATATAATGCAATGAATAAAAGACAAGCTGCAGAAATAGAAGCCTTTACAGGATGCATAAATATATACCATGATAAATATCAGTAAAAGATCCAGTCACAGATTGGGTCAAATCCTATTGAAGACAAATTTAGTCATACAATTGCTCAATACTTGTGTAGGTGATCTGTATTTAGAAGAAACATCTAAATACACACACAAAGGGAGAGAAAGTTTAAATGTGAATGGATAAAAGCTATTAATCAAGTGCAGCAGAAATAGTGGGTGGACCACAAAGAATGACATAGCTGCATGATTAAAAACACCTTCCTTCCTTCCCACTTGCTTATACCACACTTGCATTTCGCCAAAGAATAAAAAGCAATTTACAGTCAGCAGCTAATTACAGCTCAAAGAACTAACAAATGTCAAAAGCTAAGGTTCATTACTGGCTATATAATCAAAGAGGCAAAAAATGAAAAAGAAAATTTCAAATAAGTTGCCCTTCCCTGACCAGTATACATGGTACTGCAGCTAAAGTAAGGGATTGAAAAGGTAAGAGTATTTCTAGGACAACAACTCATTTCTATGACATGATTGAAAGATCACTCATTTTCAATAAAAGTTTTCACTTTATGTGTTCAACCAGCCCCTCCAGCAGGATGTGATACAAGGTCAATTTTTGAAGCAGAGTAAAGCTTGGAAGAATTTACAGTTTTCTTTCTCCTTGACTGGTTGCCTAACCAAGGTTAAAAAACTGTCTGCTTTACTATTTACAGATAACTGAGAGGAGAATAGATAGAGCCATGGCTTTCTCAAGGACATTAGTATGAAGTGAAACATGAGCCTCATCCAGGATTTGAACTTTGATCACAGATTCTATTTTTTTAATGATAACTGTTACACTAAGCCTTCCTACCCACTTTTTAGCTGATAGTACTTGTAAAATCCACTACACCAGAGAAAAAATATAGGACTTTACAAAGTGATCTGGGGGGGGGGAAAAAAAAAAAAAAAAAAAAAAGGATTTTACATTTGAATACATCGCATGAAAGCTGTTCCAATATAAATACGATTAATTAAGTTGAAGTTAAATCATTTTCCAAGTGAATGGCTAAGCAATACATTTAATTACAAGTATGTCTGAGCATACTTGTAAAAATCAGTAATACAGATACAAATGTCCATGTAATTTAGTTGACTTAGGAGATGAAGAAAAAAAAAAAATTGAAATTTTGGACAGTGTCTTAATAGTAGGTTTTAATATCTATCATGTACATTGATATAGCACCATAATGCAAACAATGTTAACACTGAGGATAAAAAGGTCCAGTATATTTCCTAGCATACAATACACATAGGTAACTGATTCTGTTTTTTGACAAATAAGGAAATCTACAGAGATTTTATCAAATTCAAAACATGCAAGAACATTTTGAAGACAGTTTTGTCCCAATCCAGTATTCTTACAAAAGAAAAATGTTGAAGGGATGTTTTATATTAAGTGACTACATTGAAAATTGTCAAGGAAGGTAGAATTGTAACCAATAATTAATTATAAAAAGAGATTCAAAATAACTTTGCATACAAGGTTTAACTATATATAGTATTCCTGTTCTATTCATTTTTAGTCATGAACGAGGTGAAGATAGAGAATATAAAATAGGAATTATCAAGTGTATGAATATAGAATATTTCAATTAAAATTTACTCAAGGAAATATTTCCAATAAGCTGTAAAATGGTTAGAAAAAAAAAAAAAAAAAAAAAAAAAAGCTAATTTAAACAGTTTAGGATATTTGAAAACTTGTAGACATGACATCAAAATCTTCAAGGGAGGAGCAAACAGTCATGAAAAGTTTATCTTTGTATGCTACTTATTTTTCTTCAGACTAAGTTTGGTTACTAGTTGTCAAACTGAGATTTAGTATTAACCATCAAATGATCTTTACTCATGACATTTGTGGCTCAACATTTTGAAGAATCAGAAACAATTAGACAGTATTTCCAAGCTATACAATGGTCACATTATTGAATATTTTCCTGGCTTTGTTTAAATATGTCAAAAACAACTATAAGCATACACATACTAATTATACGTGTAGAGTATTTCATCTTAATGATTAAATAAAAGTATAATCAAAAGTTATCCAATAATGAATAAAGTCTAATATCTGAAAATAAATGTGATAAGGATTTAGGAAAATTAGTTTCTAATAAGGTTTTGAATGTCTATTAAAAATGCCAAAATTATATTACACTTGAAAAAGTAGAAGGAATATTTCTCATTTCACACCTCATTACCAACTGTCTTTCAACCTTTTATCTTCCACTGATTCAAAGAAATGAAAATGCTAAAGTGTCACAGGTTCTTATTTTGTCTATTATAATAATCCAAAAGTCTTACCAGTTTTAATCTTACAGCGTAAAATCCAGTTCAGAAATGATTACTGTAACCAAAATGAAGTAAAAGGTTAAGGTCTCTTTTACAGATACCTTTCACCCAAGCTATTTACCACTAATAGGATTCAACACTTTAACATCACTTATACTTTCTCAAATGGATAATTAGTTTATATCTTATCTACACTCAAATGTCAGCAGAAAAAAAAAGCCATATTAATTACTCTAGAATTAAAGTAACACTTGTAAATGGAAATTGACATTTTCATTAAATTAAATTGGAACAGTTATCTTAAGACTTCCTTGAAGTATAAAGGCGGATATGCCATTAAACAAAAAAAAAAAAAAAATTTTCCTTGCTGTAACCAATGGTAAGATAATGTGCTGAAAATGAGGTATAAAAGTTATTTATTAGAAAAGTATACAGAATTTGTTTTCTATTAAAAAAAAAAAAAAAAAAAAAAAAAAGTTTCTTTTTTTAAAATAGTAAAAGAAATAATTTTTGATAATTTTAACTTTTTCTCTCATTTTGAATTGCTTAGGACTTATCTCGCATTTGTGGTGATGGGGGTCATATTCTTTCAAACTAAACTTTTGTTACACATAACTAAAAAGGTTAAGAAAAATGTTAATAGCCCAAAGCATTTTTATTCACACACGATTTTCCCCACTTTTGTAAAAATTCCTTTCATAGTTTTTTTATTTTATCAAGTTCAAAGTATCAGGAATTAATCTTATTTGTGTTGAAGATATTTAATAGTCCAGGTGGGTAGAGTGTTTGTCAATGGCCTGGGAGTTCAATTCCAGGTGGAGCCATAAAAAAAAAAAAATAAAAAATAAAAAAATAAAAATAAAAAATAAAAAAAGGTACTCGATGCCACCTTGCTTAACACTCAGCATATGGTATGGATCAAGGGTAAAGTAGAGCAATCCAGGGAAAGGAGTAGCGCCCTCCTCTCCACCTTGGTGTGATAGCTAATGAAAAGGGAACGTTCAGGTCACCCTCTACTACAGTCACCAACTTTACTATGATCAACTAATATATCTCACAATACACATAAACCATATTGAATGGTACATACCTCAATTGTTATCACTTGCAGACCATTTATCAACACTATATTGTTATAATTCCCAAAATTATTAAATCTGGAGATTTACGTTGAAATGTATTTAGAATTAAAGTTTTTAAAATTCAATTTACTATACAAAGTGAGATTTGAATATATGTCTAGTTACTTTGTGATTCTGACCGGTAATAAAAAGAAAAACCGGAAGTGGACAAATGGGAAGGAAACTCTTCACCCCTCTTCTACCCCCTTCCCTCCTGTGTCTATTCTGACTGTAATTATTTTATCCATTGGATCTGAAGAAGTCCTGTTATTTTTGGTGTTATTGATTCATATCAATACTCATAACAGGATGGAAATAAATTTATAATCCTAATGTAACTGGTTTTTGTTTTTCTTAAAGGAATTATTGCTTTGTGATGTCAGTTACATTGAGCTATCAACAGGAAAATTCAAATGTTCATAATTGAATAATTTTATTGTCCTGACAGAATTATTCCCAACTCTGGTTTAACTGGACTGAATATATTTCTTTGAAGTCCTGTTATTTTTTTCATGTTTTTTGATTTTATCAAAAACACATAATAGAAATAAATTTATAATCCTAATGTGACCGTTTTTGTTTTTTTTCTTAAAGAAATGCATGTGTGTGTGTGTGTGTGAATAATTCTACTATTACATATACAAGTTTTCATAATACTTGGAATTTGTTATAAAGCTCAACTAAATGAAAAATATCTAAAGTAGTTGTTGCTATCAGTTGTCAGTCATATGGTCATTTACTAAACCAAGCTTACATTGGCACAAGGCCAGAAGTATAGAGCACTCAGTAAGAACTGAACACAATGATTTGCATGTAGGATGTTCACTTGCTAAAATTAAGTTTGTAATTGTTCAGAAAGACTTAAGAAAATCTGAGAAACATTAAAAACAGGTTTCTTATGGCATATCAACCTTTGTGAATTATTTTAACCCATAGCCATCTTTTTAGAAGAGCAGTAGTGGTACTATTTAACCACTAGCTGGGGTGGGGATTAGGGAATTCATACCTTTCCTCCAAGAGTATTAATCTGAAAGTCAATACAATAGCACAATTGGAGCTTGAATTCATTTAGTATGTGTTACAGTCCAGTACATTAGCCACTATGCATTTGAGTGAGGAAAATTCTGGAAAGTGTTGAAGTCAGGCACTTGACTGTTTATGAAGGAGTTTGAAAATAAAACACTACATACATTCTGGGTAGTTTCCTTGAGAGAGAGCTCTATCAAAAAAGTTAGGCTTAAGATTTTATCAATTTCTAACTGCCAATCTTCTGCTTTGTCAAGGGATCAGTTTTGATAAACCCCAACTGACAGAAGTCAGTTTCAAATTTACATGTAGTGCTAAAATTAGCATTTTATAGTTATATCACAAGGGTACACTAAATTCCAATATGTTCAAAGGAAAGTTTTTGTTTTCAAATTCAAAGCTTATTTTTTTTTTAATTTAGTACACAGCACAAAACTGTATACAATACCAGCCTCATCCAATATATGTAAATATTTTTTAATATTAAAATTACCCTCAGACGCCAGTGGATTCCATAATTTTTCAACTAAAAAAAAAAAAAAAAAAAAAAAAAAATTGGGGAGCAGAGGAGGAAGACAGAAGCATTATTCAATTTAATCCTATCAGAATAGGAGAGGAAAGTGATTAAAGATAAATATCAGTAAATAAAATGGAAATTTCTATTCAGAAAATATGTGAAAAATTTTTGAAACCAATATCCGAAGCAATGAGTATTTGAGTGTGTGGGGGATTATTTATTTTTATATATATATATATAAAATAAATGTAACTGGAAAACTCAACTACGGTTAAATTTTGATAAAATTATTTCAGCAAAGAATATAATCTTTGTCTCTTCAGATGATATGAGTTTCCTCATTCTTTACATCACTAATCCCTACTCAGTTTTCGGACGCAGACTCTGGACGCGCGCGCGCGCGCGCGCGCACACACACACACACACACACAATTGGGGAAGAAGAAAAAAAAAAAAAAAAAAAAAAAAAAAAAAAAATGGATGTTGTTCAGTTCAGTGGCAAGTTTATTTCAATGAGGTTGGCATTTGAAAACCTTTTTAGCACTTTCCAGTTGTTTGCTAGCATTCTATGTGTACTTTTCAAGAGCATTATAACCAGTGTAAGAAAGCTTTATTACATCCAAGAAATTTCTCTAACCTTTCACATTTCATTCTTGAATAAATACCAAGCTGTTGAAAACAACCAGAAAAGAGATAAGTGTACATCACTAAAGTTCTATAACTTGAATAGAGAGAGCAAATGTCTAATTCCATCAGATGTAAAAAAAGGGGAAAAAAAATTAGGGGGAGAGAGAGCATCATGCAGTCTCTCACGGGGAGATACCAATTCTATTGAGACAGTAACAATTATTTTTCCAATGAATTATGAAAATTTTACTATCATCACTTGAATTTTCTGGATTTATCATTTGACAGAAATTAAAAACATTTAGCAGTAAAAATGGAGAAAATATTACATTCACTTTGGCATCAGTTCTCTCCCACTTAATGTAATTACTAGAAACTTTTTCATCTAGAATTAATACCTTTTTCATGAACCAATTCAAGATAAATGTAGGAACATACATTTTTCACTGATAATCTTTGAATAACTTAGCTACTTTCCATGAACCATGTGATATATGTTCGTTCCTTTAAGGCAAAGGTAGCCAGTATGGACAATATCAATCCCTGGCAGTCTATTAGTCTAAGAGGTTGATAAGTCTGGTAGTGGTGGGGTGTCAAAAGCGGATATTAAAAAGATACAAATTTGGATTAATGACCCTATCTCAGGAGTGCCCAATACATCAATTACAAAATGTTAGCCTATTATCTTGCTTATCCTTTTCCTATATGAACATTATCAAGTCTAAGTATTGTTCTACTTTGACTAAGAGTCATTTGGAAGCTGGCTATCAGCAGGTACTGTCCAGACTATGTGAACCTGGCTGATTCCATTCCGTGCAAGTCATCAGAGTGAGGTAGTGACTAGAAGTATATAAAATTGGATTGTGCCGTAAGTGCTCATGCAGTGACACAAGGTATGCAAACATCATGTGCATGCATATATATATATATATATATATATATATATATATATATATATATATATATATATATATAGAGTATACTCAGTACATATGTAAATAAATATTTGGTATTTTTTAATACATGCAAGTTATCTTGACCAGGTCATTTTAAAAGTGCCTTGCAAGCCCAAAGTGTGGGCACTCCTGTTCTATTGATAGCAAATAGCAGTAAACAGATTCTACACACAGTAAATTTTACTATATTTCATGTGACATGAATTCATGCTATATTGCACTTAGCATGTTCAAGTCCCAGCAGGATCATCTGGCTCACATTGCACCCAGTAAGCCTATGACCAACATAATCCAGTAGGGAATGAGTCTTAACTCCTGCCAGACTTCCCTCAAACCCCCACTATAAAAAGACCTTGTGTCAAATCCTGTCTGGTGGGAGACAGTAATAAATATTCACTTTTATTACAAAATTGAAGACTTAAAACTGATAAGAAATTCTTAACTGTGCACTCAAATATTAAATTAAACAGTTTTACAAACTGAAATGACAAGATGAAAATGCCTTACAATTGCAACTATCTTAGTAATCTCTGCAATATACTTCAAGTACAAAATAAAAGTATCATTAATATTTCTGTGAAAGTGTTACAAGTGTCTTGTTATTGTCTTGGTCCAAGATACCAAAACAAAGATCTTACCCAATGCAACTTGGAATACAAAGATGCATCATTTATATCTAATTGTACTTTTATACTATTATTTATTTTAAACTTAGAAAAAATGTTTGGCTTTTGATCACCCTTACTACACTTTTAGCTAGGTTTATTTAATGCATTTTTCCACCACTTTGAAATCTTCATTATTCAGATTTAATCTATATTTAAACATGGACTACAAATAGTGAATGTAAAAAATAGAGCATCATGTTCAGTATAAAATAATTTTAATCCTTACTGAATAATTGATTTTAACAGCAACATCAATCTGTCAAGAGTTATTTTATGCCTACAGGTTAGAGAATTACATTCACATTTGTGTAGTTGTTTAAGAGTAAATATATATTTTTTAAACAGAGGTTCCTACCAAATATGAATAATTTTCAAATGGATCTATTCGACTCGTAGATAAAAAGTACAACCATTGAGAGCAATAGCAATTAAGGGGTACTCCACAGACCAGATATCCAGAATTGGAGATTTCCATCAGATAACGTTTAGTGTCATATAAGGATACTCCTTTTTGGGGAGGGGTCTTACTTCTCTCTAGAGGATACAGTCAGTATATTCTAAGCCCTGTAGATAGGATAGAATCCTTGCTGAAAAGCAAAGCCATATTAGTAATGATTTGTCTAACTAGTACAGTTGTTCAAAAGTGCTAAAGACTACAAACCATTTTTATAAGCAAGACTTTAAAATTCATAAGAGTTAATATCTATTTCACAAGATGAAAAATACGGATAAATGAAACTAATGATTCCATTCAAGATATTTACAAGACTTAATATTTAAATAAAAGTAAAGATACAAGACTTTTTTTTTTTTTAATTACAAATTGCTCAATATTTGGGTCAATTAAGATCACTTAAAATAAAAAAAAATAAAAATTTAAAAAAATGGACCATTGTAAAGGCTGTCAAAACCACTCAGCTTTAAATATCAATTGATAGAGATGGATTTTATTGACTTGTGCACTTTAAAAGATAAGAGTATACAAAACAGTTATTAAGAGTTTTCACATAAAAGATTTGTTTGATTCAAATAAATCCTTTCATGAACTCATTTTTTTCTTTTTAAAAATTGGGTTTAGATTTCATTCTACCTCCATTTTTTTTTTTTAAATCAAGCTATTTGTTTGCCCTTATGCCTAAGTATATATATATATATATATATATATATATATATATATATATATATGTGTGTGTGTGTACTAGCAAGTCAAATGTCTCTTTGGCTTTAATTAGCAGTGGCCCTGTTACTGAGGGTTACAACTGACAGTACTACAAACCTGCTTTTTTTTTCTGAGTAAGTATTTTCTGTCAGTAGAGACAGACAAAATAGAATGATAGAAAATTTGAAGAGAGTAGATATTTATTAAGGTTGGTCAGGTACAAAACCATAGAAATGAAGTAACCAATAAAGATCAAATTTTCCTCAAATTAACAAATGGAAGATAGCTTATTTGGTTGAATTTGTATCAAAAGGATACAACCTTGTATTTTGCTAGCCATTGCTCTAGTTTCACTGGTATATAAAATAAGTATCTTTAAGCTAAAGATGGAATAAATAGTTTCATCATCAAGTATATGGGGGAAGTTATTAACTCATCTGATGATCCAACATAAAACAAAATCAAGAGTTATTACTTTACCTTATTTTCTCAATTGTTTATATTTCTTCATCCTTTTAATTGATACAAATTCAAACAGATAAGCTATTCTAGATTCAGAAGCTGAAGTTTTATTGAGATACATCTGTTCATTTAAACTTTCCATGATGATTACTTTAATTTGTTTTTATTTTGCATCATGTATTGAATATTTGTGCTCTCAAAAAAAAAAAAAAAAAAAAAAAAAAAAAAAAAAAAAAAAAAAAAAAAAAAAAGTCCGAAGTTTATTTTTATTTTCAATTACTTTACAAAATATTTTTTAAATCAAGAGTTCTTTATATCTGATGAAACATTTTGTTCAGGCCATAGGTAAAAAAAATTGAATGAAAAATTGTATTTGTCAAAAAAGTACAATGGCTAGCTCTTAAGGTGTCTTGGCAAATAATCAACTTGTTATTGGTTGTCAATCAAAACAAGTAGATGATCTTTTATATTAAGGAAAGATTTTTTTTTTTTTTTTTTTTAAATGTATGAAAGATAAGCACGAACATACACACACACACATATATATATATATATATATATATATATGTATATTGTATAGGTAAGGGGAGGAAAAAAAAGTGTTGAACTTGCTATCTTAGCCATGAGGCAAGTTTCCTCTCACTATATAAAAAGAGGTATGATCAAAAAGTATCAAGACAATATATAACAGCTAAGCAACTTAGCTAACAAAATGATACTGTCTAGACTGCTGTATAGGTATCTAGACAATGTCCATTCTCAATACTTTTCGAACACAGGGTTTCAGCAAAAACAGGATTATGCAAGTGCAGCACCCTCCATACTCACCAGACCTAGCTCCCTGCAACATTTTCTGGTTTCCTAAAATAAAAATTCATCTCAAGGGTAAGATTTCAAAACATAGTGGGCATTAAAAAAAATACAACAGTGCAGCAACACACCAGATCAAAAAGTCAAGTTTCAGTAATACTTCAACCAATGAAAAAACTCACTGGAATAAGTGTTGAATGCCAAGTGGATTATTTTGAAGAAAATAAATATTTCAGTCTTTTTTGTTTTGAGAAAAACAGCTTCAATCTTGATACTTTTTGAACATCATATCTTACACACACACACAAACCTAGGAAGATAAACCATATACCTGTGAAGGAATTAGATTTTATTCTGAATCAACCATTAAAATCTTGATACCTCACCCTAAAAACAATTCATTAGCAACTCACTTAAAAAAAAAGAAAGAACTCTGTATGATCATTATTATGCAAAGTTTGGTTCAAACATTAAGAAAAATTCTGCAATGTTTTATTGCTCTTTAACATTTTCAAACCATGCAATTCTTTTAAGAATATGTTATATGGAAATTTTTCCTATTACATATAAATGTAGTGTGTACGCATGAAATTGAATTTCTGTAAACAAATTTGGTGTAGCAGCTACTGGTGTCCCTGAGGATAAAATAAACTTCTAAGGTTCATTTTTCTTACATTCAATCCTAACAAGAACTTATAAAGATCAATATTTCAGTAATAGTTTAAAATACAAATGCTAGTTTTGATTCAAGAGATTTGAACCATTAAAAACCAAGCCAAGATCAGCAATGTTCAGGAAACGAGAGGTAGTTATATCTATATTATATACAAGTAAGGTAAGAAATAGGACTTTAAAATCTCAAGTTGCCCTTGATTAATGACAAAAGTATCAAGGACTTTATGAAAATTCAAGTTTCAGAAAATCTGAGGAGGGGGGGGGTAACATTCTAACACATTTCACATAAATGAAATGACTACCTTTTAGTGTTTTAAATACATTTTCAGTTGTGTTCAAAAATACTCATAGGATGAAAAGTGAAATTTTAACATTAGGTTTTCAAGTCCTATTTCTCACCATTTCACCAGATATACCCAAATAACTTATGGAAGATTATTATTATTATTATTATATTATTATTATTATTATATACAAATAGCTTTTTGTTATTATATCATGAATGAAAAATTGACACCATTGAGCAGTAATTCATACCACAGAATTCTTAGGTGAAACAGAAAAGTGTAAAATTAAACCTAGACAGTAAGCTAACCTATTATTTGTTTTTGCTAAATTAGGGTTGTAAAACAAATGAGTCAGATTTAAATAGGCTTAATATCTAGTTTGAAATTAGCATAAGCAGGCACACTGTAAACAATACTTAGAGAATAATTATCACCTTAAACTTGTCAACAAGAATAAGTGATAAGAGATGTCATTGACAATAATTGTTTGCCAAAGAATAACCCAGGATTTTGTTAATCCAACATTTGTTTTCATATTCAAAAGCATTGTTTTAAAGATATTTATAAACTTTGGTTAAGCAGATTATAAAAATAATAATTAGTAACCAAAAGGTACAAGAAAAAAATCCTGATTAACAAGGTAAAAAATAGGGATATTTTTCACATCAACATAAGCAGCTATTACATGACACTACCATATCATTATAAATAGAAAGATGTCATGAAATATATGGCAAAATAAGAATTGAAAAAAATCTTTATTAGAAAACAATTTTAAATATTATATTTAAATAGTTTCAGTCACAGTATGATTTTCTTTCATAATCTTGACCCCAAAAGTATATCTAGGAAAAAAAAAAAAAAAAAGAAAAAAGTCATTCACTATGAGGATTCCAAATTTAGAACCATTTTCAGCAGAAAGTATTCTTGCAATAGTGTTACAATGATTGCTTACGTATCACATATTAGTTAGGATAGTGTAGACAGAGTCAACTAGGATGATCATTGCATTGGCAATAAACTGACATTCACCAAGTGCCATTGACTGTTCATGCTAAATTAGATATATCTGCTCTATCACTGATATTGAGCATTTTTATTTACAAATATAGCAAACTACATTAATTACTGGCAGAAATATGCATCTTGTGGACACAAGTATTTAAGTTTTAATGTAATAAAATATATCAAATTAGAAAGACTAACAAAACTAAGAACACAGGATCATTTTTAATACATTCAATAAAAAATAAAAAATAAATAAAAAAAAAAGTAGTGATATTAAATGATATTAAAATCAATACCAATTATTTGTTAAAACCAGAATGCAAATAACTCATACAATATATAATATAAACCTTTATTCATGAAATGTAACGCATTGCAGGGTTTTAAATGCATTAATAACATGGGCCATTTTAAGGCAGATCTAACTCAGCTAGACTTTAGAGACATTAAGATGCTAATTAAATCTTAACTAATAATTATAAAGAATATAATTTAAATAACTAAGGGAATGGTTATGTTGATAGTGATGTAGTTTCAGACTGACATAATCTCCATAAGATACAAGTTTATGATTAAGCAAGATTTACATATTGCATTACACTTAACTTGGTTCACCTGGGAGGAAAAATGTTATTTTTAAGTCTTTCAGTTTTTGAATTTACTAAGATTGTTTAATTTGATGCACAGGACCTTTTAGTTGATCATTTCAGAGATGAGTTTCTGGTGCTGCAAACTCATATGGAGAGAAAAATGAATGCCATGATAATTTTACATATTCAAGAAGTCCTTTTATGTATTTAGCACAAAATATTGATGAATGAATAAATACAAAAACTCATGACAAAAAAAAAAAAAAAAAAAAAAAAAAAAAAACTTCCAGTAATTAAGTTTAGTTTGTCCAAATTAAAAATCTATATAATAAATTTTATCTCTAACAGAAATGATTTTAGGGTCTCATTAATAGTAATCATTCAAATATGGAAAATGAGAACAAACACCAAGTTTTAGATCTGCGTTAACACTTAACAGCATGTACATAATGAAAAGAAAAAATTTAAATATACTAATAGCATGTGTATTCACAACCTGTATATTTCCATAATGGAATAGCTCTGTGTACAGTATTCATTTACAGATTTTATTTTGGATGAATTTCTTCCTTGTTCTTATCACATAGTAATTTAATAGTGATGTATCAGACATGTTGGATGTTAACTTAAACTGCAAAATAGAAAGGAGAAAAAAGATTTCTTCACTTTCATAGAATCTTTCATTACCACAGTAACATTGGTTACAATAGTATGGAGTGACAATATGATGCCAGCATTATACAAACAATTCATATATGGTAATATATACAAGTTTGCCAGAAATTGATATCACAATCTTGACAAACTCCAGAATTAAAAATATTGAACAAACAAAATACACATGCAGCCACAGGTATATTGAAATGCACACAAAGATATTTTAAAAAAATAAAAATAAGATAAAATAGAAAAAGGTTTGAATGAATCAATATATAATAGCAATGCTTCATTTCAGAAATTCAGACCAACTTGGAGAAACAAAACCGTCTGGAACTTAAGCCAGTCAGCTTTGTATTCAGGTATCACTAGACTAATCTTTAATCTTCTTTGGATGGACATATCTTTGCCAATAGCTTACTATAAGTGACCAGTAGATTGAGGTGAAGAGGATTAATGCCACATTGTTTTGAATGAGCATTTCCACAATCCAGTGAATATTTTTGGTGTGTCAATTTAAGAGATAGAAGATTAGTACTTTCATTTGGTTTTATGGCATATCAACTATTAGTGGTTATTTAATGCCAAATCCTGTTTTTAAATATACATTAGATATGATTTGTAAACATTTTGTAAATACAAAATGTTAAATGATCAGTTATATTTCTAATAATTCAGTTTAACATGAGTCAAGAAAGTTAAATGGTTGCAAGTATTGCCATGTATCTAACAATTCAATTAAACATCAGTCATTTGTTTACACAGTTAAATGTAAAAACTGTTCTATTTCAAGCAATTCAACTTAGCAAAATACATTTGCTTGGATTCAGTTTAAATGGTTCGATGTGACCCATAGATAGGGCCATATAAAGGTGCTACCACTCCGAGCCAGAGTGTACTTGGAAGCAATGGCAACAAAGGGGTATTCCACATTGCCCAAAGCTCCAGCATTACTCAACCTTCACCATCAGATTATTCAATGTCATATCCAAGACAGTTGTTGGGGTTAGGGTTTTAACCCCACTGCAGAGATGCAGTTGGTGTATTCTACAACCCCAGCTGACTGGGCTCTTGAGTACTTTGATAGAACTAAGTTACAATAGAAGTTATAGAAAAAAAGAGAAAGAATATATATGCTCAGAACATTAATATTATCCAATGCAAGTACAAACTATTTAGGATCACCTATTAAAAAAGGATGGAATGGAAGATTCAAATCAGTCTTGGGATGAAAACTTTTTCAATCAATAAATACAACAGAATCAGTCGGAGAACCATTATGTTTTGCGCCAATCTCATGAGAACTTATTTCTGGGAATTTACATAGAAAAGTTTTATGAAAATCTAACCTGTGTCACAAACCTAATACTGGGACCCATCTTGCAAATGCACCAACTTGAAAAGGTTTAAATCTGGAAGATCTTGCATTAGTATAAAATATTTATACAAAAGAGAAAAAAAATAAAAAGGTTTATATATGTTTACATGTAGATTCAATATGTAAATGGATTTAGACTTCAGTAGAAGATCTGAACATTAGATTCAGGTTTTCTTTTGTAAAAATCACTTAGATGGCTATATATATAAAAATGGAAATCGAGGGGGGGGCTTATTGTCAGATAAAAGTAGACTATAACTATAGTTTGTGATCCACTCTTATGGATTTATGTCAGACTAAGTTAAGCTTAAGAAATACTTATATAGATGGAGATATAAAGTATACCAGTAGATCTACAGAAGAAATGTTAGACAAGTGAAAAGCAAAAGAAAAAAAAAAGTCATTTGCTTAAAGTAGCTCAAGTTAAATAGACAGATGTAACTATCTTCAGAAGAGACATTCAGAATTTCCATGACAATATTATGGATTGGAACAAGAATAATGGATTTGTACAACATATTTTGAAATACAAGATAGCTTAAGTGCACAATGCACATTTCTGTGGTGACATAAGCTGATAGTCAAGTGAACACTTGGTAAGTAGTTGGTAAATACAGAGTAGAAAGGTCATGTATGGTGGTGATATGATCAGGATCATTACCATTAGAATTCAGTCACTTGAACAACTAGACTGTTTTACAGATAAGAACAATATGATAAAAAGGCAACAATTTATTGGCTAATAAAGAATTTAGTTTTAATACCATGAAGAGTCATGTAGCAGAGGAAAAAGTTTTCCCAATCTGTTGAGTAAAAACAGAAACTGGTAATATAAAAGGCATGAAAAAGAAAACCAGCAACAAATAGAGATTCCTGGGTTAAAGACTAGGAGATTGTTTGCTTTTTTGGGTTTTATGGCATATCAACCTTTGTAGGTTATTTATTTCAAACAATTTAGTTTAGTATAAGTACCCAGTTTAAATTTCAAAAAGTTTAGTTCTATTTGACCCATAGATAAGGACCCTATATGAGGTGCTACCACTCAGGGGGCAGAGTGGACCTGAAAAATTTAAACTAAAGGAAAAACTGGAATCAGATTAACATTCACTTTTTTTCGGTAATGTTGCCTAAACATTTTCCTAATTTCAATCTGAATAGATTTCCATATTTAAGCTAACACTCACTAATCTGTCATCATTGAAAACTGCAACACTGGATTAGTTGTTTTTCTTGATAGCAAAGGTTATGTTAGACACTTCTAATCCAATAGCTATCTCTTTACCTATAAAACAAACCTTTAAAAGAAACCAAGTAGAAATTAATTCACTTAAGAAAATTAATCTTTGGTTTCCAAAGCAGCAATTTATAACCAAGAGTTACAGCTATGAGTGGCCATTAATATCATTGGTTTCTTCACCTTTAAAAAAAAAAAAAAAAAAAAAAAAAAAAGTTTGAAATTAGGGTGATGAAACATTTTCAAGTAAAGATTTTTTTTTTTTAAAACAGTTCTTCAGAACTGGACTTCAGCTAGGACTAAATAAGAGTAGAGCATAACAGAAAAAAATATTTGCCTGTGTTTTGAAAATTCAGAAATCAAAGAAAAAGGTTTCCATAAAATTAAAAAATAAAAATAAAAAAAAACACACAAACAGGAAGCAGATTTTGGCAAAAATCTTTTAAATTCATTGCTTAACTACAATATATTTATAGATTCATTTTACCCCAAACAGCAGTAAGAGTGCTTCAGTAAAATCAGTTTACTTCACAATTCTTGTACTGGAAGTGGTTGGGAGGGATCTTAATTATAATAAAAATTGTGGTGGTTGAGTACAGACACAAACACACCCACTATATATATATATATATATATATATATATATATATGAGCACACACAATGTAATAAGTAGAAAATACAAAGTCTGCATACAAAAAAGTTTACAATTCACCAAAAGTATGAAAATAAAGTAATCTAAAAAGGAACAGAATCTGTAACAATGTGTATTAATAATAAAGTGAAAAATATATGATGTATGCTGAAGGAGATGTTTAGTATAACAGTTATTGTAGGAAATGGAATCAACACCCCAACTTTAAATTCTGGACATGGCAGTTTATATTTAACTTCATGCATACCGTTAAAATTTGAGATTATTTGAATGAGAATTGATCAAGTTATTAGATTAAAAAAAAAAAAAAAAAAAAAAAAAAAAAAAAAAAAAAAAAATTGATTTTTCTGAAACACCATGTACATTAAATAAATTTTACCCAAATTTCATATATTTCTGCTTTAAAATCTTTATAATTCACAAGCAATATGTTGAAAGTTTTAACTCTTAAAAGCTATAGCAAAATATAGATCACCCAGAAATCTCAAGTACAGTGCGATGTATATCATTTATTAAACATACACAAAAGAGACCTGATGCCAGTTACAGTCTATACTTCTGGGATAAAAAAAAAAAAAAAAAAAAGAAAGAAAGAAAAAGGTAGTTTATATAGGATATATATAAATGCTTCTATTTCCTGTGAACCTTTATAAGTGGTAAAGAGTTAAAAGTAGTAATTAATAATGGTATTATTTCTTTAGGGTAGAAAGAATCATTCAAAAGTGACAAGTAATCAGCCTTATGCAGAAATTTCCCAATCCCAACCTCCTCATTTCACTTGGGACAGAAGCAATGATAAAAATTATTTTGTTGAAAATGAAACCTAAAAATGCCACTGACAGTTTAACGACAAATCATAAAAGCACTGACAGTTGTGTTTGTCGACTGGGAATTGAAATTGGCATTTGTTATATCAACTCCTACACAAAAGTGGGGGGGGAATAAAGAAATTGCAAATGATATATTGAGACAATCAATTTTATTGTTGTGTAGTAACAGGTTGGATAAAGAAGAGTTCATAAAATTTTGGGAAGAATGATTACTCATTTTTTTCTTTTACTGCTTTGCAAGTATCATTTTCAATAAGTAAAGAAGCATTTTATAAGAAAACAGAATGGATATGTTAATTGTTTTTGTAACGTATCACAGGTAGAATTTTTTTTAATACACTTATTGCTACCCATCAACTTTATATTTTCTGTAGTAATTCTTCTAGCTAAAAAAAAAAAAAAAAAAAAAAAAAAAATGAAAATAAATAAAAACTTTAAAGTCAATTCAAGCTGTCAAGGGTTATTTTATGCTCAGAGGTTAGGAAATCACATTCATCATACATTTGTATCTACATTAGCATAGTCAAGACCATATGCCAAGACAAAAACTCTTATCAAATATGAATAATTTTTCAACAGAACTATTTGATCCATAGGTGGTACTCTAACAGTTATTACCATTCCAGGTTAGAGTAGGCCTATGAGTAATGGCATTGTAGAGATACTCCACATTTTCTAGAACTGGAGCCTCACCACTAAATGAACTTTCATATTCTACTCAGAACACTACTTTTTGTAGGAGTCTTACCCCTCTGCAGGGGAATACAGTAAGCATATTCTAATCACTGCCAACATTATATATGACAAAGAAAAAAAAAATAACTAAGAAACAGAATTTTCTAATTTTATGTGGAATATAACATTTGATATGACAAGAACCAATTTCAACAAATTTGCACAATTCCCAAGCTTATTTTATTTGATCAATTTGTTTCACCTGTTGTAACAGCTGGAATGAACAGAAAATGTATTGATTTCTCAAAAAATACTGTATTTTATATACCAACTCATTTTAACCCTAAGCACACCTAAAAATTTTCTGAAAAAGTGAATTAAATTTTCTTAAGAAATTTCTCTTTGGTAAAAATAGAGTAAATCAGCTCAGATTAAGAATTGTTCTTTAGAATGTCATTAGTAACAGAAGGTTCCTAAATTTCATAATTTTCTTGTGCCGCCGCCAGGTAAAATGCTTTCTATAGTTTCTTGGTAATGGTATCCCAGAATATAGTAGTGTTGAGATGATTGCAAAAGTATTCTTGATCACTGTTCTATTTAGGTAGTAACAACCAGTACCACAAAAACTTCTTTAGCCATGTATGAATAAAAACAACCTGGCGACCTCATGGGGAAGCAATTTAGCTCACATTTCTTGGTATGAACAGCCTGGTGTAGCCCATTCCTCTCCAGGTCTACAGCTGGTTTGAATTCAAATTTTTTTCCTTCTCCTTGAGGCCTAGTTAGCCCTACAATTTACCCATAACTGGTAGTAGAATAGTCGAGTTTATATCTTCCAAAGAAATGAAATGCAAACAGCCTTGTACAGGATTTGAAGTTAGAAGTAGCCAAGCTCACGGCAATAATTGTTATGTCATGAATGTCAATAAGGTTTGAATATCATGTGAATGAAATTTATTAGCATAAGCACCAACTAGTATTTCAATGAAGTAAAACAGCTGGAGAAAAAGTAGATGAAAAAAAAAATTAATAACAAATATACAAAAAGGAGAATTCATTTCATATTGTTTTGAGATTTTAATTAAAATGACAGAAAATTGAAACAGTTGTCAAATTACTTTACATCATTATTTTTAGTTGAGTTTTCATCCAATAGAGTTCAGCACGTTTGATTTCCCATGAAGTGCCTCATAAATGACTACCTTCATCCAGCTGACAATTATTCATACTAATCATTATATAAAGACCCTAAGCCAAAAGAACATTCTTCCACCCTCAACATCTATAAAGAAAACATTGTTAGCAATAGGACAGATAACAACTCTAATATTAAATTCATACCACTGCTACAGCAAAGATAACAGCTGCAGTACCACCAACAAAGCCTTTATATAATAATGATGAATCCAAATCAAGCATGATTTGAGGGCCAAAGCCTCATTACCACTAATTCAAAGCACTCCAGCAATAACTTATGATACCACCAGGATTTGGTTTTAAATCAGTGTGGGAGTATCAAATTCATATAAATGCAGTTTCTGCTAATCTTGGAGCCTCTTAATATATTTCTGTTCTCCTGCTGGCGACAAGTTGAATTTCATCAGATATGCAGAGGTCGAATTAGCAATAAAACATTGGCATCAGACTTCAATTGGAAATTGATCAGTAGTTATGGCATTTTCACATTAGTTTTTCTGATCAGGCATTAATTTCCAACTTTTTTAAATTAAATTCAGCTCACTTTAATTCAAACAAAGATTTTACTATGTAAAAAAATCTCACTTTTAAAAGAAAATGTAGGCAAGTATTTCTTACTGTAATGAATATGCTAATAAAAACTTAATTTTTACTTTTAAAATTAGTTTCCAATTATTCAAGTTTACTTGAACAAAAATCCTTAAAAAAAAAAAAAAAAAAAAAAAAAAAAAAAAAAAAAAAAAAAAAAAAAAAAAAACCCACACACACACAAAGAAAAAAAAAATCATTTTCCCAAAACTTGCCATATATCTCATCATCATGTCGTGCTGCCAGCACAGATATCCCCGACCCTCTCTCGCCACTTTTCCCTATCGTTCATCACCTCTGGCAGGTCTTCAGGGCTACATCCTGTATCCTCACATAGCTGCTATATAAACAAACAAACCATGAATTCAACTTATATACCTTTCATTACAAGTATTTTTACAGACAGAACCAATATTTCAGAGAAAAAGAAAGATTATTTGAACTCAAGTTCTAGCAACATTATACAAATTCATTTACATTCCAAATTTTTATGCTACCTATTTAGATTCCAAGATAGAAAATCCAAAAAAGAATTAGGGTCTTTAAGATTTGTTTACCTGTCTTTAGTATATGACTTAATTATTTCTCAGTTTATTAACCAGTTGTGAGTTATGAATAATCCCAAACTTGTCCACCATTACACGCTTCTGAAGAGCACATTGTAATGAGACAAGAACTGCCTAGTTATTTGTTTAATCAACACCTATAAAATCTGCAAAAGAAATACGTACTAAGAAATAATTAGTAGCAAAGATATAGATTTTGACACGACATGGATTGGATGGGCTTTGATTGAACAGAGTAATCTGGTATACAAAATTTTCATTTATCACAAACTTGTAAGACTTTAGGATTCATAAAATTGATTTTTTTTTTTTTCTCAATACTCTACAACCTTAGCACAAGACCAACAGTATTGGTACTATATCTCTTGTAATTAGTCCAGGTTAAAAGCATAGTAAGGATAATCTGAAGCCAAACTTTTCGATCTAATTTTTTTTCAATGCAAGTATCATTGGGTATGAAAAAATTTAAATCATAGATTACCAAAAAAAAAATTGTGCTCTAATGATACCTGCACTAGAAAAAAAAAAAAAAAAAAAAAAAAAAAAAAAAGTGTAAAAAGTTTGGCTTACATCTACTACACTTTTAACCTGAACTAAATGGTCTGCGAGATGAGCAAAATAAGTTTCCTTTATAAACAGTGTTTGAGTGAGACTTCATGAGCAGCTCTTGTGATCACCAAGATGAAAGGAAGGATGGAGATTTTGCTAATACAGGCTCCAATGACTGTCCCTCTTTAACTTCTGATCAACTTTTAGCCCTATGTTAAATCTAGAACTCTCAGCATTATATGTGACTGCCACAATCTATCATAAGATGCTTCAGTCAGCAACCAATTAATCTTTTTTTCAACTACAAATTCTTGTATTACTAAGTTAAATTAGTTTGGTTTGTTTGGTTTTATGGCATATCAACCTTTGTAGTTTATTTAATGCCAAATCCATTTTTATGTAAATAATCTGTTCTATTGAAAACAGTTCAGTTTAGCATAAGTACACAGTTTAATTGTCAAAAACATTTCCATTTCAAACTATTCAAGCAGTTATATGTAATAATTCAGTTAGTGTAAATACTGTTTTAATGTCAAAAACAGTTCTATTAGAAAAAATTCAGTTAAGCATAAGCACGCAGTTTAAGTAAGTACGATTTCATTGTCAAAAACGTTTCTATTTCAAGGTATTCGTTTACTCAATTCATTTTAGCATAAGTATGCTGTTAGTTCTATTTAACCCATAGATAGGGCCCTATCAGGTGCTACCACTCCGGGCCAGAGTGGACCTGGGAGCGATGGCAATGAAGGGGTACTCCACATTCCCCAAAGCTCTAGCATTGTTGGAACCTCACCATTAGATTGTTTAGTGTCATATCCAGGACACTCGTGGGGGGGGGTCTTACCCCTCTGCAGGGAAGCAGTCGGTGTATTCTACAGCCCTAGCCGACTGGGCAACTAAGTTAAATTAGTACCAGACATCAACTTCAGTTTAATTTATTTACCCCTAATTAGTCTTTATTTGTATTTTTGCTAATAACTTCCCTTATTCAAGACATCGTTTTACTATCCTGTCACGGATATAGAGGACACAAAATAAAGGATTTTACATTTAAGTCTTTTCTCCTTTACACATCCTATAATAAGTCTACAAAATAGTAGCTATGCTACATCTTATAGTTCTGCAGGTCTAAATTTGTTATTTAGTCTTACCTCTCAGATAATGAAAAAGACCTAATGGATTTAAATGCAATAAAGTATTAGTTGCTGACAAGGAGATTTAATATATTTTCAATCCAGAAAAGAAACAGCATTTTGTCATTAATCTTTTCATAAAGTAGAGTTTCCTCAGTCAAGAAGTATTAATACAATGAAGATGCTTCCCTCATCAATTTATGAGATTTAGTCAATCAGCTTATGCACAGAGCTCTAAACACACATCTTGAAATACTTTTGACAAAGTACAACTAATTAGTTTCATAAGATAAAGTTGGAATCAGCATTTTTGGACCTTATGGTTTTCAGTATAATAAATACAGCAGATTGATCAGAACACTTAGAGTTCAAATTTCAAATTAAGTGTGGAAAAGCGCATATAATCCTGGTTGCTGCTTTAAGTTGTAAATTATTGTTATAATCTACATAAATCCACACAAAATCTATTTCATTCAATCTTTCCACCATTTACAGAAACTAGTTGTATATCCTCTTTTATGGAGATCCCCATTGCATTGGTGGCCATCCGAGTCTTGTTGACAAAAATCTTGTATGAATGGTTGCCATAGCTGGCTTTGCCATTTCATACCATGACCAAATCACTTAAATATTTTCTTGATGTGATTTTATTTAATATACCAAGGACATTACTTATATTGTCCATTTGTAAAATTATGGATTAAGCAAACTTAAGACTCTTTATAAAGTTGTATGTGTACATAAAGTAACATGGTTGGCTACAACTTTAGACCAATCGAAAATTTTCTTCATCTAATTTTACCTTATCTTCAGGAAATAAAACCAACTACAAGTGATAAAATGCCAAGTTCAAAGTTAACACTTAGTATAAAGTGAAAAACAAAAGGTGGCAAAGCTAATATCAAGAAATAAATAATTGCCTTTAAGTTTATTTTTGTTATCCATAGAAGTATATCACATGACACGCAATGAAATACAAACTGGAAGTCCACTTGTGGAAATGTCTTAATGTTGTAAAAGACACTTATGACTTATTGTCAGTGGATTTGACATTCTATGTCCTTATTGCCAACTTGAAAAATGATAAAAAGGACCATTTTTCAGTTTAGTCATTAACAGATGCAAAATGTATTCCTAGGGCGTAAAACAGATACATGAAATTTAAACATTTTAAAGAAATTAGAAGGTATCCAAATCAGAATACTTTACATAAAGATTCTAAAGTATTTTTTTTTGCAAATAGAAAGTTACATTAGAATCACTATGGACAACTTGTGGATTAAAAAAAGATTTAAGTCCACAAATTATAGAAGTTAAATAGAGTATACTGCAAAATGTACATCTTATTCAGTGGGCTGGCAAAACCTACAGAGCTGTTCTTTATTGGCACCAAAAATTGAACTTTCAATGGAAGTGGAATATTTCATTTTAAAGTATTATTTTTGACTTTATATTTTCATAGGTGTTGTGAGGATTGATAAATTAATAAACAAGATTTATGAAAACCGATTCTCATAATAGATACACGAGTCATTTGCTCATCAAATATTAATTATAAAGGAAAAGATTCAAGCTGGAAAACTATTTAAGAGTTATCCAAACAATAGTTTCTTGATAAGTGTCATAAAACTGACCCATAGATATTTGAGCCTTGGTGCAACATTATTTTTAGACTAACACAAGTGGACTGACTGCACTAAGTGTGGCTGTGAAGGACAAAACAAAGTATATAAAAGACTAAATTAGATTACTAACATTTACTTAACTAATTATTGTCTAAGGAAACAGATTTTGCTTTTGTTTGAGTATGGATAAAATCTAATTTGCCTTTTTTAGATTGTGTCACATGTTTGTATTGACTTGACCACATGAGGCAGAGATGTGCAAGAGAGATGTTTAACATGTTTGTCTCAAACAATTGTTACAAAGTTCATTCTCAACTAGATTTTCCATTGATATTACTTAGTGACATCAACAAATATCTTCTTGGAGGATTCTTTAAGACAAAATTGTCTTCAGTTTTATTTCACCTTATAAATATAGTAATTTTTATTTCCAGTAACCAAAAAAAAAAAGCTACAAATTTTTATGGTTTGCAGTATTGTAAACTCACATAGAATTTATTTCATGTTGATAGGCTCAAAGTAAAACAGTCTATCAGGATGTAAAAATCTTTAATTTTCTAAGATTATATGAATCATGTGGTACAAAAAGACTATTCCACATAGGTGGTATAGTCTTTTCGTACCACATGATTAAACCATTTCAAGTCTTTTCTCGATAACTGAAGGAATTTCATTTTGTATATCAAGGTCACTCCTGAAATTGTCCATTTGCTAACTCACATGAATAAAAGCAAACATTTTGGCGTCAGAATCGGGTTTATATAAGTTGTGTGCATAATGTTTTGAATAAGTGATATGATTAACAATATCACAAACCTTGAGGGGAAAAAATATTAAGGAGGTTAATTCATTTCCCCCTTTTTAATTGTTAGGTGTGAGATTCGAGCTTCATTTATTTTTGTATATTAAAATAAAGGTTTAATTGAAAAAAATTTTAACCCTCGGAAGATATCTTCCGGGTCACATGAAAACAATTTTTCTTCAGTATCAATTACAGCAGGTGAAACTAAAAAGAATTGAAAACCAATTCTTTTGTACCAATTGATCAGACAGTTTGAGTTCCAGTCCCCGCCCCACACACGTATGTTCAGGTGTTGCACTTTAGATCCAATGTTTTTAAGCACTTTTTTTTATTTAGGAGCAAGACAAAGATTTCCCAACAAAGAAATAACAGGTATTGTATACAGAAATTAAAACGCTGGTATTACCAACATTTTCTTTGAGGATCGAAAGTTTTAGTTATATAGCTTCACACAATCAACTATGGGTACAACTTAACTAGATAAGTCCCAATTCAAATACAACTGGCGTCACATATTGTTATGAAGGAGACGGGTGAAGGTGATCGGGAGAAAAACATCTTTCATCAATAACATCATACGTCTCATCATGAATTTTTGTATTTGATATTCAAGACTGTATCTAAGCACGTTCCAAGCTGAAGTTAATATTTCAGTAAGAAGATCTTCTCCAAAATACAATTTTCCTGATTGTCAAAACTTAACCGTTTTTCCTTAGTTGGCTCTCAGACTCGTCTGTCCTTGACTGTCGTACAGTGCCTTTCGCTTTTTCAGGACTGACTGCCTGACCAATTCTGTCCTCACTCTGCAACTCATCAATCCAGTGTAGTCCTTCCGTCACACCACTGGCAATCATGGCTCCTACATTACGATTTCGAAAATAAATATTTTTGTTTATCTAGTGTCACCTATCAACTTTGGCATGCTTTTGTCATTTCAACAAACTATATTTTCAAAATTGGCTACTCAGCTGCATAACAATACACGCGATTTGAAAGTCAGTCAGCTTAATTGTTATTCTTGTATGATAAATTAAAAAAAAAAAAAAAAAAAAAGTTAACATACAAATTAACATGCGATATGAAATTGGTCCATGGGGTTAGCAAAATTCAGATGAGTACCACTATTCATTGCGCCCAACTATACAAGTATAAAATTTAATTTTTTAAATTTTAGACTAATTAAAATTACATGCTAGTCTTCAAATATTGAAAAAAAAAGCTATTGAACTAATAAGAAAGTTGAAACAATTTTCAAAAATTATACAAAGAAATAGCAACCACGTTTGTGCACTTTCAATGAAACTAGGAATATATATTAAAAGAAAAACCCACACACAAAGCCATATTGTATTCTGTCCTTCCATAGCAACTTAATACCATGGAAATGAATCGAGATACAAATTGTAGTGTTTTTCCTATGGAACACATTGAAATATTGTTTATTTTTAGACCAATCATTGCTGGATTTAAAAGTCAGCACACACAGTGTGTGTGTGTGTGTGTGTGTGTGTGTGTGTGTGTGTGTGTTTCTAATCTAACGTTATCTTGAAAATAAAATACAGCAAATAAGAATAGTTTTTAGTCATCTTTCACTTCACTGTGTAAAAGTATGCAAGATTTTTGCCTATATTTTAGTTTAACTTACAAGACAGCTCTGTTATCAGGATGGGAAGAGATGCAAAGAATTATACACGTGCACACAATCGTGGTAGACATTTTAAATACTTTATCATTTTCTTTTATTCATAATATTTAAAAAGATACTGTAGGTTATTTATTTTTACAAAATCCTTTTCAATCTCTTCCATAATCTTGTACTATGAAACCTTGTATTTTTGCGAATCCTTTTGGTCTACCGTACTACCAATAAGACTATCCAACCATCTTCTGATTAATAGAGATTTTTGTTTTAAATCAATATTATCTACTTTTAGTTTTAACCAATGATGACATGTTCAAGATGTGCACGGGACCATATAGTTTCAAAATTGAAGGCATTGTTAACGAATTGGGGTGTAAAAAAAACTGATAATCATTAAAAGCAACTAGAAACATTCAAAACCGGTATACATCACATGTCAAACAGAAGAGAGTTCACCAACTTTAGAAAAATATTTTCAGATAAAAACCTTAGTTTTGGACATAAAAAATTATATTAAAAAAAATTAAATTAAAAATTTTAAGTTATCGTTAGAAGTCCGGATGCCCCCACTCAGATAACCCCCTAAGAATTTCGTTATAGGGAACAATAACTGCCCTTTTAATATACCTTCTGGCTTGACAATTGCAAAAAAAAATAAATAAATAAAATAAAGGTAAACATTTACCAACCATGTAATGCCTCCACTCCCAAAGACGACTACTACTACTTAGACTACTAAATTTAAGTCAGGTACTTTAAAAGTGTGTGATAAATAAGCTTTATTCGCCTCCCGAGAGAAAATGACTGGGTTTATCGAAATTCCTAGGAACCTTTGAATTTACTAAATCTTGGACACGCGATTTTCAACGCGTGTGTAGGTTAGAAAAAAATTCCCCTACTATCGGGTCCACCATGTTATTGCCAACTAATAAATCTAATTATTCTATTAAAATACATAATTCTCTTGGAATCAACGTTAAGACAATTGTTAAATTTAACAAATAAAATAATTAATAAAAGCGATCTGGATTGAGTCATTTTCTTCTCTACATTCATTTTTCCGACATGCAACCAGTGTCCCCCACCCCTTTTTAGCTCCACTGTCTAGGAAATTGGATTTGAAATAATTTTTCATAATAACCAACACATTAGACCGAGAGTGTGTGTGTATATATATATATATATATAAATAAAATGCTTGAAAATAATGTACCAAGAAACTTAGTTTTTCTTTTATATGGCAACTAAGAAAAATAAATGCGGTGTGTGGATGAATCAGCACTTTATGCATCTTGCATTAATTTCCATTTTTCAAAATGTTGCTATATTATTACAGTCTAATCGGCTAGAATTAGAAAGGCAATTGCTAAGCACTAAGATTTTAGAAGTGTTAAGACATTAGGAAAAAAAAAAAAAAATCAGCTGTTAAGCAATCACTCATGGCAACACAATCACTGTCTCTTCAGGTTGACAATGATTATTTTGAAAAGGTGTGGTAAAACAAAAGTAGAAGCTATAATATTTCATAATCAAAGTTTATTTAATTTTTTTTATCATATAGAATGAAAACTAGAAAAAGAAATTATCTTTTGTGCTGCGAAAGATTTCAAAGATCAAAATTTTTAAACGATTTAGTTGGCGTAAAAAGTCCAGACAGACAAATAGTGATTAAGTTTTTGCGACAAAGAAAAAGCAGGTTTCAAATCTGGACATTCGTTTTCAAGATAATGCAATTTATTCGTTGGGAAATAGAATATGTAAATAGATAAATAAATAAAAGAAAGAAAAACAATGAAAATGAAGAAAAAAAATTTGAATTCTTTAAAATTTACATGTCCAACTATTGCATCAGTACTATTTTCTCCCACTCAATGTGGAAAATATTAAAATAGTAAAATTTTAAGTTTATGAGAAATAGAATAAAAATTGTGCCTTGTTTAATTTGGTAGTCTTAGTTTTGAAACTTTCAGATACGATAATAAAATAAAAGAATGAAAATTTTAAAAAAAGTAGAGATTCTAACATTACTTTTCCACGGAGAAGTGGGTGGGTGGGCGGTTGTGTGCGTGTATATATATATATATATCTCAATCACAAACACATAAGAGGAAAAGTTAAAAAATGATTTGATTGCGATAAAATTTTTTTTTTTTTTTGGTTAGTCAATATGGGTCAGCCTTCTCGTGTTTATTTGTAAGGATGACAATGAGTATACATAAAAAAAAAAAAATAAAAAAAAATAAACATGAAGCTTCAGAAGCCGGGGATTTTCCCAGTTAATTGTTTGTAACAAATATAAATCAGTTATAGTCAAATCACACCAAGAACACGACCATGTAAATGCAAGAAATTAGTTTTTCCAGGACAGACTTTGTTTATGGATTTAAAATTAAACTGATCTGTGATTCTTTCTCTAGCAATAAAAACGCAATTAGAGAAGGAAGATGTTTCTTTTCTCTTCATTAACTCGTAGCTTGCTGTTATATTAAAATTCATAGAGGGAATATGAAATTGGGTATATTATTTGTGAGTAGTTTTTACCCAGTTTCATGAGGAGGAAACAAAAAAAAAAAGGGGGGGGGGCAAACCAAGATTTTTTTCTTCTCAAATGGGTCTTAGGTTATTTTCTCTCTACAAAAAAAAAAAAAAAAAAAAAAAAATGTAAAATTGAAATAAAGTTGTTGTGGTCGACTATGTTTGATCATTTCTGGATTCATTCAAATTTAACTTAAACGTCAATAATATTCAACAAAAACACTTTTTCATAACCAAGCAGGATCGTTTTGTTTTCTTACCGATTATATCTGGAAGTGAATAATAGATTTTTCTGCCAAAAACAGAAGTTTTTAGGAATAAAATGTCATTAATTATGTACTACATAAGAAATACCTTCAAACTATGAAATAGTTATCTATTTCGTATTTTCAAGCATTAAATAAGAAAGAAAAAATTAAACAAAGAACTTTCAAAGTATTTATGACAGACGTTAGATTGAATTATGGGGGACTATAGAGATCCACTTCTTCAATGAAAATGTGGAATCCGGGTTTAACTTCGAAATTGAATATAATAGGAATTTTGCAATTGTCCGAGAAAGTTGATTATTGATCTGTAGTTATCGAAGAAATTAAAATAAGTCAACGCCCGGGGAAAACTTTGTAAAAATAAAAATAAAACTTAGTATTAAAACATGCTTTTTTTTCTTCTACCCTATTATTCATTTTGGAGTTACACTCGGTTAAATTTTACCGTTTAATCACTACAAAGAAACCTATCATATCTCAGTTCATTTGTCAAATAGATGAAATCGTTTACGCTAAAAAGTGTGATTTAAACCCGAAGCATTTCCTTGTAGTAAAAATAAAAGTGAGCCTCTTATTAAAGCAGAGTAATAACAAAGACATCTTTAATGAAATTCGCTAAACCGGTATTTTAAATGAACACCTTAAACTTTTTTCTTCAAAATTTGCTAAGTATTGAATTGTTTATTTGGAATCTAGCGGTTGATTTATTAACCTATTTAAATTAAATTTTCTTTTTTAGTACTATATGTCTCAATATTTGCTTTATCAAGTCAACTTCATCATCCTAACTTTGTTGTTGTTTTGTAATTTTCTTTGAAGTGAGTGGGAGACAGAAAACGAAGGTAGGTAGATATTTAAAGAAAAAGAAAAAGTTTAAACTTCAAACTTACGGTTCACGGAGTAATAGACAGGAATCCAGCACATCACGGACAAACTGTGATTTCTGGTTGTAATAAAGTTCCGGTGAGAGGGAAGGGCTGCACAGGTTAAGCAGACGAATCACTACATAAAGGAAGCAAATGAGGAACACTCCTAACAGAACCGACATAGCATTGTCTGAGAAATCGCACCTCTCTTCGCCAACAAGATGCGTGCACGTGAAATGACGAGGGAGAAAGCCGCGGACGGCGTTTATACCTGCTGGAAAGAGAACTGCTACCACCAACAACTACTCCTGCTGCTGTTGCTACTGATTTTTTTTTATTCGTTTGGGAAGTGGTAAGAGTAGATACGCAAAAAGGTGGTTGCAATGAAACCGCGGGAGTAGCAACTAAGTCAGTGATGACGATGGTAGTGATGATGGTAGTGGTGGTAATAGTTGAAGGTTTTTAGTGACTGGTTTGTTGTTGTTGAATGTTAAAACTATCTCGTTGTTTGCACTTGAAGAATATATTTTTATGACTACCGATGTAGTACTGACGGTAGCAACAGTGGTAGTTTTGAAGTTATATAGTAGTGGTAAATTTAAATAGTGAGTAAAGATGTAAACGAAGAAGAAATAGTCTGCTACTGTTAAAGTTGGCTTTTGGGGGTAGAGTTCTCTGGCTCATCTAGTAAAGACTATTCAAAAGGTATTTAAGGGAATTTGAGATATCGATTTTAAACCAGAATTACAAGGGAATTTTTCCTCCGGAAAAAGACAGTTTCGTAGTTTAGAAAGGGGGAAAAAGACTTGTGCTGGGGGTTTGAAGTTGTTTCTGGTCCAAATCAGCTGACGAGAAGTTGACGGTCTTTCTAATGTTTTTTAGTCTTGAATGTGAGGTGAAATAAGTACATTTGGCGACCGTAGTCGAGGGTGATCCAAAGGCTCCCTTTTCAATAGCTACTACACCGAGGTGTAGGTGAAGGCGCTACTTCATTCCCTGGATTACTCCACTTTACCCTTGATCCTTTCCTTATAATGCTGAGTGCTAAGCAAGGCGACAGGAAGTCCCATTTTTTTGAGTCATTGGTATGACTCAACCTGGGATTGAACTTCTGTCTCCCGGACCAACCGAGATGAAGTAAAAGAACTAATTTAGATGATAATTTCGTAAAGTCAAGTTTATTAATAAAAATTGTTTAAATCAATATAAACGAGGTTGTCTCTTTCAGTGGATACCATATCTATGAACTTTCATTGAAATTTACAAAGCATTGATTTTCTTAAGTATTTACCCATTTAAGAATTTAACAGGTTTATTGCTGCTTAACGTCGACGTTCTTGCGTGACAGGCTCATCACTACTTAACATCGGTTTTTAACATAAGTTGAGTTATCTTGATTTATTTTATCGACCTCCCTGAATGTTACAAGCAAGTATTTATTCAGATCCCCACAAGGCCAAAAGATGACATTATATTGGTTTAATTTGGGGTATCCTGCAGAAAACGAGACAGTTTTTTAAATTGCTTATTTCCGTCGGCATTCCAATCCAGGGGCGCCTCAGGCACCGGGCAATAAATCCAGCCCTTTTTAGACAAGGGGCAGGTGCTGTCTGATGAAAGAGGGAGGCCCTATGAAACTAAGCTGATGATTTCATTACCCCCCCCGTCTTGTAACCAGAGTTAATTTTAACTGTTACAAGCAGCATGTTTGTAATAAACTTTTTTTTATACATGAATAAACATTAGGGTACATTCGTACACTTGTGGTCCAAATTTTGACGTCGCTGACTTTCTAATCCCCACCAACCCTTTTTTTCTGCGGTCGAATTCTAAGGCTGTCTCCTTACCTCAAAATGAATTATTTTTGTAAAGTAGAATTATTTATTTACATATTTGCTGCTTATTTATAACTTTATCTCATGCACTGCGCATCATTAAAAAGAAAAAAATGCAGAATCCACCTGCTTCAAAAAAAAAGTCAATAATGAGGAAATTGTCAAAGTTGCAGAAAAGAAGCTCAGAAAAAGGCAGTTTAGGGGCTGGGATGCTTCACGAAAGCAACAACCATAAAAATGGGACAACATTGTACGTCATTTAAAAGCTTTCAGAGAACTGTGCTTCCAGCATGACACAACTCAAGTTTTTTACTAAGTTTTGCTTAGATAAAGCACACGGGCTTCAGGTTGCTTACAGAACTTTGTGTTGCTTAAGTGGTAGCCTATTGAACAGGTTTATCGTTGCTTAACTTTGGTGCTCCAGCAAGAACTGGTACTTTCAGCACAACACAACTATATGTATTTATCCAAGTCTTCTGCTACATGCAAGATATGGCACAAGATCAATTTCTAAGCAGAGTAAAGCTGCTTTGAATTCAGAGTTTTTCTTCTCCTAGACTGGTTGCCTTATCTCAGCTAAAGAACCAAATCTGGTCAACTACATGGGAGAACAGAGGAATTCATGCCTTTCCCAAAAGTATGAGTGTAAAGTGAAATGCAAACAGCCTTGTTCAGGGTTTGAACTTGGGTTACTGAGTCCATTTTCCATGATGATTACCGTTACACCAAGCAAGTTTTTCTTGTTCTATATATTAAATGTCTCCCATATCAGTCCATAAACTTGCCACATAGCAAGAAGTTTTGTTAAACTACAATTTGATTTCTTAAATTTCTATCTTCTCATTCCTCAATGATACCTGCATCCAAGAAATAAGGTCTTTAAAGTTTAGCTTCAGTTTACCCTACACCTATTCATAAAATATTCATATATGGTAAATGCAGTGGCTTTGACATGTTTACCAAAACTTTTCTCATTCCCCAACAATATATGAATTTGAAAAATAAGCTCTAAAACCTTTGGCTTCAGGTTACAGCACTTTTAAATTGGACTGTCAATATTCCCACCGGTTTTTATAAAAGTGTTTAAGTACTTGAAATTTCCTTTAAGCTAATAAAAACTGGATAAATGGAGAGGAATAGGAACATAGAGAGTTAGGGATCCAGGGGAAGCAAGTGGCTCTTTAAGCCTCCATCCTACTCCACACCAACATATAATAAGAATTTTTATTATATAATGTCAGTAGAAACACAGTAGGTGAACTGCTATTTATAAAATTTTTGGAGGCACTTTTCTATTGGGACCAGAGAGATGCATTTCAAATACCTCTCTTCCTCAGCTACACTTCAGGTGATGAAAATAGAAATATTCAAGTATTTTTATTGATATTTTCCTTATGCCTTTTCCCGAAGCATACTGAGAACAGTATCTATATATTATTAAAATTCTCTTTATTGTTCATTAATATGTTTGCATGTAACCATATCCAAGCAAAAACAGAAATCTATTGCAAGATTTTTATACAATCAATACATTTAAAAGGCTCAAACTTAATGAATAAAGCTATTTCTAGTCCCAATTTCTGACTTAATAATAATTTTGAGGAGTCTGCATTTACATTGAATGTGATTTTTAACCGTTCAAAATCTTGATATAATAGTGACTTGAAACCTTTAAACTGTATGCAGATTATTTGTTTTAAGAATAGTTACTTGAAGCTATAATTGTTTACTAAGGATGACTATAATTATTGATTTGAAGCTGTATAATTACTTAAAAAATATTGGTGTTAGATAGGAATACTTGAAATCATAACTGTATGCAAACAAATAATTGTTATTAAATAGAAATAGTCACTTGAAACCAGATGATTATAAATAAATTATTATTATTAGATAGGAATATTTAAAACAATACAACAATACAACTTGTGTCACATCCTGCTCATGCTGAGGAGATTGATGAATACAGAGAAGTTATTTGTATTTGATAAGAATACTTGAAACCATATAACCATGTGCAAACAAACGATGATTATTAAATAGAAATAATTACTTGAAACCATATCATTATAAATAAATCATTATTATTAGCAATACAACTGTATGCAAATTATTTGTATTTGATAGGAATACTTGATATCATTTAACTGTGTGTGAACAAATGATTATTGACAAATAAAAAAGTACATTTAAAAAAAATGTAATGGAACTCTGAAAATATTGTTATGATTGGGATCAAACATTTAGAAATGGGGTTTTGTTTTGTTTCTTTTTTTAAAGGCATATCAACTTTTGTAGCTTATTTCATGCCTGAGCCATCCTTGTAGAACAGCAGTAGTACTATTTAACTAATAGCAGGGGAGATGAGAAAGTTCATACCTTTCCAAAGGGTATAAGAACATAATTGCTCAACTGGAGTTTGAACTTGCTTAATTCAAGGCTGCACTCCAGCACCTAAGCCACTACACCACGGGGACCACCCCCCATTAGATAGGAATACTTGATATCATATGATTGTGTACAAGCAAATAATTGTAGATAAATGAAAAACTGCCATTGAAAAAATGTAATTGAACACTGAAAATATCATTATGATTATAATGAAACATTTAGAAAAGAATCAAATTTTGGCATTAGATAACCCATAAGGAGTTGATATGCTGTTAAACAAATAAACCAAACAGAACTATGAAATGCTAATTAGAATTTGTCACTCCTTCCTAAACAGAAGCATCAATGGAAAATAGAACAATGAGATCCCAATGAGTTCATGGGTTGTCTAGTATTAGCAAATATCCTTATCTGAGTGAGCATTCAAAATGAAAGGTGTTCTATTTTTAACTGGTTTATAACTATTGCTGATAAAATCTCATAATAGAAAGGATATTAGGAAAGCAAACTAGTCTTCATTGTATTAAATAAAACAAATGTTACATTCTAATCAATTACAGAGGCACATAAAAGACATATTTGCACAGATCTATTAAGGCTCAAACAAGTGCATTTCATTATTATATTCATCAATTCATACTCTCTTTTGTTTAGCCATTTCTTTTCATATTTAATGAATTGCTTAAAAGTGGATGAAATCAAATAAATAAATCAATGATAATCATCAATAAACCAATGATAATCATGAAAACACTTCAAGTGTATTGCTCTAATGTGCTATTTTCGCAAGGTCACAGTTATATGCACATACAGTATCACTAATAGATAAGTGACCATGTGCCAGATTAAGCTTTGTAAATAAAGTTATATACATAAATAAGAACACCTCTACCAAGTCTTAAATAAAAAGTTACTTTTCTTCTAAGCAAAAGATAGCAAAATTTTATTATTTCTAGTGGAGTATTATACAATCAAAATAGACAGTATTAAGTACTGATAAATCAAAAAAGTTGGCGACATTAGTCGAGGTTGATCAGAAATCTCCCTTTTTAATAGCAACAACACCGAGGTGTAGGGGAAGTACCTTATAGTACTCAGTGCTAAGCAAGACGGCATCGAGTATCATTTTTTGAGTCTTTGCCTGGTCTCCCGGACCATTAGTGAACACTCTACTCATTAGGCCAATGGCTGGTACTAAGTGCTGATATTATCACCTAAAAATAAATACACTCCTAACAGTTTTTTTTATAAAACATGCATCATCTTGGTGTAGATACTGGATGCAGTCTAGAGGACATACCAGGAGCAATGGACCGTAGGGATGGATGGTGTGAAAGGGAGTCAGGGAGCCTCTGTGCTACCAGCACAACTTGATGATGATGATGACATATTCATATTTTTGGTTACAGATATTGACAGTACTATATAAATATATTGCATACATCTAATATCTATCAATTCACACATACACACACACACACGCTCACACACACACACAAACACACACATATATATATATATATATATAGGAGTTGTTCATGGTGCAATGGATACCATCATAAGAAATGGACATGACGACATGAGTTCAAATCCTGGGTAAGTCTGTTTGCATTTCATACTAATACACTTAGAGAAAGTATGATTAATTATTCTCCCTCCCACTACGGGTAAATAATTGGGCAGATTGTGCTCTTTAACCTTGGTATGGCAACCTATTCAAGAAAAAAAACTCTTAATTCAAACCTATTAAACTCCACTTAAACAATGACCTTGTATCATATCCTGCTTGTTTGGAGCTGTTAGAATATATCATAACACAAAAATTTGACACGAACAAAAAATAGTCAAGTAAAACAAGGGTTTGAAGTGCTAAACTAAGTTTATTTACAGGGGAATGAACATGCGAAGAGGAGGCATACACAAGTAAAATAGAACATGTAAGCGAGAGGGATGAATATAACGTATGGGTTAAAATCAACATGAAATCTGTTAATGTTATGAAGAGAAATATATTACATGAAATCTATTTGGATAATAAAGTTTAAAAGATTTCCTTAAGTTTGGCCAGTGAAAGCAGATACAAGACCCAAATAAATGGTTGAATATAGCAGGACACGACAAGACCTGAATAAATGGCTGAATATAGCATGAAAAAAAAGGATTACCGGATAGTTCCTTGACTGGGAGAAGAATTTAGGCACGTCTTTCTCTGTCAACAGCAGGATTCATTCTAACCTTAAACTGTAGAGCCGGGTCATAAGACCAAAAGCAGCAATTTGAAACCCCACCTGTAAAGCCAAAGGGGGTTGGGAGAATACAATAAGTAGGGCCATGCATAATAGTATTCAAAATGAACCAGATAAAGATGTACCGAAAATTCTATTCCTAGTTCATTGAGGAAACATGAAGTCTGCTCCCTAGGAAAAATTGAAAAAGAGTCCTTAGACAGTAACATTATATATATATATATATATATATATATATATATATATATATATATGTGGTACATTCAATAAGTTTCCAGACTTTTTTATTCATGCATTTAAAATTGTCGTAGACTCTTGAAAATTCACTATGTTATTGCTATACATCTTATGAGATGACAGACCAATTTTTATGATTTCAGGTTCAAATGAATTGCAGGAATTGCAATACACCCTACTAAAGCCTGATTATCACAGCTGGTGAACTTCAAAAATGTAATCTGGACGTGAGGATAGATTCGAAGAATGATATGCAATAAAATTCTGTTTTGAACTTGCAAAAAATGCCACAGAAACGTATGGAATGCTTCAGACTGCTTTTCGACCATCTTGCATGGATTGAGCATCAGTTTTTGAGTGGCATAAGAGATTCAACGAAGGCAGAGAGTCTGTGAGAGATGATGAGAGGTCTGGGAGGAGTAAGGAAGTCAATACACCAGAGTTGATTGGCCAAAGGGTTAGGGTTAGGGTTACTATGTTGAGGTTTTAAAGAAGTTCAGGAAGAGATTCCATCTGAAGAGGCCAGTACTCTTCAAATCGGGTCAGTGGCATTTCCACCAGGACAATGCACCAGTCCACAACTCCTTCCTTATCACAGACTATTTGACCAAGATGGGCATCAAGACAGTTCGTCACCCTCCCTATAGTCCAGACCTTGCTCCCTGTGATTTTTGGTTATTCCCTAACCTCACAGGCTGTCGTTATGAGACAATTGAGGAGATGAAAGAGACTGTGACAAAGGTCATTGACACGCTCACACAAGAGGACTTCCATGGGTCCTTCCAGAAGTTGTTGGAACGGTACAACAAGTGAATTGCAGCCGGAGGAGATTACTTGGAAGGGGACTAGAGTGTCATGTGTGTACTATCAATAAAAGTGCCCATACGAAAAACTCTGGGAACTTATCTAATGATCCTTGTATATATATATATATATATATATATATATATATATTAGGGAATATATAACGATAGCCATACATTGAGCACTCCCATAAATTTATATGAAATTCCTCATATATTCTATACAGGAATAATCCACATCCATTGTCTTTGGATGCTGACTGGATATTACTGATATATATATATATATATAAACAGTTAAAATTATTTCTAGATATCTTTAAACAAACTTCTCATTACTGAATGAAAAGTCATTAAAAATGTTGAATATAAACTATTATATCTTCAAGTAATCTTGCCCTGAAACTAAAAAAAGGCACAAAATGAATTAGCAAGCATATACCTAAGAGAACAGACAGAATACATACAAAATCAGATAGATAAGATTAGAGACTCAGTGGAAGATAGGCAATCTAGGATAGCATGGCAAACAATAAATGAAGTGAGCAGAAGGAATAGCACTGCCAAAGTTAAACTGAAAGCTACAAACCAACAAGAATGAATAAAACAGTGGAAACAGCATTTCCAGAATCTACTAGGAAACCTACCAAACGTTACACATGAAACAATCACCAGAATTATTAGAAAGCAATTAAGCATCAAGCTAGGACCATTTACTCTAGAAGAACTCAACTCAGTACTTAGAAAAATTAGAAATAGAAAAGCCGCAGGGCTTGATGAAATTCCCCCAGAAGTAAGGAAGACCAGACAATTCGACGACATACTACTCCGACACTGTAATGCAGTTTATCATCAAAATCTGATAGACAGATGGATGAAGGGATGCATCCTCCCTTTCCCTAAAAAGAGAGACCTTGGATTAGCCAAGAACTACCGAGGTATAACACTTACATCCATAGCAGCCAAAATATAATATGCCCTACTATGCAACTGCATAGAACCCAAGATTGACAACATTCTTAGGAAGAACCAAAATGGCTTCTGGAGAAATAGATCCACGACCTCACAAATATTGACTATCCGTAGAATTCTAGAAGGCGTACGGGCAAAAAACCTACAGGCAACTATATTATTTGTTGACTTTGATTCCATACACACAGGGAAGATGGAGAAAATTCTACTCGCATACGGTCTACCAAAAGAAACCGTCGCAGCTATAATGATTCTTTATAGAAATACCAAAGTGAAAGTGCGTTCTCCGGATGGAGACATAGATTACTTCGACATTGTAGCAGGGGTACTGTAAGGAGACACACTTGCCCCATACCTCTTTATCATCTATCTAGACTACATGCTAAGAACATTGATCGATAAAATCAAAGAAAACGGTTTCGAGCTGACAAAGAAAAGAAGCAGAAGGTACCCCACAAAAACAATTACCGACACCAACTATGCCGATGACATAGCGATTCAGGCAAATGCACCCACCCAAGCAGAAACCCTACTGCATAGTCTGGAATGAGCTGCTGCTGTCATTGGCCTCCATGTCAATGCACACAAAACGGAATATATGTGCTTTAATCAAACAGGCGACATTTCCACACTAAACGGTTGCTCTCTGAAATTAGTAGACAAGTTCACCTACCAAGGAAGCAGTGTCTCATTGACCAAGACAGACATCAACACACGACTAACAAAGGCATGGACGGCTATCGGTCATATGGAAGTCAGACCTGACCGATAAAATAAAACACAGTTTCTTCCAAACCGCGATCGTGTTGATACTGCTATATGGATGCACTACATGGACGCTAACTAACACGCTGGAGAAAAGGCTTGACGGCAACTACACAAGAACACTGTGAGCAATATTGAACAGGTCCTGGAGGCAGCACCCCATAAAGCAGCAACTGTACGGCCACCTACCACCCATCACGAAAACTATCCAAATTAGACGAACCAGACATGCTGGATACTGCTGGAGAAGTAGGGATGAGCTCATTAGTGATGTACTCCCATGGATCCCTACTCATGGCCGAGCAAAAGCAGGGTGACCAGCTTGAACCTACATACAGCAGCCCTGTGACGATACGTGGCGTAGCCCTGAGGACCTGCTGAAAGCGATGAACGATAGGGAGGGGTGGCGAGAGAGGGTCAGGGATATCCATGCTGATGGCACGACAAAATGATGATGAACTATTTCTGATACAAATAATTTACACACTGTTTAATATTTTTAAGATTTACTAACATTAATAAATTTATTCAATAATCATCCAGCCCAGTCAGTTGAAGCTGTAAAATACACCAACTGCATCTCTACAGAGGAGTAAAAAAAAACAACTCAATGAGTGTCCTGATATGACACTAAACAATTTGATGATGAGGCTCCAATAATGCTGGAGCTTTGGAGAATGCAGAGTATCCCTTCATTGCCATCATCCTCACGTCCACTCTGGTTCAGAGTGATTGCACCGGACAGGATCCTACGTGGGTCCAATAGAACTCTTTGACATTTAAACTGAGAGTAAATAAATGACTTGAGCTAAATTGAATTGTTAGAAATAGAACTGTGTATATCTAAAAAATGTGTTTACAAATCATATATTTAATATATATGTAAAAACAAAATTTGGCGTTAAATAATCAACAGCAGTTGATATGCCATAAAACCAAAGCAAACTGAACCAATAATAATCATTTCTTTACTCATGTCTCAGAGGGTATTAGGTTTCATGTATTCTAATCTAATACTAATAATTTTCAAACTGACCTGTTTGACTTGAAGCTATAATTGTTTACTCAGGATTATCATTATAGTTATTTGAACCCATATAGTTGTTTTCAAATTATTAGTGTTAGATAGGAATACTTGATACCATATTACTGTTGCAGAGGCCAATAAATATACCGGTCCCTGCAAACTTTTGAAATATAAGTGATTGACAACAAACTAGGCAAGAATGACAAAACAAGGATGTTGCTTTGAAAGGCCAAACTTTATTATGGCGAATCATAAATCGGAATAGTGTACAGTGAACAGTCGCCATGGCCGGATGGTGATCATTGGAGCAGAATCTAGTTACTGGCGCAGGTCTGGATAGCTGGTACAAGACTGGTAGTCTGTAGCAGCCACAGATCTATTTCCTTTCGCGAATCAATGCCCCTGTTAAGAGAATCGGTCACTCACTGACCAATCAACTGGCAGAGCGCATTAATTCCTTCTCCCTCTCAGGAACTATTTTTCTGGTCCCTTTTCTGTAGAACGGACAACGTCAGAGAGAGCCCGGAGCTAGCAGAAGAAACACATCTCTCTCACATGACCGCCACTGATTCCACTTGGAATCCTTCGCTCGCTGCTAGCTTTAAACACGCTTCCTACGAACCAAGGACCAACATACAGACCAGCGACGCAAAGAGACACTTTCTCACTCTCACTCCTTCACGCCTGCTACTGAAATAAACCTTACTTTGTTGTGTTGTTAAAAGAAGTTTTGTAATGCATTTGTGTTGCCTAAAAAAATATAGTGTTAGAGAAATTAACAATTTCCCTTAACAGCTATAAGTCGTTGGATAGGTGGTCGCTGGTGCAGGTCTGGTATCTGCTGATGCAGGAAGATGGTTGCTGGTTCAGGACTGGTATCTGCTGGTACAGAAAAGTGGTCACTGGTTCAGGACTGGTATCTGCTGGTAGTTGGTGGTGCAGGAAGGTGATCGCTGGTGCAGGACTGGTAGCTGCTGGTGCAGGGAAGTGGTCGCCAGGGCAAGAAAGTAGCTGCTGCCGTCTAAGAGGGTATTAGGTTAGACTTTCAGAATTAGTTCGAAAAAGTCTGTTAGATTGAGAGGCTGGTAGTTGTGTCTGCTGCATTGTGCCGTCTCAGGAGGTGTTTGGATAGACTTTCTGAGTAGCCCAGAAAACGGCTTTTAAGCTGAAAGGCTGGCAATGTTCCTGCATTGTCTGTGGCTAGTTGTATTCTTGCGTTGTCTGCAGCTAGTTGTATTCTTGCGTTGTCTGTCGCTGATTGTATTCCTGCGTCGTCTGCTGGCTGGAATCAGGACATTGACTTTAGGGGAAGCCTTGAGCAGTGTCTCATGGGCAGCTGCTGCTGATTAGGCTTCAGTCGTAGAGTGACCAGGTGAGAATCAGATTTCTCCCACATCCTTGGCTGACGTCAAGCCAAACTGATTTGACCCTGTTTGATACTGGTGCTTTTATATCTACTGTGCGCTACTACGCTATGTGGTCTAAGTAGAATAAATAGTGAGAAGCTTCATTCTACTTTGACCATGTTTTTTTTATTACTACCTATTTTGTCCATTAGTTTAGGACTGTCCTCAGAAAGACAGGCTGAATTTAATATTTTAAAAAAGACGTCCTGTACAGAGCAATTTGGTTTCTTAATGACTCGTTCCTAAATATTATTGGCTGACAACTTCAGTGACTCATCCCTTCTTGGAAGTGGGGTTTGTTTATTTTGTTTTTGTTTGGTTTATGTGTAGTCGGTTAACTACGATATAACTGTGTAGGAACAAATTATTATTATTAACTAAAAATAGTTACTTTAAACCATATGATTGAGTTTAAATCATTAGTATTTGATTGGAACTATTGAAACCATATAACCGTATAAATTATTATTAGATAGCGATACTTGATATTGTATGACTGTGTGTAAATAAATGATTATGGACAAATAAAAAAATATATTGTTATAATTGTAATCAAACATTTAGAAACATAACAAATCTCAGAATTAAATAACCCATATGATATGCCATTAAATTAAATAACCCATATTGATATGCTATTAAACAAATGAACCAAACCAAACCAAACCAAACCAAACTGTGGTCAATCTCTGTAAGCAGAGTTTAATAAATAGTGACAGCAGGTGCAGTAAGCAATTAAAAACTTGTGTGCCAGAAAGATTTAAGCTGAGTAAATTCTAAAAGATTATTTATTTGTATTTGTATTCTGACAAAACATCCTGTTGAGATTTTATTCAAAAGTTTTATATATATATATATATATATATATATATATATATATATATATATATACTTCTAGTCAAAAGTATTTGGTCACCCTAAAAAATTTTCATTTCTCATCCTAAAAATGTTATTTTTAATGAAATAAGTTAAACACCACAATGTTTTTATTTATTATACTAAATATAAGTCTTCCTCAGAAACTTTGACCTTAATATAACCAGATATCTTTTGAAAAACTGATTTGAAGGTATTTTTCTTCTTTGGTACTGAGCTTGAATAAAAGGTTTTCAAAAAGCTACATTATACTACCTCTTGAACACATTAGACTATATTGTGTTAAATTACTGCTTGCTAGATGCTAACTGTTTCACCTATGCAGAGGATAATTCTATTAGAGTCACCAGCTTGTATGAAAGAAGGCTGACTGCTTCAAACATCACTGCATAACTGAAGCAATGTCATGAAAAAAATGTCAACGCCTACTATGAAGAGAAGACTCTGTGAAGCTAGCCTATATAGCAGAATTGCTGTCAAGAAACCACTGTTGAGGAAGCAAAACAATGTCAAAAGGCTCCAGTGAACCAATCCACACAAAGACTGGATAATAGAACTGAGGAATAAAGTCCTTTGGACTGATGAATCAAAGTTCAAAATCTTCAGGTCAAATAGGAGGGTCTATGTGTAGCAAAGTGTTGGTGAAAGAGCTGCAACCCCCTCTATCTTACCAACCATGAAGCATAGAGGAAGCTCTGTTATGTGTGTGTGTGTGTGTGTGTGTGTGTGTGTGTGTGTGTGTGTAGGGGGCTTTTGCCAATTGTAGAATTGGGAATATGCACCAGGTGGAGGACAAATTGAATTAGACTGGCTATCACAGCATACTGCAGCATCATGTGATCCTATCTGGCACACAGGTTGTGGGTCAAGGATTTGTACTCATGTAAGATAATGACCCAAAGCATACTAGTAAACTCTGCATTAAAATCAAAGAGGAACAGCATATTTTTCAATTGATGTCTTGGTTAGCACAATCAGCAGACTTAAATACCATTGAACTGGTATGGGATAAACTTGACCAATAAGTCAGATCTAAACAACCCATAAGAGCAGCTCAACTCTGGCAACTCTTGCAGGAAAACTGAGCAAAACTATCTTTAATCTACTACCAGTCTTTTGTGGAAAGAATGCTAAGAATCTGTGAAGCAGTGATAGCAGTTAAAGGGGTCATTTTGATGAATCAAAAGTTTAAGAAATTTATTGTGTTTTTTGGTTTAATTTGTATATAATGTGGTTCAGGAAAACTTGTATTTAGTATAATGAATAAAACTATTGTGGTACTTAACTTATTTTAATAAAAATAACAATTTATGATGAAAAATGAAAATTTTTTAGCATGTCCAAATACTTTTGACTGCCTCTGTGTGTGTATATATAGAAGACACTGGTAGTGTACTGGTTATTGTCATAGAAAATTGACATGGTGACCCAAATTGAAATCCTGGACAGAGCTATTTGCCTTTTAAAAAGCACTAATGTCCTTTGGGAAAATATGAATCCAATTATTTTCCCTCTAGCCATTGGCAAAGAAGAGGGCAGAGTAGACTCTTTAAACTTCACATGGCGACTAGTCTAGGAGAAAAACTTTGAATTCAAACCAGCTGTATTCCAATATTGATAATATAGTTTGCTCTACTTATAAATCGTTGGTTTGTTGGTTGGTTGTGTTTTACAACATATCAACCTTTGTTGGTTATTCAATGCCAAATCCTGTTTACACATTATCTGTCTATATTTCTAATGTTGTGATAAACATGGCGACAAAGATGAGGACAATAGTCTGAAAAATGTAAATAATGTACCTGTTTACACATATATTAAATAAATGATTTGTAATTGAATAGTTTGTAGGAAACAATTTTTACATAAGCCAGTATTGCTATTTAACACTAATAGATCTATTTGCCACAGTTTAATGATTTCCAGGGTAGCAAAGGATTAAACAGTTCTTTTTCAACCATAGTTAGGAACCTAACAAGTGCTACCACTCCAGGTCAGAGTGGACCTGAGAGTAATGACAATGAAGAGGTACTCTAGATTCCCCAAAGCTACTGGAATGGAACCACACCATTAGATGGTTTAATGTCATATATCTAGGACACTTGTTGAGGGATGGCTTTAGCCCTCTGCAGAGATGCAGTCACTGTATTCTACAGCCCCAGCTAATTCGTCTAATACTTATAAATAAAGAGTGCTCAATATCATTGATAGAGCATATGTATTTTTAAGTTGAGATAACAGAGACATAGAGTCAATGGTACTTATCAGTTTCTCACCTTTAAAATATATATATATATATATATATATATATATATATATACGAGGGACATACGATAAGTTTCCAGACTTTTTTCGTATGGGTATTTGAAATTGTCATAGACTCTTGAAAATTCAGTATGTTATTGCTATGAGATGACTGACCAATTTTTAGGATTTCACATTCAAATGAACAGCAACAGCAGGAATTGCAATACACCCTACTAAACCCTGATTGTCATAGCTGGTGAATTTCAAAATGCAATCTGATACTTTTGAAGAACGATATGCAATAAAATTCTGTTTTAAACTTGGAAAAAATGCCACAGAAATGTATGGAATGCTTCAGACTGCTTTTGGACAATCTTGCATGAATTGAGCATCAGTTTTTGAGTGGTATAAGAGATTCAAGGAAGGCAGAGAGTCTGTAAGAGATGATGAGAGGTCTGGGAGGAGTAAGGAAGTCAATACACCAGAGTTGATTGGCCAAAGGGTTAGGGTTAGGGTTACTATGTTGAGGTTTTAAAGAAGTTCAGGAAGGGATTCCGTTGGAAGAGGCCAGTACTCTTCAAATCAGGTCAGTGGCATTTCCTCCAGGACAATGCACCAGTCCACAACTCCGTCCTTATCATAGACTATTTGACCAAGATGGGCATCAAGACAATTCCTTACCCTCCCTATAGTCCAGACCTTGTTCCCTGTGATTTTTGGTTATTCCCTAAGCTCGGAGGCTGTCCTTATGAGACAATTGAGGAGATGAAAGAGACTGTGACAAAGGTCATTGACACGCTCACACAAGAGGACTTCCATGGGGCCTTCCAGAAGTTGTTGGAATGGTACAAGTGCATTGCAGCCGGAGGAGATTACTTGGAAGGGGACTAGAGTTTCATGTGTGTACTATCAATAAAAGTGCCCATATGAAAAAAGTCTGGAAACTTATCGTATGCACCTCGTGTGTGTATATATATATATATATATATAGAGTGAGAGAGAGAGAGAGAGAAAGAGGGTGTCTCAATATACATGGGACCCAAGTGACTGCTAAGAACTCTATTAAAAAGGATGTGTTTTTTTTGTTTCAAATTTGAAAATAGTATACTATAACAACTATTAATCCTCAATCACAATACCTTGGACAAGAGAGGAAAAAATATTTTGTGTCACAACTCATTTGGAGACAAAATCATTCATAACAGATGCAACTTATTAATATGATAATGATTCGTTACATAGACAAGAAACTCAAAAAGGGGTGGGATGACCAGGAAGCTAATATAATAACAATTTTAAAAAAGCATTGATTTGATGTCTCTAGCTCAAAGGATGCATTTTTTACAGAATGTGTTCCAAATGACCGCCATTGTGCTTGTCTCGGTAATAAATCATTATCATATTAATAGGTCATATCTATTTTGAGACACTCTGCGTATAGATAGATAGATAGATAGATAGATAGATAGATAGATGCCTATTGGTAAAATAGTTGGGTAAACTAGTCACAACCGTTCCAGAAGGAAAATCTCTGAATTCAAAACCTGAAGAGTATTGTTTAGGAAAATCTGTAGCACACTGGTGCCCTATTCTTCTGTTATCATCTTATCTAAAAAGCATGGCTAGTTAATTATGCCACGAAACAAATAACCCAAACTGAACTTCCCATTGTTAACTTCCATAATATGAGAGAAAAAATCTTTTCCTTTTTTTTTATTGTGTAATATCCATTTAGAGAGACATATCTTGATGATAAGGAATGTCTATCTTTAAAATTGTATTGTAATGTTACAGGAATAATATCTCAAAATCATAACATACAATGGTTTATTGTACAAGAATGTGTTAACAGAGGTATATTGCTTGCTCGTCTTGCAGTGAAAGCTAGCCACTGGATCAACACTATAACTGCATATATTCCAATGGAATAGTCCATTCAAATATTGAGGGTTATCATCTCTTCTCTATTACAAATTGTTATCCATACTTCATTATTGTATTGTTGATAAATGTACAAGGTCTCTGTATCCACTGTTAACAATATCTCTTGAACCGATGTGTGGAATCTCTTCTTTTATTCTTTCTTCTCTGTTGCATTTTTCAGTAGTTTGGGTTTTTTTTCTGATATATCTCCAGTAAATACATAAATATAGAGTTAGAAGAACACTAACAAAGCAATGTTTTAAGTATTCAAATATAAATAAATTCACAGTTGATGCCTTGAAACTGTTTGCTTTCTCAATGGACACTTGTAGTATTCAATTTTTCAGTTTTATTCCTGATTGTCACAGATTGGTTTGACTTCTTTATTTTATGGGATATCAACCTTCATGGGTTATTTAATGCCAAAGCCATCCTTATAGATGAACAGTAGTGGTGCTTTTTGGATGGACGGTTGTCATATTTAAATTTTCAGTTTTATTTCTGGTTGTCTTTGGTTTGATTACTTTATTTAATGGCATATTAACCTTCATGGGTTATTTAATGCCAGTAGTGGTACTATTTAACCCATATCTGGAGGCAGGGATAAGTGTTGTATATTGGCCTCCGACCCAGCTGGGCTGTCAAAATAGGAAATGCGCCTGCGTAAATAACAGGTGCATCCAGTCGAGGAATATCAGAATATAAACTTGACCGTGGATGGGTTGAATGAGTGTGATTTGTGATGCCCACAAGAAGAAGGTGGGCATTGAACTATTATATGCACAGGAAGATCAATCAATTGGAGACAAGATGCGGTAGAGAAAGCCAGCACCCAGCAAAGTGGGCCCTCAGGCCCCCGATTGAGCAGTTGCAGTTGGAGATCAATCAGTTGGAGATAAGATGCGGTTGAGAGAACCAGCACCCAACAGAGTGGGCCCCCAGGCCCCCAGTTGAGCAGCCCAGGAGAACAGGGAAGAAACACTATTATGGCCATAGGAGTGGGGGTCAATATGTTGCAGTTCTGTTCCGTCTCCAACTCCCTCTCACATTAAAACCTTGAGTAACCCTTTCGAACCCTTTCAAATAAAGTGAGAGGTATATTTTTCTAAAGAACTGTGTCACTCATCTTTATTGTGTCGTCGTTATGATTCTGCATGCATATGTGTTTGTATAGTGGTCATGGCTATACAACATAAGGAGATTCATACCTTTTTAGAGGGTATTAGTCTGAAAGTGAATGTAATTGTCTCATTGGAGTTCAAACTCATTCACTACAATGTTGCAGTCCAGCACATTAGCTCCCCGCCCAGTAATCTTAGTACTTATTACAATGACTTGTAAGGTCCTTGTGGAATACAGGGTTGTCTAATGGTTATTGGTATGGAAAATGGAATTGATGAGCTCTGTTCAAATTCTGGCCAAGGCTGTTTACATTCACTTCATACTAATATCCTTGGGAAAGGCATGAATCCATCTCTTCTTCACTAGCTATGGATAAAATAGGTTAGACTGGGATTTTTTGCTTTGGTGAGCTACTAGTCTAGAAGAAGGACAATTCTGATTTGAAAACCACCAACTCCCTGAGCCTAAAAAAATCAACTTGCTATTGATACTAAGGCATCATCACTGATATGGTGCAACTATAGCCTATTGTCAGTCTTAGTACTTATGTATACTAAAATGTAAATATTTGGTAATCAAAAATATTGAACTCAAAATAAACAGCTCGCAATCATTTACTAAACATGACTTAATTTGGCACAAGGCCAGAAATATTGAACAACAATGGTCTGCTAGCATAGTCTATCAACTATTACCCCATACAAGGCACCTTGTAAAGATCAAACTCATTACTTGAAAGCATTTGGTCTTTGAAACTACCTTGCTAACATTACGCTACGAATAGATAATTAGATAAATATTGTCATCTAAAAATCATTAAAATGTTAATGATTCAATGAAATGTAGAATCATAAAGAAAGATTAAAACAAAAAAATAAGGATGAAAAATCCAGTGAGTTTGCATTGGTCAAAGCATTTCCAAAAGTATTCTTTTAATGACTTCCTCACCTTCAAATGAGTCAAAAGAAGCTAAATCTGGTGAGTATAGAGAGTGTTGCACTTACACAATTCTGTGTTTCATCAAAGTTTTTCATCCAAAAAATATCAAGACTGGCTTCATAATTCTTTTCAAATTGGAACTGGCTCTTAACATTTAGACATAAATGGGACTGGCCAGAACTGCATCCAGTGGTGAGGCTCGAGTTCTGAAGTATAGACTCACTCCTTCATTACCATTACTTCAAATGACAGATTGACTTTAATGGTATGTCAACCTATCTTGGGTTATTTTATGCCTAGAGGTTAGGGAATTATGTTCATTATATGTTTATATTTACATTCTCTGTGTAGTTCTTTCTTCAGAGTTTTTTGAACACAGATTTATGATTTCAAGTATTCTTATTTAATACAAATAATTTGCAGACAGTTGTATGGTTTCAAGTATTCCTATCTAATTCTAATAATTATATAACTTCAAGTATTTATTTATATTTAATAATAGCCATTTTTTGCATACAATTATATAGTTTCAAGTAACTGATAATAATCCTTAGTAAACAATTATAACTTCAAATAACTATTCTGAATACAAATAATTTAGTTACATAGCATCAAGCATTCTTATAAAATACAAATAACTTTTAAATAAATCTATTTGACCCATTGATGGAATCCTGACAGGTACAACCTCTCTGAGTCAGAGTGGACCTGAGAGTAATAACAATAAAGAGGTAATTCACACTCCCCAGATCTCTGGAACAAGAGCCTTATCATCAGATACAGTTAAGTATCATACACAGGACACCTAATTTTTTTAGGGGTCTTACCTCTCAGCAGTAGATAGAGTCAGCATATTTTAAGCCTTGCCAACAGGACAACATTTCTGTAAAATCCACTCCAACCCAGAATGGCAGTAACTGTTAAGGACTCATTAACTGGTTAAATCAATGAGGTGATTTTCTATTACATTACAGGTACTTCCAAACAATAATTAATCAATTTTCTATTTTCTTTATCTTCCAACATAACTTATGATAAACCCCACTAAATCTGTTCATTAGTTCATTAGGCTGTAAATCTAGCCCAACTGATTGCCAAAAGAAGATGAATTTCAATCTTAACAGATAAGTTCTTTCTCAATAGCTCTGAGTAACTGAATAAATTAGTAGAAGAGATCTAACCTCACTAGGATTAGTGGGCAACCAGTTTAAGAGAAAGACAGCTCCGAATTCAAAACTAGCTGTAACATATTTAGCTGGCATGTAGTGGATAATAATGACCCAAAAAAACAATAATCCAACTATGAGTAAAATAGTAGAAGAGATCTAGGTTCTTTAGCCTTGGTGGGCAACTAGTTTAAGAGAAAGACAGCTCCAAATTCAAAACTAGCTGTAATACATTTAGCTGGAGGTAGTGGATAATAATGGTCCCAAAAAACAATAATCCAACTATGAGTAAAATAGTAGAAGAGATCTAGGTTCTTTAGCCTTGGTGGGCAACCAGTTTAAGAGAAAGATAGCTCTGAATTCAAAACTAACTGTTTTACATTTAGCCAGCAGTGGATAACAGTGGCTCAAAAAAAAAAAAAAAAAACAGAACAAAAAATGGTACTTTGCCAATTTCAGCTCCCCATGACACTTTAACAGTTTAAAGAGACAGACCAAAAAAAGAAAAACAAGACATTTTCTATTATAAAAAATCCATTCAATTTAACTACAAACAGCATATCTCTTAAGAAATTTCTTGGTCCTTAAAAAGGGGAAAATAATACCCCAGTTCTAAGTTGTTAAGAAAAGTAAGTTAAAGGATGTGAACAATGATAGACTTTCCCTTTTTAGCTTCAGGTTCCGACAAGGGTAACAAGTTAGTATCAATTCTAAAGAAAATACCAATCAATAATTTTTCACTTTCCTTCTTTTTCTTTTTCTTTTTTCTTTTTCTTTTTTTTTCATGTTTTAAATCCAACTAAACCTGCTTATTCAGTCTTTAAGTTGCAAATATGGTTCAGTTGTCTGCCAAAAATAAGTTGATAAAATAAAATCTTAACAGGTAAGAAATTTATGAACTAGTGCGAAATGAAGTAAGTTGCTGAATGCACTTACCACACTTTTTTCTTTGATTGATTGATTGGATGTGTTGGGGAGATATTTTTTCACAGAAGGAAATGCCAAAATAGTTCTTGGAATTTAACATTTTAATATTATTTTATATACAAGTAGCATAAATAATAATTAATAGTTTAATAATAGTTAATAATAGTGTTAATAGTTGTGTTAATAGCTATTTAATCAGGAATTAGCTAAAGTTCTTGTGTTTATAGCTCAAAGCATTTCAACTAATCTATATCTAAATATTATTTTCCATTCAATTCTTATAACTCAACATCTTTTATTGATGTTGTATTTTTTCTTGCTATAAACCTGACTTGACCTGTTTATATGGTTCGGTTGTATGTAAAAAAAAAAAAAAGGATAAAATTCAATCTTAGCAGGCAAGTAATTTTGCTAATTGCTGCCAAATAAATCAAGTTGCAGCATGTTCTTATCATCGGTCTGCCTCTACTTTAGAGAAAGGATACCTTTGCATATCAATAAATCAAGATAGTTAAATTGTGCTCCAGTGGTTCGAACAATGCGAATGTAGATGACATATTACAAACTTAGTGGATTGAATAAATGTGTTGGGGAATACTTATGTGAAAGAATGAGATGGAAAGATAGTTCTTGGAACTTAACAACTTTCATTGATGTGTGTGTCAAATAGGAAAGAAGATAGCAAAAAAAGGAAAGATGTGAAATTACGTTTGTAATAGAAATACATGGAAGTGTGTCTGTAAAAGAAATAAAACACGATTCAATGCCTACTTGACTGTTATCTTCTTATTATATTTACAAGTGAAATGCATTTAATTAATAAAAACTTATGGTATTGGGTATTGTGAAGCTTGAAGTGTGTAGTGTTGCCACTGGGACAGACAGGCTCTTAGGTGGGTCCTTGTGGACAAATGAAATTCATACCTTCTTCTTATGGCAAGTAGAACTGAAAAAAGCTAAATTCATATCTCTTCTTTAAGTGTTGGCCCAGTCGGCTGGAGCTGTAGAATACGCCGACTGCATCTCTGCCGAGGGATACCCCCCTCCAATGAGTGTCCTGGATATGACATTAAACAATATCATGGTGAGCTTTGGGAATGCAGAGTACCCCTTCATTGCCATCACTCCTAGGTCCACTCTAACCTAGAATGGTAGCACCTAATAAGGTCCTATCTATGAGTTAAACAGAACTGTTTGACATTTAAACAGTGTACTTTGACATTTAAACTGAGTGCAAACAAATGACTTATGCTAAACTGAATTGTTAAAAATTGAACTGTTTGATGATTTAACTGCATGTAAACAAATGACTGATGTTTAATTGAATTGTTAGTAATTCATAGCAATATTTGAAAACGTGTGCAAACAAATGATTGATAAGAAATAGAATTATTCCTTTAGTGATGTTTGAAGTGAGTATTATTGTTTAGCGAGAGGAAACCATTTTTGTAGCCAGAGTTTTTGTTGTTGGTAAGCGAGGAAAAGTTTGTTTGGTTCAGCGAGGAAGAGGGTGTAATGTATGTGTGTTTACGTTGTGTTGTTTCCTTGCTTAGTGTTGTTGGATATATAAAGGGTGGTTGAAGATGAAGTAGGTCGAAAGGTGTTGTTATGAATAGTTTTTATTTGTCTCACAATTCAGAAGGTACCATGTGGGGTTACCAATTTATAGCGGTTTTGGGTAAATTAGTTATTTGTTTAGCACTATATTTTTTAGGCATCACAAATGAATTACAAAACTTTTCTTTAACAACACCACAACGAAAGTTCTTTATTTGCAGCTTTGAATATGGTTTGTTTTTGGTGCTGCAAGACTCGTGGTGTTTAGGCTTGTTAGTTTTGGAGACGAAACAGCTTAGCGGGATGTTGAGATGGCAGCGTGTTGTTGGACGTGTGAGGGATGTGTTTAAAGTCACCGTGTAGTTTTATATCTGGTTTTTGGAGGAGAGCCTGCGATATCTCCATGTTGTTGAGAGCGGAGTTACGCTCGGATCAACATAGTCAATTTTTGGGGTGACATGAAGTGGTGCCTGTGGAAGGCATGCTGAATGTTTCTAATTTATGTTCAACTGGGATTCCTCATAAAGAATCCATAAATTAGATGGTTCCCTCGTTGAGTGTCCATGTTGCTGCTGCTAGTGTTAAAGCCACAGTGAGATGTCCACACTGGGTGGCTTGTTTAGCTAAAAGGCATCGCTAAGCAGGGACGACCAGAGGCATGTCTGTTCTGGTCGCCGTCTCAAGCCGAAGAGAGGGGTTTGGCCACTCACCCGTTTTGCTAGCCGGAAATGAAGGTCCGGGCTGAATAGGATAAGTCATCCTGATTGGGTGAAATTCAGTGTTGAATTAAATTGAGCGCCAAACCAAAATATGAGATTTTCCTCTTCTCTACATTCCTATTAGATAGAAATAAAGGAAACCATTTAACTGTATGAAAAAATGAACTCTTTTGAATTCTTTTAAATAGAACTGTTTGATGATTTAACTGTGTGTAAACAAATAACTGATGTTTAATTGAATTGTAAGTGATACATAGCAAAACTTAAAAACTTTAAACACTGTGCAAACAAATAATACTAAATAGAATTATTTGTATTAGATAGAAATAAATGAAACCATTTAACAGTGTGAAAAAATGAACTCAAGTTTGTTTAAAATTGCGATCTACAAAATGTGTTTAGAAATCAAATATATTTAATATATATGTATGAAAGTAGTGCATCCATACAGCAGTATCGATACGACGTTGCGAGCAATATTGAACAAGTCCAGGCAGCAACACCCCACACCAACTATACGGCCAACTGGCTCCCATCATAAAAACTATCCAAGTTTGACGAACCAGACATGCAGGACACTGCTGGAGAAGCAGGGACGAGCTCATAAGTGATGTACTCCTATGGACCCCCACATATGGCCGAGCAAAAGCAGGACGACCAGCTCGAAACATACATACAGCAGCTATGTGAGAATAAGGGATGTAGTCTTGAAGACCTGCCGGAGGCGATGAATGATAGGGAGAAGTGGCGAGAGAGGGTCAGAGATATCCAGGCTAGCATCACAACATGATGATGATATGTATGAAAAGGATTTGGTTTTAAATAACCTACAATGGTTGATATGCCATAAAACCAAATCAAACAAAATTCCTTAAGTGTCATTCTAGCATCTGTGAATATTTGTTTTAGAGAATGAAATGCAAAGATAATTCTTGAGACATAACTTTTATTAAAGTATGAACACGGGATGGTGTGTTGGGATTAAAGAAGAAATTAAATCAGTAACAATTTCTCAGGAGGTCTCTGACAAGAACCGCATTCTGCACATACCTGAAATGATGGGCTTCCTGGTGCCAAAGAGAAACTCTTCCTCAGTTACTTACTTCAAGACTGAACAGACATTCCTTTTTCCCTTGGTTGCCAGTAAGATCACACATGCTTGCTAAAGCCTCTGGCTTTAGTAGCGTGTTGTGTCTCCTGCTTATAGCAACCTCTGCTGAACATAACCAACCGAACACAGACACACATGACGGACCCTCAAATTCACATTTTGCCTAAAATAATTCCATGTAATGGGAATATCAAGAAAAAGAAGTTGGTTACTGATGTCAGAATTTCCCAACCACAGCACTTTTCACGGGTTCCAAAACCATCTTCTTCAACCCCATATGTACTTGGATCTTGTGGCTTGCCTCAATCCATGATACCTTCCCCCATTAATCTAGAATACAGAGCTCCTACTCAACAACATGTCAAATTTTCATGAAGTAGTATTCTAAGAAAATATATGCAACTTGCCTTTCCAGGGCTTCAAGCAGTCTTTACCCAACTCAGAAATTACAAAAAAATGGTTACCTACTCGTTAGAGCACATACAATACGTGAAATGTTTTGGTATCATGTATTGTGTAGTATGTAATGTTTAGTGTTGTGTATCATATGTCACATGACTTACACTGAAAAGTAGGAGTTGTATTTGGCATAATGGTAATGGTCATAGGAAATGGACTCAGTTAGCCCAGATCAGGTTGATAGGATTTCACTTTACACTAATGCCTTTGGGAAAAACATGAATCCATCATTTTGCCCCTCAGCTATGGGTAAATAGTATGGCTGACTGAGCTCTTTAGCCTAATACAGTGATGGAGCAAGGAGAAAATCAACCCGATGAATTGTGTTGAATCCTTCCTGTGGAGGAGGGGTTGGATCAATTCATACACTGACAAGAAATTGATTAATGCTTTGAATTATCTTCATCATTTTGCCATCTCAAGTGTTGATACTAACAGGGGTCATATACTCCTCCAGCAGATTCCAGTTTCTCTCTTACTGAGAGATGCTGAGTTGACAACAGTTGATGAAACAGAAGACACATTAGTTTTTCAAAGCTTGCAACTACTGTAGACCAACCTCTCTCAATGTCGGAGTAGAATTTTTGGTCCTAAAGATTTACTCTATAAACATATGTTTTTTTGGTATTTTAAAAAAATTTTATTTTATATATGAATAGGTTGCCAAATCGATACTCCTGGGCCTAAGTAACAAAGTCCTTATTTTACCGTTGTGCTATGGGATAACGTTGTCATTTTGATGTTTCAGTAGCTGATAGTACCTGGGGTTTCATACTCATTTTCCATATTGCTGACTCTGAAATGTGTTACCTTTGAATTTGCCTAGATAAGAGCTGATAAAACAGAAGACACTGTGATCAAAGGCAACAATTACATATCAACAATGTAGGGGCAGGATTTTTTATCCTAGAGGCTTCCTCCTCAAGATGAGCATAACCTTGTTGAAGGTGGCGAACAGGACTCTATATTTTGCTAAAGGGCAACTGGTGTTTGGTCCAAGACTGTTTATTCTAGACATATTTACAGTTAACCCACATATCTGAAGGCTGTTTCTCTATCTATAACTTGGAAACCTGGAGATTTATTTTATCCATAGAGAGGCACTACTACTCAGGTTCAGTTGTTGTTTGTTGTTTGGTTGTGTTTTATGGCATATCAACTTTTGTGGGTTATTTAATGACAAATCCTATTAATACATATGTAGATATATTATCTTTATAATTTGTAAGCAAATAGTTTATAAGTAACATTATTTAAAAATGAGTCAGAGCTCATTTGTTTGCACACAGTTAAATGATTTCAGGTATTGCTAACACGAATAATTCTATTTAATATCAATCAAACACAAGCCTTAGCCCCCTTGATTATGGTATATGGGGCATTTTAGAAAACAAAACAAATGCAACTTCCAAATATTGGTTCGCTTAAGACTGCTGTTGAGGAGGAATGAATTATTTCAATGGTAAATAATAATTTTAAAATGATGTAGGTGGTAAGCAATAATTTATAGATTATTTAGTTTGTAAGTAATAATTTACAAATTATTTAGGCAGTAAGCAATAATTAATGAATTATTTAGGTGGTAAGTAATAGTTTATGAATTATTTAATAGATAAGTAAATATTTATTAACTATTTAGGTAGTAGGTAGTAATTTATGAATTATTTGGGTGGTTTTTGAATTATCTAAACCCTAAGTAATACTCTATAAATTTTTTAGCCAGTAAGGAATAATTTTTTGGGTGGTAAGTGATAATTCATGAATTATTTCGTTGGTAAAAATTTTATTTTTCAGCAGCATGTTGTAATTTAGGAATTATTTAGTTGGTAAGAAATAATTTACGAATTATTTTCGCAGTAATTAATGATTTGTGAATTATTTACATTGTAAGCAATTATTTATGAAGTAATTATGTGTTTGTAAACACATTATAAATTATTAAGGTAGCAAGTAATAATTTATAAATTATCTAGGTAGTAAGTTATAATTTATGAATTATTTAGGCTGAGAGTTGTAATTTTTGAAATAATTTAGGCGGTAAATAAAAATTTTTGAATTATTTTGGTGGTAAAAAATAATTTATGAGTTTTTTTGGCAACAAGTAATAATTCATAAATAATGTTTATGTGTTAAGTAATAATTTATGAATATTTAGGCACCAAGTAGTAATTGATGAATTATTTTAGTGGTAAGTAATAATTTATGACTTGATTAGGTGGTAAGTAATAAGTAAGTATTATTTATAATAATTTATAAGTTATTTAGGTAGTAATGATAAATGATCAATTATTTAGTGGGTAAGAAGTAATTTATGAATTATTTAGGACATAATAATTATTTATCAATTATTTAGTAAGTAAGCATTAATTCATGACTTATTTAGACAGTAAGTAATATTTCATGAATTATTTAGGTAGCAATAATAATTCATGAATTATTTAGGTGGTAATAATAATTTATGAATTATTATTTGGGAAGTAATTCTTTATTGAGGTGTTAAAATTTTATGAAATATTTAGGTGTAAAGTAATTATGAATTATTTAAGCAGAAAATAATAATTTATGAATAATTTTGATGGTAAGTAATGATTAGGAATTATTTATGCAGCAAGTAATAATTTATGAATTATTTTGATGGTAAGTAATGATTATGTGATGCTGCATAAATAATTATCTCAGGACAAGAGTTCATTTTATGAGCATGTGACATCGAGGGCAGTCTGGCACTTGAGCCTCCGCAAAATAAGTCCGAGTCAAGACTCCTATTTCGGGCATATGGTAAATTGGCAAATAATGTGGGGGTTAATTTGGGGCTAGACTGATCTCCGATACTGCGGCAAGGTGGTTTCCAATTCCCTTTCACATACCCCACCAAGTCCTTCGTTTTCATACCCCTTCAGATAACAGAAAACATGGACTTCAAGGTTAGAAAATATTAACTGCAGTCAAATTTCCAAAATTCCCTTGTAATGTTTTAAGGCGAATAAGACATTTAGCAAGAATTAATGACAGCGATACAAAGCTGAAACGAATATGTGCAACAGAAGATGAATTGATAGAGGAAACAATACAACCAAAGGATTTCAACACTAGGGTGCATTTAAAATATAACAAAGTTTTAATTGTCGACAACCAAACAAGTAATGATAAGATTTAAGAAACAGTTCCTTTTTCTTTTCTCTTTTCTTTTTAAAATACTGACTATATTAAGCCAATAGGAAGGAAGCATCAAACATAAATGTCTCTCAACAGTCCTTTTCTTCTTTCTCCTTTTTTCTTTCTTTCTTTTTTCTTTCTTTCTTTTTTCTTTTACTTGAGAAAATGCCAAAGTCGCCGGACTGAAGTGTGTGACAAAGTTCATTCACTAATTTACTACTGATAAAACAGAATCCTTTCAGTTCCCCTCTTTCTGTTTTTTTTTTTTTTTTTGAATACATATAATTCCCCAAAATTTAGGAAGGGTAGAAGGAAAACAGTTTAAATTGTACTTTTCTTTGGCAAAGCTTAATTTTCAGGTTCCTTTCTTTTACTAGCAAGTGACATCCCCAGAATCGGTTGAATCAGCACCTTTCTGCTGACTTCTGTCCAAAGATTCTGTTCTACTCTTTTTATGGGAGACTTTCCCCAGAGTTGGCTAACTTGACATCTCTCTCTTGCCAATGTCTGTCCAGAACTAAACTTTCTTTTCCAAATTTTCTCTAATGAAAAAGATGGCATTTGGCGCTAATAGTCTACTGGCCAATCATTTGACGTTTTCCTTCTCCCACCATTGAATCTGGTCATGATACCAGAGTGATCTGGATTCCTTTCTTTGTTCAACAGGCTGCAGGTCATAGAGTGTGAGGAATTGACTTTCGTTCATATCTCTTTTAACGGTCAGCTTTGGTTCCTGTTGATTCAGACATAGAAGAGTAGGGGAATTGACCTCCCTTTCCCTCTCTCGGTAGCATACCCCGTTACAATTAGGAATTATTTATGCCGCAAGTAATAATTTATGAATAATTTTAGGCAATAAGCAATTATTTCTTAACTATTTAAGTGGTAAATAATAATTTATAAATTTTTTTTAATGGTAAGTAATCATTTATAAATTATAAAGGCAGCAAGTAGTAATTTATTAATTATTTAGCTGGTAAGCAATTATTTATGAATTATTTAGACAACATTTAATTATTTTTGAATTATCTATGCAGCAAGGAATATATTTATGTATTATTTTGATGGTAAGTAATAATTTATGAATTATTTAGCTGGTAAGTAAGAATTTATAAACTATCCTGGGGTAATTAATCATTCAAGAATTATTTAGGCAGCAAATAGTAATTTATGAATTACGTATTTAGGCATCATGTAATAATTCATGAATTATTTATGCGTTAAGTAATAATTCATATTCATTTGTTATGTAATAATTCATGAATTGTTTTGGCAGCAAGTAATTTAAAAAAATTTTTTAACTGGTATGCAATAATTTGTGAATTATACAGAGGATAAATAAGAATTATGAATTATTATTTTTTAAATTATTTTGGTCATAAATAATAATTTATGAATCATTTAGCTGGTAAATAATAATCTACCTATCATTTAGCTTGTAAATAAGAATTTATGAACTACTTGGGCAGTAAGCAATAATTTATAATTTATGTAGGCAGCAAATCAAAATTTATGATTTATTTAGGCAGTAAGTAATAATTTATTAATCATTTAGATGGTAAGTAATAAAATATGAATTATCTAATTGGTAAGTAATAATTTATGTATTATTTCCACAGAAATTAAAATTTATAAATCCTTTAGGCTGCCAGAATAATCTATGGATTATTTTGATGGTAAGTAATGATTTATAAATTATTTAGGTGGTAAATAATAATTCATGAATTATTTTGGCAGCAAATAGTAATTTCAATATCTGTTAATATTTCTTAGATGAGGTATTATGTATTTATTTTATTATTTATTTATCTTTATTGCCATGTTTATCACAATGTTTCAGCCATTGTACACTTCCGATGGTTGGAATGTCAAACTTAGTTCTTTATTTCTTTATTTCACTAACCGGGGTTGACTGTTCATGTTTATTGGATGTCAGTTATCTCCTGTTTATTTCCACTCTGAAAATTCTGCGCTGCCTTCACCAGGTATTGAACTCACACTCTTTTTTGGGTATGTCACTGGATCTAACCAACACCTTTATCCATTGTACCATGTGTCCTTGAGGACATCTGTGTATGAATTTCTGGGTATTATAAACTTAATGTCTTCAGCAACCATTTTTTACCAGTGCTCATATTGCAAATTTGCTGTTAACATTTTTTTTGTTTTTTCTATTCTATTAAAGCTCATATTGTAACTTTGTTGCTATTATTACTTTTCTCTGGCACTCCTTATTACTAGTTCCCATATTGTATTAATTTCTATGCTTGGTCATCTCAGGATATTTTTGTGGCCTAGCATATGTGCTGATTCCTTAAGTTTATGAATTTTCCAATGGTATTCCTTCTCTATGATCTCAACCTGGTCCCACAGAGGGCAGTGATCTCCTTTCTCTCTCCATATGTGGTCAGCCATGCCTGATTTTTCCACTTCCCCTTGTGTTACAGCCTTCTGGTGTTCTTGAAGCCTCACCTTAAGGGGGCAGTCAGTTTCTCCTTTATATTTCCTTCCACAGATGCATGGGATAGCATACATACAGTCTTTAGTTATGCTCTCCTCTAAGGAGGGTCTTAATCGAGTGAGATATCTGTGAAGTGTCTTCAAGCTTTCGAAAGTTGTCCTGATGTTATATGGATCACAGATCCTTTGTATTTTCTCTGATAACCCCTTCACATGAGGCAGGCAGACTGTTTTCTGAGTGTTGTTCTCCTCCTTCTTCTCTTGTATCCACCTATCCCAATTTTGGGGGGCTGCTGCCATGTACCCAGGGTATTTGTTACATTGTAGGGTACTACTTATACTGACCAATTCCTTATCTAATGTCTCTGGGTCACCACTTATGACTTTTGCTTGGTGTTTTAAGCAGGGGACGATCCCTTTCTTTACACTGTATGGATGATGGGAGTTGAAATTAAGGTACTGTCCGGGGAATGTTGGTTTACGGTATACAGATGTCTTGAACCCTTGCTCTGTTCAAGATATTAGAACATCCAGGGATGGGAGTGTGTTGTTACTTTCTTTCTCCATTGTGAACTGTATCAAAGGTCTTACTTAGTTTACATGGTCCCGTAGAATCTGAACTTCTTGGTGTGGCCAGAATATGAAGAAAAAAAAACATGCAATGATAACAGCAAAATTGCAATATGAGCACTGGTAAAAATGGTTGCTGAAGACATTAGGTTTATAATACCCAGAAATTCATACACAGATGTCCTCAAGGATACATGGCACTAATTTATGATTTATTTATGTAAGTTGGTAAAGTTGGTGACTGTAGTTGAGAGTGACCCAAAGGCTCCCTTTTCAATAGCTACTACACCGAGGTGTAGGGGAGGGTGCTACTCCTTTCCTTGGATTGCTCCACTTTACCCTTGATATATACCTTATATTTCTGAGTGTTAAGCAAGGAGGCATCAAGTACCATTTTTAAAGTCTTTGGTATGACGCAACCTGGGACTGAACCAAGGTCTCCTGGACCATTAGCGAACACCCTACTCACAAGGCCAATGAGGAGTTTATTAGGTGGCAAGTAATGATTTATAAATAATTTAAGTGATAAATAATAATTTATGAATTATATAGGTGTAAGTTATAATTTACAAATTATTTAAACAGCAAGTAGTAATTTATAAATTATTTAGGTGGTAAGTATTAATTTACAAATTATTTAGACAGCAAGTAGTAATATATGAATTATTTAGGTGATAAGTGATAATTTATAAATTATTTAGGCTATAACTAGTAATTTACAAATTATTTAGGTAAAAAGGAATTATTTATTGTTTTTGTCGGAGTATTATTTTTTTTGTATGTGTACATGGTATATAAATATTTTCAGTATACACTTTTTAACTGGTTACTTGCTTTTCAGTCCTGAATTCCTTTGAGAATCATCAAGATTAGTATCAAGGCAAGGTGAGCTGACAGTACAGATTCTTTTAACTCTCTCTCTCACATCCATCCCTATCAGCTAGCAAGTTTTCTAAATGGCAAAGAGTGTCTGCATAGAGACAATGAATGTAAGTTCTTGCTGATCTGCCAACGATGGCATGTCCATGTGTAGGAGGTCATTAGAGAACATCGCAGTTGAGTTTACTCTTACTTCTCCAGCAGTGCCCAGCATGTCTTTTTCATCTAAATTGAATGTTTTGTGCAATAGAAGGTAAGTGGTGGAAAAACTGCTGCTTCGTAGGGTGCTACTTCCAGGATTTGTTCAAAACAACACTCAGCATCCTTGTAAAATTCCCATTGAGCTTTTTCTTTGAAACTTGGTTATCATCATGAAATTCAGAAATTTTTCATTCGGGCAGGAGCATCTAACCATTTTCATCTTTAACTCCTGAACTGCTACTGGCTTGGATGATGGATAGCTGGTATATTCAGACCCACTAGCTTTTGGTGGCAAAATAGGGAAAAAGTTATTTTCAGCAGTATTAACCGCAAGATTCACATTGAATGAAGTAGGACTAAAGTAGTATCTTTTTTAAATATTTCCTTGTATATTTATGACTTATTTTGTTGTATATTGACCCTTGACCGAGCCGTCAATCAGAGATGCACCTGTGTAAATAAGCAGAAGAAGAAGTGGAAGCAAGTCGGATTTATGAAAAAATATGGGGTGGTGCCAGTGGCAGTTGTGTTTGTTGGAGACAGGAAGACCAGGGCCAGCTTGCAGAATGAGGGCTGTGGCCCTCAGTGACCCTCGGTTGAGCAACCCCAGCCAAGATGCGGCTATGGTCAGGAGAAGAAGTTGGGTCAATATAACAGTCTGTCCCTGTCTCCACTCATCTCTCACACATCAAAGAAACATCAGGAATAAAGTGTGAGAGATACATATTTTTATAAAGAAGTGTGTTCGTTCATTCATTGAAGTTCGTAAATTATGTTTGATTATGTTTCCGCTTGTATATGTATGTGGCTATACAACAATTTTACTAGTGTACATTGATTTGTCCATAGAATTTAGTTGTTAATGTTTCTGTGCAATGAATTAGCAATACTTATACAATACACAAAATACAGGGTGTTTAAGAAAAATTGATATCATTTTGTAATCTAATAACTTGACCAATTCTCCTTCAAATGATCTTAATTTTTACAGTTTGTGTAGAAACAACTTAGAATTATTTTTAATGTCTTTTTTCTTTTCAGGTATAGAAATACCATTCACTGGAAACGAAAAAGTATTTAAACCTTAAAGATTGAATTTTTTAATTGTTTCTACATACTGTTAACCTTTGAGATCATTTGAATAAGAAAAGGCTATTAATTTTTCTGAAATATCCTGTATTTAAAAAAAAAAAATTTAATACATTTCCAAATAATATTTAATAATAAAAATACTGCATTTATACTTGGAGAGAATCTCGCCGGAAAAATGTAAGGGTGCAAAAGTCTCATGACGTATGTGCAATGAGCCTTCTCAGGGCGTGGTTTTCTTCCTTTTGAGTTTGAAACGTGAAGAGGAGAAGACGCAGAGAGACATCAAAGAAGGATTCTTGGTGACCTTGAGATGTAGTAGCTGCCGAATTGAAAACACAAATTTTCTCCTGCTGCACTGGTTTAAACATGAGTTGTCGTTTCACCTTATATTTTTCTTGTTTGGCCATTTAAGTTTATAGGGTAGCGACTGTGTGTTTTGCTATTCTCCTGGTAAAAGAAGCATGCAAAGGTCCCACCCAGGTCTGAAGGAAGAACTAAAATTACTTGCAGTATTATTGCCTACCTTCATTTTATTAAATTTGCTACACTTCTGTAAATAAGCAATAAAAATAGAAATATCACTACAGTTTCTACACATACGGTTAAACTTTGAGATCATTTGAATTAAAAAGGCTATCAATTTTTCTGAAATATCCTGCATTTGGGAAAAAAAAAAAATTTAATACATTTCCTTATAATATTTAATCATTTTTTTTCAAAAAGTATCAAGATTAGCTTTATAATTTTTTTTTTTCAACTTATCACAGGCACATCTTACTGAAATCAAGATATCATGAATTTCCAAGATGTTCAGCTGTGCACACATCTTCATTTAAATTTTAAACTAGGTTTGATGAGTATGGAGACAGTTGCACTTGCATAATCCTGTATTTCACCAAAAACATTTTGTTAAAAAAATATCGAGATTAGATTCATAATTTTTTTTTTAAAATTAGCACTGCCACATTGAGATATTACCACTTTATAAGCTACTCAGGTTTTAAAAAAACTCAAAGCTTCATATTTATATTTGATCACACCTTATATATATGTAAATATGTTATTTAGTTTGTGATCTAAAAAATAATATAAAAATTCAAACATCTGTGACTTTTTCACAGCTGTTAACTAATTAGAATACTAATTCTAAGAACTGGACTACAACAGTTTTAAGGTGTTTTGAAACGGCATCAAGACCAAGATAAAAATGATCAATGAATGAAACATTAATTTTCTTCAAAATATCCCCCTTGGCATTCAATACACTAATTCCAGTGAGTTATTCATTGGTCAAAGCACCTCTGATAATTCAGTTTTGATATGATGTCAAGATGCCATATCTTATTTCTTTTAATGTCATCCACATCCTCAAATCATACCAATGAGGTAAATTTTGAATTTAGGAAACAAGAAAAAGTCACACAAAACTAGGTTTGATGCGTATGGTGTGTGTTTCACTTGTATAATTCTGTGTTCCACTTGCTGATAAAAATATATTAAAATCACTGATCAAAAGAATTGAGAACTGATCCTGGCTCATCTAGACAAAGTGTAGACATATAGAGATCATCACTTTATTACATAAGTTCTTCAATTGTAAACAAATTTTCATTTAGATTTCAAAATGACAAAATATAAAGCTTCAGTCTTCATACTTTTTATCATATCTAGTGATTGTTTTTTAATTCAAAGCTGTTGTTGAGAATTAACTCTTTGTTGGGATAATTTTATCATTTTATCAATAGCTCAATGTAAGGCATTTCCCTATTGGCTGCTCATGGACCAATTTAGTCTCAATATATAGAAACATCTCTTGGAGGCTCTATTGGGTGCATTATTATGGGATTTTTATGGAATTCTAATAATTTGCTTGTCATTATGTCATATAAAACTGGCTCATTAGCCTATTGGGTAGTGTTCGCCAATGGTCCGGGAGACCAGGGTTCAATCTCAGGTCGTGTCATACTGAAGACTTTAAAAAATGGTACGTATCAAGGGTAAAGTGGAGCAATCCAGGGAAAGGAGTAGCGCCCTCCCTTACACCTCTGTGTAGTAGCAATTAAAAAAGGAGCCTTCTAGTTGCACTTGACTACGGTTGCCAACTTTACTTTACTTATGTCTTTAATATAGACAATCACTGATGAAATTATCAGGTTTTGTTTGTTTTTCATATAGGATTAATTGAGTTGATTGAACATACCCTGTATTTTGCAAATTTTCTGAAAATAATTTCCCCGCTCTACAAAAATTAAACAAACTATCAGCCTGCAAAAAATTAAGTAATTTATCAAAACTCTTTTTAGTCTAGTGACATTATTCAAATTATTTTCATTTTCACTTCCTGTTAATTCTCTCAAAAAAGAAACTTTAAATTAAAATATTATATCTAAGAAAGGAGATATTAATAATCCAAGCATTTTCATCTTTTTTCTATGTGTGTGTGTGTGCGTGTGTGTGCGTGTGTGTGTGAAAAAGTACCAAGAGAGTTTCCTTGTATTATTTTAACCATTTTAAGGTATCACATTGCAAGCAGACTTGGGTTATTGCCAAAAAAAAAAGCTTCTTCTCTTAACTGACTTCTTCACACAGTCCTGTTTTTGCCTAAAAGAAAGAGCCTCTTATCTCTTGGGTGAAATTCCAACCATTAATGAATAAAATGATGCCATGCCAGGTGTAAGATGGCTCTGTCTATAAAAACAAGGAACAAAATAAAGAAAACGGATTGATTCTTCTACTACATTTGTGGATGAAAACAGAGAAGTGAAAACAAATGTATTAGATGAATTTAATGAATCAAAAAGAGAGAAAATTCTAGATTCCATGCACTTGGGCAGGGTTACAGAAATATCTGTTTTATTCATGGTTTATTAGGATTAACAGTTGAAGTTACGGTAGTCATAGCAGCAATGTAGTAAATATAGTAGGAGCAATAGTCACAGTAGTAACAACAGGAGTTAACTAGCAAGCTAGCAATTATGATGTACTAACAACTACACTAACTGCTCAGATGGAGGGCAATTTTCTTTGGTTTCATATTTTCATCTTACTTTTTCTTTTTTCCTTCTTTTTTTTAAACCTTAATGTTTGTTTAAATCAAGAAGCAAGCCCCAGATGAGAAATGTTTCACCAGGAAATGGGCTGCACTTCTAAAAAAAAACTTAAGGTAATTTTACATTAAAGATATCTCAACCATTTTCACTACAGAAGACGATATGCATCCAGTATCTGCCTTAGAAAAAGGGAAAAGTTGATCTTTTTTCTCTTTGGTAAAAAAGTCTTAAGCAGGTTAATCAGAAAGCACTGCAGGCTGCACATGGCCTATGAGTCACAATTTGTTCATGACAGGTTTAAATGGTTGCTAACTTGATACTAAAAAAAAACAAAATAATATGGAGGGATTTATCTAACTTCTCACCAGATCAGATTTGACATGAACTCATTTTATAGTGGTGAGGGGTGTATGCATGAATCCAGATACCTGTGTGACCATTGCAAAAAATACTTGATTTCCTTGACATTCCCCTTTCAACAAAATAATATGGAAAGCATTGTCATAGCAAACCTTTTAAAATTCAAATTACTGTTTTTTGTTTTTTTGTTTTAGTTTTTGTTCTTTTTTTTGGATTTTTTTCTTATTTTTTAATGCCTGAAACAGATGTTAGCATGAAAACAGCTCAACTATCCATTCCATTTTTCAGGAATAAAGAAAGACTTTTTTAACCTATTTAGCCTGTAGAACCACAGTATGATTATGACAATGTTTAATCTAAATATATCTATTAAATTCACTAGTTGAAGTCCCCATCTATGATGGGTCAGAGGTCAAAATATGAAACAATCCTGATTATTCTATCATCTTTGCTGTCAATCAAAAGTTCACACCGAACAGTTAAATTGACATCATCATCATCATCATCATCATCTTTATTATCATCAAAGCATGTCAGCAGCAGTAATTCCTTTGACACTCTCTTGTTATCCATCTGTATTGGCCACCACGCTTGATAAATCATCTAGATGGCACCCAGTTTCCACACAGAGCTGATGAATGTAATTTTTTCCTGGTCGGTTAAAGCTGGTGTGTCCATATGTAAGAGTCTATAAAAAAATGTCACAAATATCCTTATTTCTCCAGCAGTGCTCAGCATGTCTGGATCAACTTTCTTTGACGGTTTACACGATGAGACTGTGGTTTTGTTGATTGCTGCTTTCAGGATTTTTTAAAACAGCATGCAATGTTTTCACCTCTGACTTATCATAAATAGGTACCTCAGCTAGTTAATTTAATAAATGTATTTGAATTGAATATTGCCGTTATGTTAAAGTTTAATTTAAATACATTTATTAAATTTATTTGCTAGAATTAAAAATCCACTCCAAACAGCTAAATTGATACCAAAGATGACAAAATAACCAGCTTTGATCAATGTCTTTACTTCTGACCTATCATAGATGGGTACTTCAGCTCGTAAATTTAATAGATATATTTAAATTTACTATTAGCATTAATTGTGCCACTGTTAAATTTGAATATATTCAAATAGTTCTCCAGGGCAAAATAGGTCAGAAAACCTTTCTCCATTCCTGAATGGGGATTTATCAATTTTTCATTAATGAAAAATAAAATTGCAATGATTAAGATATATATTTAAACTAAGTCAAGATTACATGTACATCTAATATCACTGGATTAGAGTAAATGACGACATGCAAATCAATACATGTGCAGGTTTCAAAATAAGGAGTCTATCATCAGTACTCAAAACCCATATTGATATACTGTATATCCTCCTGGGGAATTAACACAGGTCTGGACTCTTGAATGCGTATACAGACAGAGCTTTAGTATAAGTGTGACTATGTCTCAAAATGGTCAAAGACATTGAAAAATTTATCAGAATATCTACTATCCTCTATTGATTGATTTTAATGGTATGACATTCAGTCTAGGATTATTTATGCCAAGAGGTTTGTGTTGAATCATGACAGAAAGAAGATTTCTGACAGACTATGTAAGTTACACGGGTGGCAAACAGGATGAGCACCTGTGTCTTAAGGTAAACAAATCATGGTGGAAATTCATGTGAATTATGCAGTTGGCATGCTAGAAGAGGTGTGACCACAAGGATTGTGTGGCCATCCAGAAAATTACATAACCACTGAAGATTTTCGACCCATAAGGAGAATGAAGGGACTGCCAGAAGAGTCACTAGATTTCACATCACTCTTGGCGCTGGTCTTGTGCCAGACAGATGAGGCTGAAGAAGTAGAGAAAGGCCTGAGCAGTATGAGTCTTGCAAAAGCAAATAGAATCTCGGATGATTAAATGCTTCAAGATAATACAGAGAAGTATGAAAAAACAGGCTTGTCAGAGTAGAAGAAATGTGAAGAAACATGCTCAATAAAGTCAAAAGTAGGAGGTGTCCATGGTGCCCATTGTGTAATGGTTATCGTTGTAGGAAATGGACACGGCGACAAGAGTTCAAATCCTGGACGAGACTGATTGCATTTCACATAGCACAAATACCCTTGGGAAAGGTATGAATCCAATTATTCTCCCTCCAACTATGGGTAAATAGTAGGGCAGACTGGTTCTTCTGCCTTGGTGAGGCAACTAGTCTATGAAAAGGAAAACTCTGAATTCAAACCTGTTAAACTCTACTTAAAAAATTGACCTTGTGTCATATCCTGCCTTAGCGGAGGGATTGGTAAATATGATAAAGTCAAAAGCAGGAATGATCACAGATGAAAAAAGAAGGAGTGCCTTGTGAAGGCCCTGAAGTTGGAAAACATATAGAAGCTGAGATGATTAGATATTTTGAGTTGACCCTGTACCAGTCTCGTGTAAGAAGAATGAAGAAGAATTAGATATGATTAAATGTTTTGAGTCGGTCCTGTAAGTAGAAAGTAGAATGAAGAAGCGGTTCACTGAAGTTTCCATATCTCCCTCTGTGTATATATCTTAGCTATTCCTCATTTCTCTTTCTCCTTCACTCCACTATTTCATGAATTTTGTAATAAAAGGAAAAGAAAAGAAGCAGATCATATTTTTATATATAAGTGTTGTTGTCTGTTCTTTTCCTGGTATACAACATTAGGTAATCATGTTCATTCTATTTCATATTTACATTTTTTTTGTACAACACTATTCCTTTATTTGCACATAGTGAAATGGTTCCAACTATTGCTATTTAATACCAATAATTCAATTTAGATACACATTTAAAGAGCTTCAAATATTGCTACGTATCATTAACAATTCAATCAAATGGTCAAACAGTTCTGTTTCTAATAATTCAGTTTAACGTTTATTTACATACAGTTTAAATGTCAAACAGTTCTATTTGACCCATAGATAGGACCCTATTAGGTGCTACCACTCTGAGTCAGGGTGGACCTAGGAGCACTGGCAATGAAGAGGTACTCCATATTTCCCAGAGCTTCACTGACTGGAGCCTTACCATCAGATTGTTTAATGTCATATCCAGGACACTCATTGGGGGAATCTTACCCCTCTGAAGAGATGCAGTTAGTGTATTTTTTAGCCCCTTTCAAGAGGTTCAAGTTTTAATTGGTAGTATTTCACTGGAGTCTAAGAGACAACAAGTCTCCTCAGGTCTCCAGGACTCTTCTAAGTATTCAAACCAATCTGAACAGTGCTGTTGTATGGATGGTCTCAATTCTTACTCTGATTTCCAATTGTTCTAATCCTCTTTTCAAGCCTTTGAGAACTGTTCCAAGTGCTCTAACATCAATTATTATCACTGTTACCCTCATGTTCCAAATCATTTTTAGTTCTCTAGCAAGGTCCAAGTATTTGTCTATATTTTTGCTTTCTTTCATTTTCACCTTGTGGTCAGGTGGAATAGCAAAATCTACTAGATGACAAGTTCTTTTTTTCTTTTTAACACTTGGTCTAGTCTTCTGGCCAGGATTAGGTGATCCATTTGTATCTTAAAATCCCAGAGAATTTTATGTCTCATTTTCTAAGTCAAATTATTATAATTTATCATTATCTTTAACTTATAGGAAGTTACTTGAAGCCATATAACAGCATACAAATTATTTTTACTAAGAATAGCTACTTGAAATATTAATTGATTATAAATTCCATTGGTCTAGCAGGTAGAGTATTTAACAATGGCCCAGGAGACTTGGGTTCAATCCCAGGTCGAGTCATACCAAAAATTTTAAAAAATGCTACCTGATGCCTCCTTGCTTAACACACAGCATTATAAGGTAAGGATCAAGGGTAAAGTGTAGCCATCCAGGGAAAGGAGTAGCGCCCTCCCCTACACTTCAGTGTTGTAGCGATTGGAAAAGGAGTCTTCAGGTTGCCCTTGACATTGGTCATCAAGTTTACTTACTTACAAATGAATATTATTATTATACTTCTTGTGATTTTTTCACACCAGCATTAGCTGATGGTCTTTTACTGGAGTCTGAATGACAGCAAGTCTCCTCATGTCTTCAGGATTCTTCTCAGTATTCTGGCCAATATCAACAATGCTGTAATCTGGATAGTTTTAATTTGTCTTCTGATGTCCAACTCTTCCTGTCTTGTTTCCAAGACTTTAGGGAATATTCCAAGTGTGCTAATTATAATTGGTATCACCATCATCATCATGTTCCACAGCATCATTATTTTTCTATTAAGGTATTAGTACTTGTCTCTCTTTTCACTTTCTTTGATTTTCTCTCTCTGGTCTGCTGAGAAGGTAAAATCCACAATACAGCAAGTCCCCTTTTTTATAGATTATCACTTGGTTTGGTCTTCTGGCTGGGAATATGTGATCTATTTATATCTCAAAATCTTAGAGAATTTTATGCATCTCATTCTCCAGGACAGTTTCTGGTTTGTGCATATACCATTTGTTTGTAAGGTCTATTATTATTATTATTATTAAATAGAAATGGTGAGGATCATGTAATTGCTTTGAAAAAAATGACTGATTTCAGCATTAAATAACCCAACAATGATTGACATGCCGTAAAACCAAGAAACTAACCAATGCATAAATCAAATGGGAATAATTTTTTTAGTAACACAGTTTCTCTTTTTTATTTTGCAAATTTAAATTATGTATGATTAGTGATGTATTACAGCAACATGGCCTCCTGCAGATTATTGTTTAATTTTATAGAAAGCAGACAAACTTAGCTAGATGTCTACTTTATACAGTTAAACAAAAAGGTAAAGATTGAATTTAGCTCAGGAGTTCCCATCTTGAAGGAATTCCTCTTTAGGGTAGAATTTCAAAGTTTCAAGAGGAAATTAGAAACACAGAACTGGAAGTTATCGGACTGTGCACAACAATCTCCTGATTTGAATTCAAGTTTTAAAATCCATCAAAATTTTCTATTGCTATCAAATTTGTAAAACTCCACAATAAAAATAATCCAAATGAATTTTTACGTGTACTAATATAAAAAAAATATATACATACTATTTGGAAAGCACTTTTTGAGTCTGACAATTTTGAAAGATGGAAATGACATTCAATTTATGGTTCAGTTCCATTCAGTTTCCTTGTTTGATTGCATACCAACTTTTGTGGGTTATTTGATGCCACAACCATCCTTGTAAAAGAACAGTAGTGGTACTATTTGGCCCTTTGCTGGAAGGATAAACAAGTTCATATCTTTCCCCAGGGTATTAGTTCAAAAGTGAATGTAATACCATGACTTGGGTTCAAACTCATTTACTCAAATGTCACAATCCAGCACACTAGCAACTATATCATGGGGACTCCTTCTAATATATTGGAAAAAGGGTGGATGGGATAAAAAAGGTTGAAAACTAATAATTTAGCTAACCTGACAGACACAAAGTAAGAGTTTAGTTTCGTGTTTTATTTACATTATAAATAAACTTTTAAAAGTTTTCAAATCTTGAAAATAAGTTTTTGAATGTTTAAAAACCAATATGCTAAAGGGTTTACCGGACATTGGCATGATGGTTAGAGTGTTCACCAATGGCCCAGGAGACTTGGGTTCAATACCAGGTCGAGTCATACCAAAGACTCAAAAAATGCTACTTGATGCTTCCTTGCTTAACACGTGGCATTATAAGGTACGGATCAAGGGTAAAGTGGAACAATCCAGAGAAAGGAGTAGCACCCTCCCCTACATCTCAGTGTCATAGCTATAGAAAAGGGAGCCTTTGGGTCACCCTCAACTACAGTTGCCGACTTTACTTTACTTATGGCTCTAGTCATCTTTGAGCTATGTAGGGACTGATAAAAAGAAAATAGAAAAAAACAAAATAAAATAAATTAAAAAATGTAGCAGTTTCTAGAAGCCTCTGACAGGAAGCAAAATCTGCACATGCCTGAAAATAGATTTCCTGGCACCAAAGAGAAATCCATTCTCACTTCACCCACGACACTGAGAGAGAAAGGACTCTCATTTTCTCTTGGCTGCTAGCAGTGAATGCATGAGCTGACTGGGTCACATGGCCTGATACTTAGCCATGTTAGCTGCTGGCAAGCTGCTTCTGCTAAAAATACCTAGCTAAAAATTCCACTGGATAAAACAATGAAAAGCAAACTTTTACCACTGAAAAACATACCGTACTGAAAAACACCAACTGGACATAACCAATGACTTTAAACTCACCATCCATCGAAAATGACTCGAATATGTTTAAGCTCCTTGTCTAGGAGACGCAATTGGTTTCAGGAAAGATTTCCTTGCCCACAGAATGGTCATTGAACCCTAAAAATAAGTTGGAATTTAAAAACGTATCTTCATCTCTTACCTTCCAGCTTTAAATTCTCTTGCAGCTTTCCACAGACAAAGAAGCCGACAAGTTAATGGGGTAAAAAGAAGAACAAAGGAATCAGATATTTAAACCCAATGACATCGACTATCAACAAAACAAATAATAATCAACAAATCTTCTACTGCCCCATAGCTATATGAAAAACAGATAGACAAAAATGACGTGATGTATAATAGTAAGATAATTTTTATGATTTTAATGTATTTCTTTAAAACCTTATTTCAAGAAATATTTATGCAAATTTTACAGGTAATTTGAAATTTCAATCAAGTTGTCATCAGGGTCCCGCACGTACACAGAAATAATTGGCCCTTTGGCACCAGTTCGTTCAACAGGTCCTTCAAGCACTGGAACTCGGCAAGTCTGGAAAGATATTTTTTAAATATTTTTTTCATAAATCTTAGAAAATAAAAAAAATTGAAAAGAACTTAAATTGCTACACTTGATGATCTAATTAGAACTATCCAAAACTTTTACATTATCAACACTCTTCTTAAAATAAAATTTCTTTGAACACTTAAGATTATTGGGCATCTCATGTGATATAACAGCTATCAAGGAATTAGAAGATTATTGTTAGGATGTTTTATTCACTTTAGGTGCTCTTCACTTTTGGTTTTGTGTCATACTAGACCAAGCTTAGTATATGACAACACATTACTTCAGATTTGTTAGTTAAGCCAAATATATCATTCAAAATGTATATAAAAAGAAATAATTAAATAAAACATGTTGTTCATACTTAAAGAAGGAATGGATATATAAATATCAGTGGCAACACATTAAAGTGTCATAACACACTGTTTAAAAAACCCTGGTTTAATTCATGTACTTCTATTTGCTTATACAAATAAAACAATGATAATATTATGTAATACAAATGTTCTTCCAGGATAGCATGTACTTTTTCTTTATTGCTTATATCCTAAAAGTATAGAAAATAGTCATTATTCTCTTCAAACTTTACTCTTGTATCCTGGATAATTAATTTTAGAAATTGATTTATTTTCAATTTACATAAAGTCTAGAAAAAAAAAATCATGTGAATCAAAATTTACATTTATCTATACTAAAGTAAGATTAAAATTAACAAAAAGGTTTAATAAGTTCTAGAATTTTTTAAAATCAGACTCTGTACTGAATCTACCTAGGATATTCTGGAAAATATGTAAATTTGAAAATTTCATTACTCAGATTACAAAACCGGGCCTATAGAATACACCGACTGCACCTCTTCAGAGGGGTAAGATCCCCCCACAACAAGTGTCCTGGATATGACACTAAAAAATCTGATGGTAAGGTTCCAGTGATGCTGGAACTTTGGAGAATGTGGGGTGCCTCTTCATTGCCATCGTTCCCATGTCCACTCTGGCTCTAAGTGGTAGCACCTGATAAGGGTCCTATCTATGGGTTAAATAGAACTAAACCGTGGTTTCTTGACTTTACTGTTTTTTGCATTTAAACTGCATATTTATGCTAAACTGAATAGTTTAAAATAGAACTGTTTAGACATTTAAACTGCATACTTATGCTAAACTGAATTGCTCAAAATAGAACTGTTTTGATGTTTAAACTCTGTACTTATGCTAAATTGAATTATCTAAAATAAAACTGTTTTGACATTTAACTCTGTGTATTGCCCAGTTGGCTGGGGCTGTAGAATACACCGACTGCACCTCTGCAGAGGGGTAACCCCCACCCCCACACCCAACGAGTGTCCTGGATATGACACTAAACAATGTGATGGGGAGGTTCCAGTGATGCTGGGGCTTTGGGGGAATGCGGAGCACCCCTTTATTGCCATTGCTTCCAGGTCCACTCAGGCTTGGAATGGCAGCATCTGATAGGACCCTATCTATGGGTTAAATAGAACTAAACTGCATACTTATGCTAAACTAAATTGTTTGAAATAGAACTGTTTGATTAAACTGAATAGCTTGAAATAGAAATGTTTTTGACATTTAAAATTTGTAATGACATTTAAACTGTGTGTTTGTGCTAAACTGAATTGTTTCAAATGGAACTGTTTTTTGACATTGAAACTGTACTTACACTAAACTGAATTGTCATATATAGAATTTTTTTGATATTTAACTGTGTGTAAACAAAATATGTACTTATACTAAACTGAATTAGCTGAATTAGAACTGTTTGAAAAAACTGAATAGCTTGAAATAGAAATGTTTTTGACAATTAAACTGTGTACTCATGCTAAACTGAATTGTTTGAAATAGAACTGATTATTGGCATAAAAATGGATTTGGCGTTAAATAATCAACAAAGGTTGATATGCCATAAAACCCAACCAACTGACCAACAACAACCAACCAAAATTCAAAGAGAAAGATAGATCTTTTCCATTTATTTGAGGCATAAGCAATTGGGAAATAATACTTTATGCCTAAGAACAGCAAAAAGTTAAAAAGTTGAAAATCATATGTATCATAATAGAATTAAACAGATAAGAAATATGCTATCATTAAAACATTAATCCTTTAAAATATTCTTTAAGAGTGGACTGATTATGATACACTAATTAACATTTGCTAGGAGAGTACAACAGTACAGTTGTGGTCCTATCTTTGACATCATCAATATTTGTGAAGCCTTCATCCAAAAGAACCCTAACACTTGACTTATTTGATCTTTGTGAAATCATTTATCATTTTTATTATTGTTATTATTAAATGCAAGTTTTTCACACCAGGTTTAACTGATGGTTTTTCACTGAAGTCTGAGTGATAACAAATCTTCTTAGGTCCCCAAGACCTTTCTAGGTATTCTAAAAATGCTACAATTTAGATGGTCTTGATGGTTTATCTGATTTTCAGTACCCTGGGCCTCTTTTCCAGGTTTTTGGAGACCATTCCAAGGGCATCAACTTCAATTGGTATCATTGTCATCTTCATGTTCCACAAATTTTTCAGTTCTCAGGCAAAGTCTTGATATCAACCTCTTTAGGTAGACAAATAGAAATAAAATGTCATTAGGAGAGAGAGGGCAGACACAGACCTTGATATCAACTTTCTCATTTTCTGTTGTAGTTCTTGCACATGTTTGTTCGCAGAGTCCAGCTTCACAGTGGGTGTCAGACCCCTTCACAAGAACTCACCCAAAATGGGCACACCCAAATTTTCGGCCATCTTGACATCATCAAGGCTAGTGTTAACTGTTATCTTTTACATTGTCGCGTTTCCCACCCAACTGACCTTTTCTCTCTTTTCTATCTTACGTCCAAAGGTTTTTCTGTTTGAGTTTCTTCCAGCCAATCAGAACCCATTGCCAATTCACTGCTGATATGTTTCTATTTTTAACCTGGGTATCGGCTGCTATCCTGGTCTAGATTTTCCCATTCGTTTCTTCCTTATAGCCTTTCTCTTTCTCTCTCAGTCTCTTTGCTTGTCTTGATTCTCTTTCTCATCATATGTTCCTTTCTTTTCCACCATCCTGTGGTTGACAATTAAAATAATCAACTGGTGTCAGTGATTATTTTAGATTTTGGTCAGGATTGTAATATCTGTTTGTGTCTAAAAATCCTAGAGAAATTTTATGTGTATCATTTTCTAGGATAGATTCTGTTTACCTGTCTGTTTGCATATTTTAATAAATGATGCTATGTATGAAATCTTATGACTTTCTCTGTGTGTGTTGCCATCACTACTTGGGATCATAATTCAAATAAACACATCATTTATATATGTCTATATTATATATTCAAAACTTGGCTCATTTGCTTGGTCATTCACAGCTGGTTAAAGCTGTTGATATCTCAGCAAAAATAGTATAATATGCTGTCAAGGAATTTTTTTTTTTTTTAAGTATAACATTTAAAATTAGAATAATGAATAACTTGTAATTGAAAATATGATAGCTTCAGGATCACATAATTACCTTTTTTTCTTACTTATCTTCAAAGTTTTAAAACCTTTTAGAAGCACAAAAAAAAGAAGATTTATTTGATTTGATTTTTTTCTCTTCAAACTTGATTTAAAAATCAAACTAAAAAACAACGGACTACCAAAACTGCATAATATCAGCAAAGAAATCTAAAACAGCAATATAAAACCTTTAAATCCATAAGCCCAATATTTTGTACTGAGTAGTATTTTACTATACCTCATAAGTAACTGACTCATTAGCATAATGGTTTGTGTGTTTGCCAATGGTTTGGGTTGACCTGGGTTCAATTCCATGTCAATCATACCAAAGACTCAAAAATGCTACTTGATGCCTCCTTGCTTAACACTCAGCATTATAAGGTTTGGATCAAGGATAAGTGGAACAATCCTGGGAAAGTAGTAGTGTACTCCCCTTCACCTCAGTGTAGTAGCTATTAAAAAAGGAAGCCTTTGAGTCATCCTTGACTACAGTCGGCAAACAGTGGCAACTCATGACTTTAAGTTCACTTTTGAATTTAAAAAAATTGTTTTAATATTGTATAACACACATAAAAATACTGTATGTAATGCAAAGCTCTTCTAATGAATCGAGCACTCTGGTATCTGGTAAAGCAAAATGTAAACAAACGAAAGCTACTACATAATGGCTTATAATTCCGGAGCTGACATATGTTGACTGATAGCTGAGTGGTATGATACTATGTCTAACATAAAGTTGGTTGGGTTTCAATCCCAGCTTGAAGCATTCTATGTGTCAAGCCACACTGAAGATTTGTGATATAATGAAACAGTCTGTCTGTGGATGACACTATATATATATATATATATGTATGTGTGTGTGTGTGTGTGTGTTTGTGTGTAATCACTGTTGTGTTTATTTATACAGGTCTGATTTACATCAAATTGTGTTATCAAAAAAACCTGCTTATTCTCCAAACAAACAGGTTACTAAAATTGCTTCTTGCAAAACAGATCATTAAAATTGCTTTATTTTGATGATTGGTGTAATCATTCTTGGTTCAAAAATGTTGTTGTCAACTTTTTATAAAAGAAAATCAAATCTTTAATTTTTCCATTCTAGTTCTTTTTCTTAATAAGGTCATATTTGATTTATTTTTGTTTGGTATAAATGTCCATATTAATTCATCAAATCTTAAAAAATAGACAGCAATCAACAATTTATTTCAGGAGCTAACTGAGGCTATACTGACTGCATCTCTGCAGAGGGGCAAGACATAGATATGACACTAAACAAAGTGATGGTGAGGCTCCAGTCTTGGAGCTTTGGAAAATTTGGAGTACTCCCTTCATTGTCATTTTCCCAGGTCCACTCTGACCTTAAAGTGGTTGCACTTGGTAGGGTCCTATCTATGGGTCAAATAGAACTGTTTGATATTTAAACTGTGTCCAAATAAATGATTTATGTTAAATCAAATTGTTAGAAATAGAACTGTTTGATCATTTAACTGTGTGTAAACAAATGACTGTTTAATTGAATTGTTAGATTGATAGTAATAGTTGGTACCCTTTATCTGTGTGCAAACTGTTATGGTATCCAACCTGCAGACTGTAATGAACTCTTCCTGTTGTTATTAATACTGGGAGAATATTCATCCCAGAGCAAGTTCTTCCCAGCCAAACATTTTGGCAGTCAGACTGACGTTCGACACTCTTTTCTACTATAATTTCGTTAATACACTTTGTTCCACGTAAACCCAAGTTGCGTTATTCTTCCAGACCCTTTACTGGTCCACAACACAAACAAATGATTAATAGAATTATTCCTGTTAAATAGAAATACTTGAAACCATTTAACTGTGTGCAAAAAATGAGTTCATGCTCATTTAAAAATGTTATCATCAAAATGTATTTACAAATCATATTTGATATATGTGTATAAAAAAGATTTGGCATTAAATAACCAACGAGAGTTGATATGCCATAAAACCAAACCAAACCTAACTGAGCCTAAAGTTTTGTGAAGGATTAAGTTCTTCTTTTAAAACCTTTTATTTTGCTTATTTTTTAAGCAATGAAGATTAAGATTTTTATTTTAAGTGAAAAATTAGCTAACTTTATATCTTCCTTTAAAAATCGATTATTGAAAAAAAACAAAACAGGTCATTAAAAAAAAATCAGATTGAAAACAAATAATTTTGTTTTATTTGTTTTTAATCTCATTTTTTGAAAGATCTTTTATATAAACGATCGTGTTGATTATCTTGCCTTGACAGTTCTAGCTAAATAAAAGAGTTTTAAGAGGTTCATTTTTTTAGCACAGGGTGGGGTGGGGGTGGGGTGGGGGTGGGGGTGATTTAGCATCAATATGTCACTCCTCTTGTTGCAATGATAACTGCCAGTAGCTACAGATGATGTATTAACACTACTAATAACCTGTTCAGAACTGCGTGAGCCACAGTGCCCTAACTTACTTGACTGTTTATGTCTAGAGTCTAGGATGTGTGCACGACAAAGCAAAAATTCTGGCATTGGCGACAGTTCCACATACAGAGGTTTTTGTCTTTTTTAGAAATGAGAAAATTATTTATTACTTGTTTGTTCGGGTTTTATGGCATATCAACCTTTGTAGGTTATTTAATGCCAAATCCATTTTTATACAAATAAACAGTTCTATTTCAAACAATTCAGTTTAGCATAAGTACACAATTTAATAATCAAAAACATTTCTATTTTAAGCTATTCAGTTTATTCAAACAGTTCTATTTCAAACAATTCAGTTTAGCAAAAGTATGCAGTTTAAATGTCAAAACAGTTCTATTCTAAACAATTCAGTTTAGCATAAGTACACAGTTTAGTTCTTTTTGACCCATAGCTAGGATCCTATCAGGTGCTACCACTCCAAGCCAGAGTGGACCTGAGAGCGATGACAATGATAGGGTACTACACATTCTCCAAAACTCCAGCATTACTGGAACCTCATCATCAGATTGTTTAGTATCATATTCAGGATACTCCCGAGGGGGTCTTAACCCTCTGCACAGAAGCAGTTGGTGTATTCTACAGCCCCGACAGACTGGGCAAAGAAATTTATTTAAGAATTATTGATAACAGTATTAAGTATCTTATATAATGAGCAATAGATTGATTGATTGGTTGATTTTAATAGCATGTTGACCCATCAAGAGGTATTTGACATCTAAAAATTTGAGAATTGCATTCATATTTACATTTTTGTGGAGTTGTTTCTTAATACTTTTATTTTTTTGCACACAGCCCAATCAAAAACATAATTTTTAAACAAATTTATTTGACCCATTGATGGGACCCTAACAAGTGCTAACACTCATGGTCAGAGTGGACCTGGGAGTAATGAGAATGAAGAGGTATTTCACACTTCCCAGATCTCCAAAACTGGAGCCTTCTCATCAAATACAGTTTAATGTCATACCGATATTTTTTTGGAGGTGTCAAACCCATTTTTTCTAATAACCTGTTTTTTAATAAGTGATATTTAAAGCAAAATATGCAAATCAGTTAACTTCATTAGATAAAAATAGCTACCTTTATCAAGTTATATAGTAAGTGATTAAGAAACTTGTTTGAGCTTGAAAAAAATGCAAGCTTTAATTCCTGTGGATAAATTGAAGAGCTTGGCTTCAGGGGGGACATCTTCCCAAGCAGCACCTGTATCCTTATCTTAAAGAGCAAGGGTCAGGTTCATTGCTTGATGCAAGAGGTACATTCCAAGGGGAGAATGTTGATATGTGGGAGGGCCTCCACCTAAAAATTTGACCTAATGTCACATCCTACCTGTAGAGAAGGATTAAGTTAGATAATGAAAGATGTGATTGTTTTTGAAACACAATCTTATGTAGAACCCACACCCAGACACTGCAGCTATATATATATATATATATATATATATATATATAATGATTAGAATATTCGCCAATGGTCTGCTAGGGTACAATCCCAGGTCAAGTCATATTAAAGATTCTAAAAATGGCACTTGATCCCTCCTTGCATAACACTCAGCATTATAAGGTATGAATCAAGGGTAGGTGGAGTAATCCTGGGAAAGGAGTAGTACCCTCCTCTATACCTCAGTGTAGTGGCTATTGAAAAGGTAGCTTTCTGGTCACCCTCAACTATGATTAGCCAACTTAATTATATACAAAAGTAATACGTTTTTTCATAAAGTGTACATTTCAATATTTTCTAGCCAAGCTGATCTGAATTGATTAAATATAAAAACTGTTATGGTACCCAACCTGCAGTTGGTAATGAACTCTTCCGTGATTATTAATACCAGGGTCTGTACTTATTCCCAGCAAACACTTGGCAGTCGGATTGACTTCTAACATTTTGTACATATGTTGTATTATACTCTGTTAATATACTTTGTTCCATGCAAACCCGAGTTGTGTTATTCTTCTGGACCCTTTACTGGTCTACAACAAAAAGCCTGAAGAATGTTACCTCAAGGTGCTTCATAACATCCTGAATATTAGTTTGGGTGATGAAGCAAACATCAGCAGATCCTGGTTTTGGTTCACTTGCTTTTGGTTCAAATTCCTTCCCATGCTCATGCAAATTAATTTTTTGGTTGCCAAATGTCAATGCTTTCCGAGTTCCACTCTGAAAAATATAAAGCTGAGATTTAAAAAAAAAGCAAGAGAAAATCTTAATGAACTTATCGTTCTATTAGAGATTAAGCTTCATATATATATTTACTCATGTACCCATGGTGTAATGGTTATCATCATAGGAAATGGACTCGGCAACACGAGTTCAAATCCTGGACAAGACTGATTGCATTTCACATAACACTAATACCTTGGAGAAAGGTATGAATCCAATTATTCTCCCTCTAGCAATGAGTAAATAGTAGGGTAGACTGAGTTCTTCAGCCTTGGTTAGGCAACTAGTCTAGGAGAAGGAAAACTCTAAATTCAGACCAGTTAAACTCCACTTAAAAATTGAGCTTGTGTCATATCCTGTCCGAGCAGAGGGGTTGGTAAATATGTATATATATATTTACCCAACCCCTCCGCAACAAGCAAGTTGTGATGTAAAGTCATGAAAATTTGGGTGGCCTACAATCCAAAAAATATTAGCCTTACCACAAAATGTATAGAGTAACCCAATCCTTCTGCCATGGACAAAATTCAATACAAAGTCAATTTTTAAGTGGAGTACAGCTGGTTTGAATTCAGAGTTTTCTTTCTCTGAGATCAGTTGCTATACTAAGGTTAAAAAGCCCATTCTACTGACCATTTACTTCTTACTAACAGAAGAAGAGATGGATTAATGCTGTTCCCAAGGGCATTAGTGCAATGTGAAATGCAAGCAGTTATATGGTTTCAAATAACTAATAATAATCCTTAGTAAATAATTATAGGTTTAATTGTAAAAATGAATGAATGAAATGAATTCAACTCAAACATTTTAGTAGTCAATGAACAAAACTTCTTAGTTAATTTCAGTTTTCCACTTAGGATTTGATGGCTCAGATTTTGGTAGCCCTGAGGATATTTTGTGATTTCAGAATATTATTAAGATTGTATTAAAAATTATATATATATATATATATATATATATATATATATATATATATATATATATAGTGTAATTTGCTATATTTATAGATAAAATTTGCTTTTAAGTCATTTATTTTCTTTTACTTCTACATGTGTTTATGACATTTAAAGTTATCTTCAGGAAGTTAATGTTCAATATCAAAATAATTACTGTTTCTTTATATATATATATATATATATATATATATATATATATATATATATATATATACATATTTAAGAGCCAGATGATTGTTGTTTTGAAAAAACTCCATGAAACCCAGGGGTCACAGTTTAAATTCCATGAATTAAATTTATATATATAATATATATTTATTTATTATTATTATATAATAGCTCTATCCTAGATATTCTGTACACTCCATATTATTATGCACTTGGTTCAACACAAACCCACAAAGTGATTTAGTGACAACCAGCACTGTTATAATATTTATATATATATATATATATATATATATATATATATATATATATATATATATATAGTAATTATTTTGATATTGAACAATATCAAAATAATTACAGTTTATATATAGCAATCCAGAGAAAGATGTAGCACCCTCCCTTGCACTTCAGTGTTGTAGCTAATGAAAATGGAGCCTTCGGGTCTCCCTCAACTCTGGTTGCCAACTTATATATATGTATAAACCATAATTATTTTCATACTAAACACTTAAAAAAATACATGCAATTTTTGGTTGTATTGTTGCTCATTGTTGTAACTGCTTATTCATTGTTTTGGTGTTTCTTGAGCACATTTTTGTGTTTTGAGGCATCTCTTAGTCATCAGGGCTACTCTGGCTCATATTCTAATATAATTTATGTGTATAATTTAAGATATAAGAAGAATTTTAGCCTTCAACAAATTTTTTTTTCAAAGACAATCCAACAAATCTCTGTGCATGTGTATATTTGCATAGCTGATACTTAACTGATCATACTACCAAAAACAAAACAATATTTTCTCTTCAACTCTTATACTTTTCAAAACAAAACGTCCGTCTCAATTACCAGTAGAATCTTTAATGTTAACAGTGGAATAGATCACAGACCCACATATGCATGCAAATACAGAAACAGACACACAGAAGAATATACAAGGACACACAGAACTTAAACTAGGTTTGAATTTTTAGGCTCCGATGTTGTATTATTTAATTTCTTTCACATAATATTATAATAAACAGAAAAATTACAATCAAAATTTTGCTGTTAAGCTGAAACAAAAAATATATTCTTTGAAAAATATCTTTAAAGATTATTTTTTATTATTTTAACTAGAAATGTGTCAGGTTATAAGAATGATTTTTTGTTTTTTTAAGGTTGATTTTTATGGGCCTGAAATAACTGAACAAGTTATTTTTCTTCTTTGTGTAACATCATTATGAACACTTTCCACAAAACGTATCAAAATCAACATTTTAAGTCATGAAAATAAAACACAGCTAAAAAGTTATTTGGTTTGGTTTGGTTTCTTTGTTTAATGGCATATCAACCTTCATGAGTTATTTAATGCCAAAGCCATCCTTCTAGAAGGACAGTAGTGGTACTATTTAACCCATAGCTAGGAGGATAAGGGGGTTCATACCTTTCCAAAGGGTATTTGTCCAAAAGTGAACGTAATAGCATGACTGAGTTCAAACTTGCTTACTACGATTCCACATTGCTGCACTTTAAACATTACACCATGAGGACCACCCACCAAAAAAAAGTTATTTAGTTCAAATAATTATACTAAATGGTTCAAGTCAGAATGTTTAGTCCAACCAAAATCAAGGACAAATGACTTGTTCTGAGAGAATTTTTATTACGCTGAAATAGATAGACTTGAGAGAATAGCTCTTCAGGTTGAGCTTAAAAAGCCTTACCCACAACAGTAGCCACTGATTTTAAACAATTCTTAATTTACTAAGCTTTTTGTTTTGATGTGCTATATGAATGAGACACCCAATGAGACTCGAATTCACTTGTGAAGGTTTGCTAGTCTAGCTTGCTAACCATTACACAACCAAAAGCGAATGCCTTTTATACATTTGCATAAAAATAAAAACAATATCAATTATTTCCTATCATACTACATGTAAAATATTCCCGAGTTGTTCCTATGGGGCGTAGGCCTAATGATTACTTCTCGTGTGAAACTGCAGTCATTGGTATCTTAAGTGAGTAATCTTTTTTATTTTTTTTTATATATATTCAGGGTCTGGCAAGATGATCTCCTAGCAGCAGTGAATGAGTAGGAAGTGTCTTTGAGCAGCAGCAGCTATGCCTTTTCACTTTCTATCATAGTGTGGAAGGATAAACAATATGTGTTTATGATTGAAACTTATTTAAAAATGATGACTATTATTGCAAACACAGTAGTTATTTCCTGTGGCCGGTTGGTTTACCATATCCAGCATATTGTGGTAATTTTCTTAGGAGGATAACTAAAGGCTGAAATCTTTGAATGTAGGCTGCAACATGCTGCCTAACTGAAATATTTTATTTGTCATGAAATTGTAGCATTACCAGAGGTAATTAATTGGTGAGTACTGCAGAACTTTAGGTTGAGGCTTCAGGATTTTATATGACTTGTAGTGTTAGTACCCATTAGGGTCCCATCTATAGGTCAAGTAGATTTGTTTGAAAATTATTAGTATTAGATAGAAATATTTGAAACCATATGACCGTGGACAAACTATTTGTATTAAGAATAGCTACTTGAAGCTATAATTATTTACAAAGGATTATCATTAGTAGTAACTTGAAACCATATAGTTATGTTCATATTATTAGTATTAGATAGGAATACTTGAAACCTTGTATATGTATAGATACCAACCTCTCCATATGAGCAGGATGTGGCACAAGGTCAATTTTTAAAATTTAAACTGGTTTGAATTCAGAGTTTTCATTCTCTTTGACTGATTGCCATACCAAGGTTAAAGAGCCCAATTTATCCCACTATTTACCAATAGCTGGAGGAAGAATAGATAGATGCTAAGGGTATTAGCACTATGTAAATACTGTCAACCCCATGCAGGATTTGAACTCAGGTCATCATGTCCATTTCCTATGACAATAACTATTACACCACAAAGGCCTCCAAAACTATATATATATATGTATGTATGTATGTAAACAAATTTGTATCATTAAATGGGGATATAATTGTGTACAATTTATTTGCTTCAGATAGCAATAATTGAAGTCATATAATTGTATGCAAATTACTTGAATTAAGAATACTTACTTGAAGCTATAATTTTTTACAAATCATTATTATCATAAATTACTTGAAATCATGTAATCATTTGCAAGAAAAAAAAAGACTGATTTTGATATTAAATAATCCAATAAAGGTTTACATACTGTAAAATTAAACCACCGACCAACCATCTTCTTGCTAGTTTGGATAGTATTTATGCACAGAAAGGCATATCAAAATTTTATAATTATTATATTTAAAAAAGACCATCTTACAATTCAACAAAACTTCAACTCAGAGAGATGTGATTCACTAGTCAAAATTGCAACAATACAGGTCAATAACACGGGATGTATTAGAGTCATGAAATCTTATATTTTAATTAAAAAAAAAGGAAACTCTTTTGCAATTTGATAGCACTCAAACATTGACAGCCAAGATGATCACAAATTAGATCACCAACAATGCAAGTCAGTAATGGAGAACACAGCAGACACATAAAATTTTGTTCTAATGGCAACATTTCTAGTTTTGTGTTTGTTTCTTTTGTTGCATACTACTTGAGTGGCATCATTTGTATGCAATGCATGCAAAACAGGCGTTTGTTAGAAGGATATGCTATATGATCATTACCATTGAGAAAATACTTGTGAAACCCAACTGGACAAGAAGCTCATAAAAAAATGTCTGTGAAAAATAACCTTGATAAAAAGTAATTGTACACTCTCACACTCTACATCTTACACAAAGTAGGTGATACAAGATCTGATGTTTTGCAAAAATATATCACACTAGTTGAAATGTCAGTCTATACCAAATAGGTTTAGACCACAATTGGTTATAAGTAAAGTAAGTAAAGTTGGCGACCATAGTCGAGGGTGACCCGAAGACTCCCCTTTTCCATAGCTACTACACCAAGGTGTAGGGGAGGGCGCTACTCCTTTCCCTGGATTGCTCCACTTTACCCTTGATTCGTACCTTATAATGCTGAGTGTTAAGCAAGGATGCATCAAGTACCATTTTTTGAGTCTTTGGTATGACTCGACCTGGGATTGAACCCAGGTCTTCCGGGCCATTGGCGAACACTCTAACCGCTAGGCCAATGTCCGGTTTTCCTTAGTATTGATGGTCAACTTGTATGAACTTATCCAATACTTCTGCCATGGGCAGGATGCAACACAAGAACAATTTTTAATAGAGTTGTTAGTGACTATAGTTGAGGGTGACCCAAAGGCTCCCTTTTCAATAGCTACCACATGGAGGTGTAGGGGAGGGCGCTACTCCTTTCCATGGATTGCTTCACTTTATCCTTTATCCTTACCTTATAATGCTGAATGCTTAGCAAGGCAGCATCAGATACCATTTTTTGAGTCTTTGGTATGACTTGACCTAGGATTGAACCCTGGTCTCCTGGACTATTGGCGAACATTTTACTCATTAGGCCAATGGTCTGGTTTTAAGAGAGTACAGGTGGTTTAAATTCAGAGTTTTCATTCTCCTATACTGGTTGCTTAATCAAGGCAACTAAAAAAAACAGCTTGTCTGATTATTTACTCATTGCGGAGAGGAGAAGGGGCATTAACACAAATTAAAGCCCAAACAGGCTTGGCAAGTATTTGGACACTTTCTCCAACTGTAACTGTCACACGAAGCATGCTTAATTTAATTATTATTTTCTATCTAATTTTTTTTTTATAACTGTTGAAGTCAATTTTCATTCCATTTTTATTGTTTACATATACAAGGGTCATTCAATAAATAAGGTGAAGCTTACCTAATGAGTTGGCAATAGGAAGCACTGTTTACAGTTGCACCTAAAATCAATAGTGATGAGTCCTTTCATGTCCCAGAACACTGTCAGTATGAACTTCTTTATTTTTATTGATTGATTTTAATGGCATGTTAAGCTGGCTGGGGTTATTTCATGCCAAGAGGAGAGAGAATTGTGAATATTGAATGTTTAAATCTATATTTTTTGTGGAGTTGTTTCTCAAGAGATTTTACACACAGTTGATATCAAGTATTTCTTACTAAAACAAATCTTTTTTAAACATATCTATTCAATTGGTTTGGTCTGATCTAATGGCATATCAACCATTGCTGGTTATTTAATGCCAAATCTCATACATATATATCAAATATATTATTTGGTTTAGCTTGGTTTTATGGCATATCAACCATTGTTGGTTATTTAATGCCAAATCTCATTTATATATATATGTATATTAAATATATATGATTTATAAACACATTTAATGATAATATTTGTAAACGAGCCTGCGGTCATTTTTTTGCATGCAGTCAAACAGTTCCAAGTATTGCTATGTAACAGTAATAATCTAACATCAGTCATTTGTTTGCACACATTTAAATAGTTAAATCATTCCAAGAATTGATATGTATCAATTCAATTAAACATCAGTCATTTGTTTACACAGTTAAATGATCAAACAGTTCTATTTCAAACAATTCATTTCAGCATGTCATTTGTTTAAATATCAAACAGTTCTATTTGACCCATAGATAAGACCTTATCAGGTGCTACTACTCTGGGCAAGAGTTGACCTGGGAGCAATGGCAATGAAGGGGTACTCTGCATTTCCAAAAACTCCAGCATTACTGGAGCCTCCCCATCAGGTTGTTTAGTGTCATACTAGGACACTCATTGGGTTGAATCTTAACTCTGCAGAGATGCAGTTGGTGTATCCTAGCCGACTGGTCTATATCTTTTTGAGGAGGAGTCCCAGTGGCAAAGTGATGAAAGTGTTGGACTGGAACCTCGATGTAAGTCAGTTCAAACTCCTCTTGCACTATTATGCTCACTTTCAGACTCATATTCTTGGGAAAGGTAAGAACCCCCTTATCCCCCCCCACCAACAATAGGTTAAATAATATTACTATTGTTCTTCAGCTTGGATGGCTTTAAATAACTCACAAAAGTTGATTTGCCATTAAACAAAGAAACAAAAATTGAAGATTTATTTGCCCTATACATCAGACACTGACAGGTACTACAAGAATTAATCGAGGAGTAACAGCAACAAAGGAGTAATCCACACTTCTCAGAGCTCCAAAAGTGTTGCCCCAGCACTAGAAGCATTTTAGTGTTGTATGCAGGACACTTCTTTTGCGGGGTAGTGAAGGAGTCTTAGCCCTCTACTGAGGATTCAGTCAGTATATTCAAAGACCCACCAACTGGGTAGTCAGCTAATAAGTGTTGTCAAATTACAAAAATCTATAGAATATATAGGCTTGAAAAGTTGGGGTTTTTTTTCTTTTTTTTGTGAAATGCCATTGCTTGCAAAGTCCCTGATGACATCTTCAATCTATTTTTGATAATTTTCTCAGCTACAGACAAGGACTTTTCCATAATTTCTAGGATTATAGTTATAAGAAGTTATATTAGACTACAGTATAACAATGTGAAACAAATAAAATGCACAACTAATAGAATTCTTATTTATTTTTTTACTAAGATTAACATTAAGTAAGACCAAATTAGTGACTATTCAGCAAAGTATACAAGTACAATGAGTTATTATTGTGGTAGGCTCAATATAAGGGCAGCCCAGTTAGCTGGGGCTGTAGAATACACTGAATGTATCTTGGCCGAGGGGTAAGACCATCCTGAACAAGTGCCCTGGATATTACACTAAATTGTATCTGATGGTGAGGCTCCAGCCTTAGAGATTTGAGGAATGTAAAGTACATCTTCATTGTCATTGCTCCTAGTTCTACTCAGACCCAGAGTGGTAGCATCTCATAGGGTCCTATCTATAGGTCAAATAGAACTGTTTGACATCAAAACTGTGTCCAAACAAATGACTTGCATTAGATCGAATTGTTAGAAATAGAACAGTTTGATCATTTAATTGTACTTGCTAATAAATCATATATACTTAATATATGCATAAACAGGACTTGGCATTAAGTAACCTACAAAGGTTGATATGCCATAAAACCCAAACAACCATCAATGTAATGGTTATTGTCATTAGGAATGGAATTGCAACCCAAGTTCAAATCCAGGACAAAGCTTTTTGCATTTCATTTCCTGCTAATGCTCTTTGGAAAGGCATGAGTTTATCTTTTATTCCCTCAACCATGGGTAAATAGTAGGGCAGTGGTTTTTCTTGCCTTGGTAAAGTAAACAGTCTAGGCAGAAAAAAACTCAGAATTCTACCTAGTTTAAAAATTGACCTTCTGTCATCCTGCCCATTAGGTAAATACATAAAATATATAAATAAAAAAGTTGGCAACCGTAGTGGAGGGCAACCCAAAGGCTCCCTTTTCAATAGCTACTACACCTAGGTGAAGGAGAGGGTGCTACTCCTTTCCTTAGATTGCTCCATTTTATTCTTGATCCCTGCCTTATAATGCTGAGTGTTAAGTAAGGAGGCATCAAGTAGCATTTTTTGAGTCTTCGTTATGACTCAAACTGGAATTGAACCTCGGACTTCCAGGGCATTGGCGAACACTCTACTCCCTTACTATTATTATTTGTTTTTAATTTTCTGATCCATCCTAAGCAAGGCAATAATATCCACAATACAGAGTGGCAATATGGTGATGATATATAAGAAATAGAAAGAATGATTGGAGAGGATTTACAATCAACTCATAATGATAGCACTATCTCCCTTTAAATTACCAAAGTTAAGCAACAATGAGCCCACTCAGTACTTACATGGGTGACCAGTTAATAAAAGTAGGTACTGTAAGCAATTTTAGGACTGTGTGCCAGACTAAACAAAACATAGAATATAACTATTAACATGAAGTAGTTACTAATATGTTGGATTGTGGCATTGTAGTGAATGAGTTCAAACTCCAGTCACACTTGTCCATTTTGAACTAATATCCTTAGGAAAGGCATGAATGACCTTACCCCCGATAATGGGTTAAATACACCACTACTGTTCTTCTTCAAGGATGTCTATTAGCCAGTTCTTTAGTCTATTTCTAAACATTTTTCTGTAAATTTCACTTGATTTGCATATTTCAACCAGCAAAACTTTGATTGCAGACCTCTGTTCAAGCCTGTAGCACTCTGTTTGATTTGCCACCATTTTGAATTGCCTCAAAACAATTGTGATATTAGAATAATTTTTGTTATAAATCAATTCCAAACAATGAAAAAAATTCCCCAAAAAAATTAATTTAGCTTTTTTCAAAAAATTCCTCTCATTTATTGAATGACCCTTGTATAAACAAAGATGAATTGGTAATATAAACATAGATGAATTTCAAATGGTGACTATTGATTGCATATATATATATATATATATACTTATATGATAATTATTATTATACACTTTGCGAGTTTTTTTATACAAGAATTAGTGAATGGTCTTTCACAGGTGTCTGAGTAACAGCAAGTTTCCTCAGGTTTTCAGGACCCCTTTCAGTATTCTGGCCAATCTCAAAAATGCTGGAAGGTCTTGATTCGTCCTCCGATTTCCAACTCTTTCAGTTTCCTTTCAAAGCCTTTGGGGACTGTTCCAATCCAAGCATGCAAATTACAATTGATATCACTGTCATCCTCATGTTCCACAGCTTTCTTAGTTACCAGGCAAGGTCTAAGTACTTTTCTCTCTTTTTGCTCTCTTTGATTTTCACTAAGTGGTCAGATTTGACAGTGAAATCTACTATATAGCAAGCTCTTTTTTTTATTTTGTTAATTATCACAGGGTCAGGGATTAGGTGATCTGTTTGTGTCTCTAGAATGGGTTCTGGTTAGTGCATATACCATTTGGTAATATGGTCAAATTTCAATTTCTTGTACAATTCTCAGTGGATCACTTTCTCCGTCCAGTCATATACTACTTTTGTACTAGTTTGATACATTTGCTTATTATGTGATTAATCATTTCGTTTTTGTCATCACATAACCTACACTTACTAATCTGTTGCATATTATCAATTTTCACTTTTATACATTGTTATAGGATTGTTTTGTTCTGCTATTAGAAAAGATTTTGTTTCTTTCTTGAAGTTTCATTTCCATAGGCATGTTTAGGTTTTCTCATGTGAGATTTCACCACTGTGTTGTTTGAAATATCTATACAGTTGTTTTTCTTCCCATATCAGTTTTCTATTTTTGTTGTTGTTCTGTTTGTCCTTATGTTGTCAGTGCTGTTACTAACTGCTGTGATTAGTCTTTCTTTGCTCTTTTTAATGTAGTCTAAGTCCTTGTATTGATGCATCCATGCAATCTTCAATGCTGGGAAATTCTTTCTTCTTTCTTTTCTTGACCCAAGTAGTCTGTCTATGTCATCTGTAGGGTGTGAAGCCTTGTGAATTGTCATTAGCTTTCTTGTCCACTAGTCCATTTGTCTGAGTATCTCCTTTGTCCATTTTAAGAATGGTCTCAAGGGGGACAGGCCAAGTGTTTATCACTTTAATGAGATTTCTGCTACAGAACTTGTCTCTGGAAGTTTTCTCATTTGTCTGAGGTACTCTTTTGTTATTTTTTCTTTCATCTTCATTTGTTTGATGGTATTTGCTTCCAATATTACCAAGTACTTATAATTTTCCTTTTTTCCAAGCATTCTCATTCTTTCTTGATTTAGCAGTTCTATTCTTTCTGTTATTTCTCTTTTTCTACCCTCCATTATGAGCATGACACATTTTCCAATATTAAATTCCATTCCTATATCCAGGCTGTATATTTCTATTGTTTTTATCTGTCTCCAATCCTTTTTTGCAAACAGCTTGATGTTGTCCATGTATATAAAGTGGTGAAATTTTTTATCATTTTGTAAATTTGTTGTCCTTAATACACTTCCTAAGTGGCATCATTGCTATTACAAATAGTAATAGTAAAAGTGCTTTTCCCTGAAAGGTGCCTCTTTCAATTTTCATTCCTACTAAAGTTTTTCCTCCTGCTGCTATTTTGATTTTCTTGTTTTCATGGCTTTTGTGATGGATTTTATGACTTTGTTGTACAATTTCAGACCATCTATTATCCAAGTTTGCAAGACCATATCATAGGCTTTTTTGTAGACAATCCATGCCATGGCTAGATGTTTTCACTATGCTTTGCTCTCTTAGAGTATGTACTGGTTAATGTACTATAAGTAACCTTTTCCTCTTGTACCCCTATGGCATCCTTTCTCTTCTCCATGAAACAGTCCACAGCATACAAGCAAGTTATTGATCTTCTCCCTTATTTGTGCAGTTAGTATTTTCCACATCATAGGTAGAAATATGAGCGGTCTATAGTTACTGGAAATTGTTAATTTGGGGGGGGGTCTTTCTGAATCAAGGTGTTTTTCCCTTTAGTCATCCATTAGGGTAATCTTGATTTTTCTATCTATCTAATCTGTTGAAGAGCCAGTCTGTCATAGATGGTTGTGAATTTTTTAAACCAGAATCAATGTCTGCCATTATGACCTGGTGTTTTCCAATTCAGTACTTTTATAAGTATTGCGCTGAGTGGTTCCAGGTGTACGTCTGCCTCCGTTCCTTCTTCAAATCTTCATAATTCTTTTATCCATTTTGGCATTTCCCTTGTTTCATCTCTGTTTCCATTGTTTACTCTAAAATTGTTTTGCTTCCTTTACATCCAATCGTTGGTTTGTCTTTGTGAATTCTCCTCCTACGTGCTGGTAGATTTTTCTTTCATTATTTTGGAATGTCCTGTTTCAGTCTCTCTTCTTTTACCAATATCTTTTAATTTATCTCTTCAAATTGCATTGCCAGACTTGTCTGATGTTTTGCTTTGGTCTTTTTATCTCAACATATCCCTGTTTTTTCCTTCCTTAACACTTTTGCTAATTATTGCAGTTTCTTAACCTATCCTTCTAGCCTTGTTCCCCATCCAAGTTTTGTATTTCTCTTCAGGTTCCTTTTGGGAACATAAATCTTATCACAGACTAGTTTCACACCAGCATAAATTAGCTTAATCAGTTCAGTGATGTTGCCTGTTGAGATATCTGTTAATAGTCTGTTTACCTTTTCACTTTCTACCTTAACTTCTTCCAGTTGGTTTCTGAGGGATGGTAATGTAGTTTTCTTTTCAGCCATAATTTTCTTCATTAATTCCACATTTATTTTGCTTTCTTGTGTTAACATTTGTATTGTGGTGCTGGGGTCTGTGGTGTTTCAGTTTTCAGTATTTTGCATTTCAATTCAGTTTGGGGGCTCTTGCTTTTCAGTATTAAGTGTTTTGATTTGGGTAGGGGGATCTTGTTCAGATTCTTTACTTATTACTTGGCCACATATTTCTAGTATCTCAAGGTCAGAAAACCAATCTTTCTGTATTATGATTCTAATTTAATCCGCAAGCCTTTGGCTTGTTGCATAAAATCAAACAATGTCTGCTCAAATTTCTCTCATTCTCTTTCTATACACATTTTTTTTCAGGATTGCTCTTAAAATAACTGTGAAGTACATTTTTGTTGTCTTCTCAGGTCTATTTTTTTGTTGTTGGTGTTTCTCAGTTGAGTAGTTTCTTTGGTCATTGCTTATATAACGGAAATTAGAACATCCAATATTTGCAGGATGCCCACTAAGTCCCCTGTGATAGCTATCTAGGGAGCACCAGTCAATCATAACACTCAGAACTTTAATCTGAGTCCCACTGTTGAATAGATGAGTTTGGTAGTTATCAAAGTCTAAACTCAGTTGTATAAGCTGAGTAAGATCTGAAATGTGGTCTCCTGAACTTTGAAGAAGGAGAGTTATTTATGGTACATAGGGGCAGTCTATTGTGTGTATGGGCAAGTCCATTCCCTAGATGATGATTGGTCGCTGGCCCAGAAGTGGACATATTAGTGTATATATATACCAATTTGTTTAGTAATAGTGCAGGGTCAGTATTGAGTAAGAGCCCATTTTATTTTTGTCTGCCAACTGGACACTAGTTGGAATCCCAGGGCCAGTAAGTGTTATTACTATTATTAGAATGGTGACTTCTACACTCATGATGATTTTGATATGTCATTTTTTATGGGTTGTATAATGTGGTTACCAGATCCAGTGGTTGACTATTATCTATGCTCCTGTCTAATAATCATAATTATTCGATATATATATATATATCCTAACAGAAAATAGAATTTCAATTCCTTGAAACATGAAGTTGATTTTTACTTGGGTCCAGTATATTCATCTTTGTGGATAGTAAGTACACTAATAGATTTTCAAAGTTTTCCATCATCTCATTGTAAAATTTGTTGTATAATCGAGAAAGATGACAAAACTGATGTATAAAAATATTATCTGCTTCTTTTTTTCTTTTATTACCCAAAATGTATGGGTGGGTAGAGTACAAAGGGTCAAAGACAGCTAAGCTGCACACACAGGAGCCGAGGTAAGGATCTTCAGTAAAACCTCTTCTGGTTTAGATCAAAACCTTCCCAGTAATATAATATCTTGGACACCCATGCAAATTCTCATGGTCACACTTCCAGCTTACCGCTTACACATTGCACATGGACATGCCTCCTTATAGCATGCCACCCATGCAAATTCTCATAGTCATACTCCCAGCCTGCAGCCCACACACTGCTTGTGATCACACTTCCATCTAGCATGCTACCCATGCAATTTCTGTGGCATTTCCACTGAGAACACCTGTGTCCTGTTTACATTGGGTACCAGGTGCATTTCCTGTTATTTTTGTTCCCAGTGTCCAACGTTGACAGACGTCAAAGGGGTCTTCAAGTCAATATCCAACACATTCATACCAGTGCACCCAAGAGTGTTAGTGCAATATGAAATATAAAAAGCCTCATTCAGGAGTACATCCTTTATATATTTATGATATTTTCTTTACAGAGTTTCAATGTTGAAAATTCTGGTAATATGGTAATGTTTAATAATGTCTGTTTTGATTGTATGATCTTCTACTAGAAATAATAAAATCCTGTTATCATTGGTTTTGAAAAAATTTACTTTTTCTTAAAAAAATATTTGGTGAGTACTTATGGTCTCTGATATTGAAATTGCAACTTGAAAAAAAATCTATACTTGGAGTTATCTACCTTTGTCAGGCATTCAAACACAGAAATCAGCATTTAATCTGGATGACCTTAAAAAAAAGCAATAACAAGGAGTTCTTGTGGCAAATGACCCCCACTTATTCTCTCGCAGCTAAGGGTTAAGCAATCTTAGGCCTGTATGCTAAACTAAGCAAAACATAGGTCTGTTT
>OY757923.1:82076472-82216472 GCA_963585895.1 Sepioteuthis lessoniana | reverse complement strand
CCAGGTCACACACACACACATATATGTAATATAATATCGCTAAAATTCTAGCCAAATTATTATCCCCTCTATTAGGTTCCATTAGTAACACACACCTAAAAAATTCCAGATCACTGCTTAACAAACTAACTGACATTGATATGCACAACAAATCTTTAGCTAGTTTAGACATCAAATCCTTATACACCAATATACCAGTTGATAAATGCATTGAACGCCTGCATAACTACCTTCAAAAATCTAACACCACATTTCCTCTACCTATCTCTAAATTGATTAAAATTTGTACCTTATGTACCTCACATTGCTACTTCAAACACAACAACACATTTTATAAACAAAAACTTGGTTTACCAATGGGATCTCCTCTTAGCGGAATTCTTGCTTGCATTTATCTAGAATTCTTAGAATCTGATCCCTTTAAACGTATTATACCCAACACTGCACATTACTTCAGATATATAGACAACGTACTACTTATCTATCCTCAAGATCTTGATTTACATAGCATCACTGATAAACTGAACAATGTCGAACCTTCCTTAAAGTTCACATATGAACTTGAATACAACTGCATCCTACCTTTTCTGGACATTTTACTTATTAGGAATATCAACAAACTAGAATTTAAGGTTTATCGTAAAACCACCTGTAAAACAACCACATTCACTTTTATTCACACCACAACAACAATACTAAAAGTGGTATCATCATAGGTTTTTACCTCAGAGCTCTACGCATTTGTTCCTCGAAATATTTAAACGATGAATTCATCCACATAGAAAACTCCTTCCTCAACCTACAGTACCCCAAATCCTTTATACATTATGCTAAATCTAAAGCCTTCAAAATCCACAACAAGAATCAATCTCAAACTAATGTCTACTCAATATCTGATAAAACTAGTTCCTCCCATAGATATATAACTTTGCCAAACAATTCTTCTTCTCACAGCATAACAAACAACTTAAATAAACTCAATATCAAAACTACTTCTCTACCTTCTAAAACAATCTGCAAATTAGTACACTCCAGCCCTCAACGTAACATATTTTCTAATGCCGGTGTTTATTGCATCTCTTGTAAGGATTGTAAACTAAAATACATCGGCGAAACATCCTGAAACCTTCATATTCGTTTGAAAGAGCACAAAAGAGACATAAGAATTGGCAACTCAAACAACGCATTATTCCTACACATTTCTCAACATAATCATAACATTGACTTCAACTCTGCTAAGATGCTCACTTACATCCATAATAAAAATCTTAGACGAATTTTCAAAGCCACCGCTATCTCATTCCTTAGTTTCCTAAATACTCGTCCTGGCTTTTATAATATTTCTCCTTACTTGAGCAAACACATTTTAAATAGCTACAATATATTCCATCTTTAGTTAATATTTTCCGTATATCTCATAATTTCCATGCTTTCTGTTCTTCTTTTTGTTCTTTCTTTCTTTTCTTCCTTCTAACTCGAAATCTTTCTCGTTAAACAACATACATAAATTCTATACAATATTCCTAATAAGTCAAATGACGTAATTTAAATATTAAACACTGATTCGCCAGTTAAACGGCCAACTTTTTCTAACTATACATATTTTCCCCTAGGTTTTTGTATTTCACATTTCTAAACATCCATCATTCACTTAAAATTATTAATATCACCCCTCATGGTCCTGATGATGGTTCAGTAGAACCAAAACGCTATAGTGTCAACCCGTTAATAAATCATTCCTTCCACTTGGATCATTGTCATCAGTTTTTCTACACACATATATATATATATATATATAAGTATGAATAGTATAGACAAAGAGTCAATTATGCTTTGTCTCTCTCAGTTTCTCATTTATTTGATCATGAGACTAAGAAATCTATGTGCTTATCAAATGAAGAGGTCTATGCAATCACCAGATCTCTTGGTCTGATGATAGCATAAGCAAGAACCTGACAGTTAACAAACACCACTGATTCTGTGTCTATGCTATTCAAACTTAGATCTACATATGCTCTATCACTGATATTGAGCACTCTTTATTTATAGATATAACAAATCATATAATCATGTTATATATATATATGTATGTATATAATGTCATGTCCTTAACATTCTTATTCATCAATATTTATCAAACAAGCTGTCACCACATAGAAAAAATATAAAAATAGGCCTACTTCCTCAACAAAACTTATTACAACCTCTCACTAGCCCCTCCTTTGAAACTGTCAACAATTGGTCATACTACAGGATTGAGTTAAAATTTTTGCAATAATTTGGTGTGTTCTTGCAATAAATCACATGACCAAAGCAGTTCAAGCCATGGGTAAAAATACCCACTGTGGTTGGTAGTATCATGGTACTTAATGCACTCACATTTCATCTATTGCTTTACTCAAAGTGTAATTTGAAAGCCACAAAGATGAACATACAATGTAGTCTAATTTGGGAATTTATACTTTAAAAGTTCAAAACTGAGCCATAACACAGTGGAAGCAACCAAAAACATTTGTAATGTGAAAGATGCAGAAGCAGTTAATCACAGTATAGTAGTCAAATAGTTCAAGAAATTTTACTTCGGTTGCAAGGACCTCAGTGATCAGGTAAGGTTAGGTAGGCCTAAAACCATGGATTCTTAGGCTGTTCTCCAAGACATAGAGGCGGACTTGGAGAATATCCGGCAAGTTTGACATTTCTCAGCCCAGTGTGGTTCATCACCTTCACAACCTCAGCAAAAACATCCAGAGATGCTGAATTCTGCCTCATGTTACCAAAATATTGCTAAACATTTGACTCATCCTAATATTTAACTCCACCACAATCTCTCTTTTGATCTCTACACAAATCATCAACACAAAGCAAAATTAATTACTGTAATAAACAGTTATCGGTTCTTATACTTTAATACAGGGTAAGGCATCAAATCTCTCCTTAATTTTAAACATATAGGCACCATTTCTATCATTCAGGGTTTTTGGACTATTGTCTTTATCTTTTTTGTTATATTCACAACGTTTCAGCTGATATGTCCTCCAGCCTTCTTCAGGTGTTTGTCAAACTCAGGAGCCTTCTAAAAATCATCAAGCTTGATCTCAGAAATTCAGACAACTAAAATAGGCACCATTCTAATACTTGTGATTGCAGTGCCATCTGTATGAAAAACCCTCATACTATAAAATATAATACCACTTGTTAGCAGTATCCAATTTTTTTGCATGGACTCACTTAAGTAGTAGATAAATTAAAATTGGAACAATAAAGAAAGATTACTGTTATTAGTTACTTGAAACTGTATAATTGTGTATAGATTATTAGCATTAGTTTGAAATAATTGAAACCCTACAATTGTGTGTATATTATTAGTATTAGATAGGAATATTTGAAACTATATAACTATACAAACAAATGATTATTATTAAACAGAAATAGTTACTTGAAAGTATATATTTGGGCATAAATTATTAGTATAAGATTGAAATACTTCTGTTGTATATAATACCAAAAGAAAAGAAGGACCACAACACATTTCTTCATAAAAATACATCTCTCTCTTCTTTATTACCAAAAAGGTCAGAAATTAGTGTGAGAGAAAGACAGAGACCAAGGACACGGACACAGACTAACAGAGGACTGCTATATTGACACTTTTCCTAACCACATTGTGAGTCTATAATAAGGACCTTACATCTTTACTTCTGTAGAAGTCACTGCTCTAACATGCTGAATAAACAAGAATAACAATATTTAACGGCTCAGAGGCCCCAGCTAGCAGACAAAAAGGAGAACAGGCAGTAACTCAATACTGAACCCGTAACACCTGAAACATGACTGAAGCAAGCCGGTGTATATATACATTAATATTCCCACTCACTGAGCCAGCAACCAATCACTGTCCAGGGAATGAACTTGGCTACCTTCATATAGTGGAACGTCCCAATATCCATATAATCTCACTTCAACTTGTAATTCATTATTACACATGTGAGCACTGACTCATTGCTACTGAGCCTTATGATAGAATTCCAACAACTTCTTTGACAGAAGGTTTTCAGCCAGGGCCTGCCAGAAGCCAACTGCTCCCCTCCCTCAGGGCACTTGCTGACTGCTCTCTGAATCTCTGGACTGACCGACTGACCATTCTGTCTGTTGGAACCTGTGTATATATAATTTCATTATGCCTACACGTTCTTTCTGGGAATCCTTCTGGCCCTCAACCCATGTTATCTGCTTCTGCTGTTTTCTTGTTTACATGACTGGAACATCCTGTTAAGAAATCTCTGTCAAAGGTCAGTATGCAACACATGAAACCATACAACTGTGCGCTCACGGTGTTACAGTTATTGTCATAGGAAACAGACATGGTGAACAGAGTTCAAATCCTGGACAAGGCTGTTTGAAATAGCACTCATACCCTTGGGAAAGATATGCATCCTTCCTTTAATTGGGCAGGTTGGTCTCTTTAACAAGTTATGGCAACCAGTTTAGATGAAGGAAAACTCTGAATTCAAACCCATTAAACTTGAATTAAAAATTGACCTTGTGTCACATCCTGCCCATGCAGAGGAGGTTGATAAATAAAGACAAGTTATTTGTATTTGATAGGAATACTTGAAATCATATAACTATGCGCAAACAAATGATAATTATTAAATAGAAATAGTTATTTGAAACCATATCATTATAAAGTAAAGTTGGCGACCATAGTCAAGGGCTACCCGAAAGCTCCTTTTTCAATAGCTACAACACCAAGGTGTCGGGGAAGGCACTACTCCCTTTCCTGGATTGCTCCACTTTACCCTTGAAACATACCTTATAATGCTAAGTGTTAAGAAAGGAGGTATCAAATACCACTTTTTGAGTCTTTGGTATAATTCGACCTGAGATTGAACCCCGGTATCCTGGTCCATTGGCAAACACTTGACTACAGTATGCAAATTATTTGTATTTGATAGGAATACTTGATATCATATAATTGTGTGTGAACAAATGATTATAGACAAATAAAAAAGTGCAATGGAACACGGGAAATATTGTTCTGATTGTGATCAAACATTTAGAAATGGGGTTTGGTTTTGTTTCTTTGTTTAATGGCATATCAACCTTTGTAGCTTATTTCATGCCTGAGCCATCCTTGTAGAACAGCAGTGGTACTATTTAACTAATAGCAGGGGAGATGAGAAAGTTCATACCTTTTCAAAGGGTATTTGTCTGAAAGTGAACATAATTGCTCAACTGGAGCTTGAACTTGCTTAATTCAAGGCTGCACTCCAGCACCTTAGCCACTACACCATGGGGACCACCCCCCCCATTAGATAGGAATACTTGATATCATATGATTGTGTACAAGCAAATAATTGTAGATAAATGAAAAACTGCCATTGAAAAAATGTAATTGAACACTGAAAATATCATTATGATTATAATGAAACATTTAGAAAAGAATCAAATTTTGGCATTAGATAACCCATAAGGAGTTGATATGCTGTTAAACAAATAAACCAAACAGAACTATGAAATGCTAATTAGAATTTGTCACTCCTTCCTAAACAGAAGCATCAATGGAAAATAGAACAATGAGATCCCAATGAGTTCATGGGTTGTCTAGTATTAGCAAATATCCTTATCTGAGTGAGCATTCAAAATGAAAGGTGTTCTATTTTTAACTGGTTTATAACTATTGCTGATAAAATCTCATAATAGAAAGGATATTAGGAAAGCAAACTCGTCTTCATTGTATTAAATAAAACAAATGTTACATTCTAATCAATTACAGAAAGACATAAAAAACATATTGAAGAGTGCAATTAAAAAGATGTTATGGAATATTGAAAATATTGTTATGATGTTAATCAAACATTTAGAAATGAACCAAATTTTCTCATTAAATAAACCCACAAGGAGTTGATATGCCATTAAATAAACCAAACCAATTTTTTAAATATATATTTGACAATATAATTCCATGCTCCCTTTTCATGTTGGAATGATACGTTTTAAAAACTAATATTTTTAGCCCACTCAGCTGGAGCTGTAAAATACACTGACTGCATCTTTGCAGAGAAGTAAGACTGCCACCCAACGAGTGTCCTGCATATGACACTAAACAATCTGATATTTAGGCTCCAGTAATGCTGGGCTTTGGAGAATGCAGAGTACCCCTTCGTTGCCATCACTCCCAGATCTACTCTGGTCTGGAGTGGTAGCACCTCATAGGGTCCAATCTCTGGTTCAAATAGAACTGTTTGACATTAAAACTGAGTGCAAACAAATGACTTATGCTAAATTGAATTAATTGAAATAGAACTATTCAATCATTTAACTGTGTGTAAACAAATGACTGATGTTTAATTGAATTGTTAGTGATACATAGCAATACTTAGAACTATTTAATTTTGTTGACTTATGCTAAATTGAATTGATAGAAATAGAACTGTTTGATCATTTAACAGTGAGTATTTACAAAATGTGTTTACAAATCCTATATTTAATGTATATGTAACAACAAAATTTAGCATTAAATAACCAACAATTGTTGATATGCCATTAAACCAAGCCAAAATCTGATATTTTGTTATATTGCCTTTACTGGCAAAGGGAAACATAGGTTGTGATCATCTTGTGGAGGATAGATAGGGAACAGAAAACAAATAATCTGTAACAAGTTTATCTAACTTTTATTTCTCTATGTACAGGAGAGACATATGACCCAGTGACAGCTTAGTTACCATTAAATAATTGCTGGGTCCCTTTCTTTAAGGTTCAACACCAGATAGAATATCTTGAAATGTGATTTTAGTTCCAATTTTTGAGCAGAGTAGAACTCAAGGTTCACTTGTTTACTGTCTTGTCAGCTGAATGAATCTACAAAAACACATCCCATCGGGTCTTGCATCATCTTCAATGACGTCACCAATCTCTTTCTTGTCTAGGTCAAACTGATATGCTAATAACACCTGTACATCTAGATCACATCTGCACATTTGGGGTCATGGGTTTGACCCCAAGTATCCAGTTGGCAACTCTCTTTGTTACAATTTAATAAAAAATTCCTGAAAGCCTTAACAATAATGATTTCTTATTAGTCTACTAAATGCTACAATATTCATATTTCTAAGTTGAATAAATTTTAAGACAACAGAATGATTATTATGTTCTCTATTTATTTACATTTAGTGTCTCTTATAGCTGCAATCCATACATATTTCATTCACATCAATAATTGTGCTGCCCTGTCTGTAAGACTTATAATATGCTAAAATAATTCCTGTGCAGAAGAGTAATCATGTAAAAAGAATAGACATTATTGCTTTTTTTTTCATACTTTTCTGGGTCTTCTTTCCATGTTTTATTACAAATCTAGAACTACATCTGCCTGGGATCTGGCAGTTTCCAGTGGCAGTGGCCTTTGCATCCAAGAGTATCCCATGGCAAACCACTCGCTAGTTACTGGTCTGTCTACCTGCAGGCCATCCAAGCATCACCATGTGTAATAAGAGATGCCCCAACTGATAAGCCTGGCAACTCCAGCATTGATGAACAGGCTAGGACAATGAGACTCACAAATGTGGGTAGGGACCAACTTCGGACACCAATCCCAGAGAAACTTCACATATGAATACAATTCAACCTGTGAAGACAACCCACATTGAGTGAATGCTATCACACACACATACTTTAATGAGTTACAATTCCCTGTTTGTATCTTTAATAAAAAGTTGATGATAAAGAATATAATTTTGATCCAGAATATAATTGCTCAAAATATGAATATTTGTTGGATGAAGCGGCATGCAAACCATTCTGTCTAAATTATCTGTGTTGTGACTGACAAGAAAATTGTTGCGAGATTATGTTTTATGGCTAGTAATTGACAGTGTCAAAGGAAGAGCCAGTAACAGGAAGGTAATAGTAATAAGTTTTTTGGTAAAGTAGACCTGTTTATTGAGTTTTAACTCCCAATTTCATTTTGATATTTTCACAGGTTCAGCAAGTTCATATAATTTGGACAATAAGAATATTAAATTAAATAATCATTTATAATTACAAAGTTGTTGTAATTTGGTTCTTGAGTTTTAAGAAACCATAAGTACCAGTTCCACAATTAAGGAAAACAGAAGTGCTAGCTCTGGCATTGTTATTTATCTATAAAAGGTAGTAGGACTGACTGACTGACTCTCTTTCTCTCTTTCTCAGGTCATCTAACATCTATAATGACCAAATATATTGCCTCATCTACTTTAAAGGCATTTTCAAGGGACATGTCCCGAGACAGCAATTTTTTGTATAGTTTCATTATTCTATTCACAAACAAATTTATCCCTTAAAGCTTTTTTTAGAAAGATTCCAAATTTGACACAATGTAACACTATGGACTTTTGGTGTGTTAGTACATAGGGTTAGATGTATGTGTATGAATGTGTGTGTGTACATATTTTTATAGTTTTGGGTTTATCATAGATGCAGGTTTATGGGAAGTCAACTGATTAGTTAATTTTTGTGCAAAAATTAGGCTTGAGAGGCTAAAATTTTTACATTTGAATTTTAGCATTTATTAACCAATCAGCACTTTCCCACTAGTTTTAAAATTTCAAGATGACAATATTTGACTCGCTGGGAAAAATTTGAAGAATCAAAACCCAAAATAATTTAAGAAATCTTTTTCCTGCAAGATTATTAAAAATACAATTTTTTAACCATAGAATCAAACATTAATGATTAATTGTTTCATCTAATTTTGAGTCTACCTCAAACTTATAAATAAGTGAAAAAATTAATATTTCTTCAGTAAATATGAATTATCTTATACTTACTCAACCTTTTGGCTTATTTCTTTTAAGTGAAAGTCTACATTCTAAGCTGATCTATCTTTATATTGAACATATATTTTAGTGTTTACATAGAATTTATTAATACTGATATTTCAGCAAAAGCTTGCTGATGAAAATACCAACAGCAACTGCATATATGCTAAGATATAAATACATTTTCTTTCTCTTATAGTGACACATTTATACAAAGATTTTTTACACACAAAATATGTGGTGCTTTCATTAAATTTCCAGACTTTTTTTGTACAGGCATTTAAAATTATCGTAGACTCTTGAAAATTCACTATGTTATTGCTATACATCTTATGAGATGACTGACCAGTTTTTATGATTTCACGTTCAAATGAACAGCTACAGCAACAATTGGAATATACCCTACTAAAGCCTGATTGTCACAGCTGGTAAACTTCAAAAATGTAATCTGGACATGAGGACAATTTAGAAGAACGATATGCAATAAAATTCTGTTTTAAAAAACTTGGAAAAAATGCCACAGAAACGTATGGAATGCTTCAGACTGCTTTTCGACCATCTTGCATGAATTGAGCATCAGTTTTTGAGTGACATAAGAGATTTAAGGAAGGCAAGGAGTCTGTGAGGGATGATGAGAGGTGTGGGAGGAGTAAGGAAGTCAATACACCAGAGATGATTGGCCAAACAGTTAGGGTTAGGGTTACTATGTTGAGGTTTTAAGGGAGTTCAGTAAGAGATTCCGTTGGAAGATGCCAGCACTCTTCAAATTGGGTCAGTGGCATTTCTACCGGGACAATGCACCAGTCCACAACTCCATCCTTGTCACAGACTATTTGAGCAAGATGGGCATCAAGACAGTTTGTCACCCTCCCTTTAGTCCAGACCTTGCTCCCTGTGATTTTTGGTTATTCCCTAAGCTCAGAGGCTGTCGTTATGAGACAATTGAGGAGATGAAAGAGGCTGTGGCGAAGATCATTAACATGCTCACACAAGAGGACTTCCATGGGGCCTTCCAGAAGTTGTTGTAACGGTACAACAAGTGCATTGCAGCCGGAGGGGATTACTTCTAAGGGGACTAGAGTTTCATGTGTGTACTATCAATACGAAAAAAGTCTGGAAACTTATTTAATGATCCTCATATGTCCCTTTACTGCTACACTTCATTCATGAATCTTAACTAGCACCTATTTAAAAATATTTATCATCTTTGCATATAAAAGATTTTGTAACTTCTGTTTTTCAACCAACTTTTCACTCAATTTAAAGAAATAAAATTTAGAAATTTGTAGATCAGATTTTTATTCAATCATTTTACATCATTAGAATCAGTTGATCAATCAATCAATATTCTAATTCTAATTGTTTTGCTAGAGATTTAAGGTTTTCACTCAAAATATTGAGATAATTCTCCTTTTTCATCATCCATTCAGTTTGAAACAATTCCCATTGACTTCAACAGCAAAATAACCCATAAAATTTTGCTGCATCCATAATTGATGTTTGATGTGTTATTCTTCTTATTGTAATCCTCCCATGTTTTCTTCCACATACTTGTCCTATCAAATAACTAAATATCAAAGAACTAAAATTTTTGTTCAGTCAAATAACAGAATAGGGTAGAACCTTATTCAAAAGGCTCCTCACAAACTTCAAATAATCATTTAAGTGCATTTTCTTTAATAATATATTAGTAGCTCTTCAATGCACTCACTCAATTAGCACCCAACAGACCAATTAAAGATCTGAATTACTAGACTGCATAAATGGGTGATTTATTTACTGTGGTGAAAGCCTGTGTAGAACTAGTCACACATTTCAGATGTGATAACAGAAAATTGGTGGACCAGTGTGCCATAGATTCTCTGAACCATATTCTTCAAGTTTTTTTATTCAGGGCTTTTCTTTCTCCTTGAGTGGTTGCTCTACCATAGTTTCAGACCCCATTTTGCTTTACTAAATTACCCGTAGCTGTGGAGGTAAGAGATGGAATTATGCCTTTACCAAAAGCATCAACACAATATAAAATGCAAACAATTTGGCTCATTTAGTGTGCTTCCATACAATAATAATTGTTATACTACACATAGATAGATACAGACACATACACCGACAAACACATAGGAGGCGCTTGTAGTGTAATGGATGTCATTATAGGAAATGGACATGGTGACCCAAGTTCAAACCCTGGATGAGGCTGTTTGCATTTTACATTGTGCTAATACCCTTGGAAAAGGTATGAATCCAACTATTCTTCCTCCAGCTATGGGAAGAAAAAGTAGGGCAGACTGGGCTCTTTAGCCTTGGCATGGCAACCAGTCTAGAAGAAGAAAAAATTCTCAATTCAGACCTGTTAAACATAGACCTTGTGTCACATCCAGCTCATGTGGAGGGGTTGATAAATACATACAGAGACATACACAGATACGTATACACAGACAGAGAAACACACACATACACAGACACACATTGTTGATCTTGCATAATTATTGACCAAGAAGCATGCACAACTAACCCAGGTAAATTGGTTTTCATTACTTTAGTTGTTACCTTAGAGCCTCATTAACATTCATTTCTTTGGTTCTAAAAATATCCTGTTGCTACCACACCATCTTTTGTGCTTCAATAAACCTGTACCTGATTATATTCTGAATAGATGATTTTTAGGACATTTAAATGCTTAGTATAATTTTATTGGAGATGTTAATGGTAGTTGATAATGTGTTTGGTGCTAGGCAGGATATTTAGCTGTGTTTTCATTCATCAAGTACAAATATTATTATTATTAGTATTGTTCTATTGTGGTAAGGAAGAGATACACAGTGAAAAAGAGTTAATTATTTATTAACTGAAGTGGAACAGTCCGACAAATATTATACGTCTTGCACTGTAGGTGTTACATCCGAAGTTGAACTTACTAATGACTGAGATCTTTCAGTACACTCAGTGTTCAAGAAATACGACGTCTTTTATACCTCTGAGATACCGGAAGTCATGTTGTATGAGCCACTATACAACAAGTATATCCATTGATACACTAATACTGAATAAACAGAAAGGAAGGATTTGGTTTGGTTTCTTTGTTTAATAGCATATCAACCTTTGCGGCTGGTTGGTTGGTTGTTTTGTTTTATGGCATATCAACCTTTTTTGGGTCATTTGATGCTGAATTAAGTCATTTTGATAAAAGTTTTAAACAATTCAGTTTAGTATAAGTATAGTTTTTTTTGTTTACACACAGTTAAATGTCAAAACAGTTCTATTTCAAACAATTTAGTTTAGCATAAGTACATAGTTTCAATGTCAAAAACAGTTCCATTTCAAACAATTCAGTTTAACATAAATATGTAGTTTAATCACCCAGTTAAATGTAAAAACAGTTAATTTCAAACAATTCAGTTTAGCGTAATTACACAGTTTAATTCTGTTTGACCCATAGAGAGGACCCTATCAGGTGCTACCACTCTGAGCCATAGTGGGCCTGGGAGTGATGGCAATAATAGGGTACTCCACATTCACCAAAGCTCCAGCATTACTGGAGCCTCCAGATCTAATTGTTTAGTGTCATATCCAATCATATATTGACTCAAGGTTTGAATTAACCAGTCTTGGAGAAAGACCACTCTTTCTGCAAGACTGGCTACTATTTTGCCTATTGCTGACCCTGTTCCAAATCAATAAATATGTATTTACTCAACCATTCTACCACAGGCAAGATGTGACACATTCAATTCAGAGTTTTCCTTCTCCTTGACTAGTTGCTGTGGCAAGTTTAAAGAGCCCCGTCTGCCATATTATTTATCTCTAGCTGGGGTAATAACAGGTGGATTCATGCATTTTCCCAAGTACATTAGTGTAATGTGAAATGCAAACAACTTTATCCAAGATTGAACTTAGGTCATTGAGTTCATTTCCTACAACAACAACCATTATCTCACACATTATCCCACACATTATCCCACTCTAGGACAATCAGTAACAACCAACTAGATTCTCTGGAGATTTACATGGCTCGAAGTAATCATTTACTAAGCTAAATTGTGATTCAATTCTAGAAATATGGAGCACCCAGTGAGAATCAAACTCTTTTATAATGGACTGCTAGTCTTGCTCAAAAACTATTACAAGTGAGGCACTAAAAACGAGGCAGACTTAGATTTTGCACAAGGTTAGAAACACGGAACACTTGCAGTGTGCTGATTAAAGTCTGTAGTTCATTATTTTTTGGGGGGTTTTTTTGTTCTTATTTTTATTTGTGATAGAAACAATTAGATAAAACAGATAAGAACTTGATAAGTGAAAACTTATTCAGGTGAGCCAATTAAAAAAGTTTCACTCATTTACAAACTGAAGAAAAATATAGGGCAATGAATTGCATCATTTTATTGGTCAATTTGTTCAGTTATAAATAATATCAACTAAGTTGTGAAGAAGAAACTCAAGCACCACTTAATTTAGATTGCGGCATCTCACCTACATTCTAATTTTGCACCAAAGGCAATTAGTCAAAGCTCTATGTTTAAGCATTTGCTTAGAGATTACAGAACAGTCATTTGTTTAACTGCTTGACCAGAGCCTCTTTGAATTTATTTTTCACTTAATTATATACTATATGGAAAATATGCCTCATTTTAAACTCATGGTTGAATGTGAGGAAAATCAATCTTCTTATATATAAAAAAAACAATGTGACTATATATACTTATATATACAAGGGAGTGTGAGAAAGTTCTTGTTCAGACCAAGATGAGAACGACATAGAGCCATGAAATTTACAAGTTCAGCTTTCAGTGAAACACACTTGACACATAGTTTCTTAAGTGTCTTTAACCCTTACAAAAAATTTGATAAAAATTAAGAATAAAAAGGTCAATCACTTCTTGGTTGTACAAAGAAGTTTTCAAAACCCTATCATATATGAAATGGTTGCCAGGCTTAATATATAGTGTTTTAGGCAGAAAAATGTAGAGCAATATCTCCATATTCCAATTATAAGATAAAATAGCATAAACTAAGACCATTCACAACTCAGAGTTTCATGCACATGATCTTCAGGTGAATTCATATCCACACATCTGAAATACATACTTATACAGTATATGTATGTATTTGCCCAACTTTATTGCCACAGACAGGATGTGACACAAGATCAATTTTTAAGTAGAGTACAGTTGGTTTGAATTCAGAGTTTTCCTTCTCTTAGATTGGTTGCCTAAACAAGGCTAAAGAAAACAGTCAACTCTACTATTTACTCACAGATGGAGAGAGAAAAGATATGGATTCATGCCTTTTTAAGAACATTTGGCCTAATGGTCAGAGTGTTCATCAATGGCCCGGGAGACCTGGGTTCAATCCTAGGTCGAGTCATACCAAAGACTCAAAAAAATGGTACTTGATGCAACCTTGCTCAACACTCAGCATTATAAGGTAAGGATCAAGGGTAAAGTGGAGCAATTCAGGGAAAGGAGTAGCGCCCTCCCATTCACCTTGGTGTAGTAGCTATCGAAAAGGGATCCTTCGGGTCACCCTTGACAAATGTCACAAACTTTACTTACTTGGTGCTATTAGAAATACAGTATTGAGCAGGATCTGAACTTGGTTAACCTATTCCATTTGCTACAATAAAACCATTACACTAAATGCACTTCTAGTTTATATATATATATCTATAAATACCCTATCCGGTGGCAAAAGCTGCTCGGTAGCGCCAGGAGTGGCAGTACCGCCTTGAGCTACCAAAACCGTGTTATCACCCTGGTTGGCGGCTGATGAGGCTAGGGTATCACACATGCTTTCATACGTTGTATGATGAAAAAAAAAAAAAAAAAAATTAAATTTATTTATAAAGTAAGTAAAATAGGCAGCCATAGTCAAGGAGGACTCAAAGGCTCTCTTTTCAGTAGCTTCTACACTGAGGAGTAGGAGAGAGTGCTACTCCTTTCCTTGGATTGCACCACTTTACCCTTGATCTGTACCTTATAATGCTGAGTGTTAAGCAAGGTGGTATCAAGTACTATTTTTGAGTCTTTGCTATGACTTGACCTGGGATTATACCTTTGGTCTCCCAGACCATTGGTGAGCATTCTATCCACTATGCTAATGGCCCACTTTTATATATATATATATATAAATCCTCAAAAATAAATGCATACATAATACTCAGGTAGCTCCACTAATTGGGTAGGGATATGATGGGGGATTCAATCAATTATGGCTTGGCTTTGTGAACGAAGATCAAGAAGAAGGTAATCCTCGCTAACTACAGCCACATTCATAACGGATAAGACTGATGCAGGACAAGCAGGCATGTTCATGGTTGATAAGGCCAATGTGAGACAAGAAGGCAAATTTGTGGCTGATAAGGCCAATATGAGACAAGAAAACAAATTTGTGACTGATGAGGCCAATGTGAGACAAGAAGGCAAATTTGTGGCTGATAAGGCCAATGTGAGACAAAAAAACAAATTTGTGACTGATAAGGCCAATGTGAGACAAGAAAGCAAATTCGTGACTGATAAGGCCAATGTGAGACAAGAAGGCAAATTTGTGGCTGATAAGGCCAATGTGAGACAAAAAGGCAAATTCGTGGCTGATAAGGCTGATGCAAGAGAAGCAGGCCCAGTCACAGTGACCACAGCAGAAGATCTAGTCAAGGATGAATGGAATAGTGTTGTGGTTTCTCCTCACATACTTTTTGTCTTTGAGGGTGGCTCAGTGAGTGTTTTCAAAGGAGGTTATAATATGGTTGGTGATAAGATGCCAGGAATCACAGTTCTTAGCTAGGATGGACTATTGGTGATGGTCAATGTGACAAGCACCAGGGGATTTTTTAATAAGTTTTTTTGGAATACTTCTTTGGTACTTCTCCATCATAATGGCTAGATGAAAGCTTGCTGCACAGTATAATTCTGGGCAGGCTATGATTCCCCATCCTACATAGCTGACACTTCAGTAGTATAGCTTTGTAGTGAATAGAAAAAAGAAAAATAAGTTCAAGAAAGGCAGAACTTCCCAGAAGCCCCTGATATAAAGTAGGGGTGATGCTTGTATGAAAAAAGAACCATCCCTGCACAAAAGAGAAATTCACTCTCACTTCAGCAGGACCCCTCAGACTGAAAGGGCCCTCTTTCATGCAGCTGCTAGCAGCAAACACCTAAGTGATTAGGTGTAGTAGCCTGACACTATGTCTGCTGCTAGTGAACCAACATACCGAAACAAGCAACCTAAGATCATCAATTTGAACTTATCAACCACCAAAAGCGACTAGTATATTTTAACGCTTTGTCTGGGTGATGCAACCATTTCAATTGGTTTCAAGAAGAATTTCCCCACCCAGAGAAAGGTTGTTAAACCCAGAACTAAAGTTCAAAATAAAAAGGTATCATTATCCCCCTTTCTTCCTTAAAAAAAGACCAAAACCTCATTACCCTTACAGCTTCAATGCAAGTGATCTTAGCCTTTTCATTGGTGACAAAGATTGATAAATCATTCATGAATTAATAAAGTATGTAAATCAAAAATGAATCAATAAAATAGAAAAATGAAACAAAATAAAAATATCTTTTTCCACCAAAAGTTTAATTTTCAACCTCAAAAAGGAGAATTTGGCTACTTTCAGTACCTGCCAATGCACAGGACATACATGTATTTGTAGACTTCTCAAAGCCAACAGTCCAGATTATCATATTTACCCAACCCCTCCACTCAGACAGGATATGACACAAGGTCAGTTTTTAAGCGGAGTTTAACAGGTTTGAATTTAGAGTTTTCCTTCTCCTAGACTAGTTGCCTCACCAAGGCTGAAGAACCTACTATTTACCCATAGCTGGAGGGAGAATCATTGGATTCATACCTTTCCCAAGGGTATTAGTGCTATGTGAAATGCAATCAGTGTCGTCCAGGATTTGAACTCATGTCGCCGTGTCCATTTTCTGCGACGATAACCATTACACCACGGGCACCTCCAGTCCAGATTATATAACTTTTAGAAGACTATTTCTTTAATTGAATAAAAAGAAAAAGTTCTTTTATTAGGATAACCTACAACATTATAAAAGAAAGCAAGAGAAAGAAAGCATAAAGCATATGAAAGCAAGAAAACATAAAAAGAAAGAAAGACTTGGAAGAAGAAACCAGAAAAAGAAATAAACAGAAAAAGAGAGAAAGAATTGAAAGAGATGGTGAGAAGAGAGAAGAGTGAAGTAGAGAAAGTTGTAGTCATGCTGAAAGCATTAGTTACAATCAGATCACCCAAGTTAAGCAATAAAGAGCCCGTTCATTACTTAAATGAGTAGGATCAGCAGGTATTGGTTTGGTTTGGTTTGGTTTTATGGCATATCAACCATTGTAGGTTATTTAATGCCAAATCCGTTTTTTGGCCTTGTGGGTAGAGTGTTCGCCAATGGTCCGGAAGATCTGGGTTCAATCCCAGGTCGCGACATACCAAAGACTTTAAGAATGGTACTTGATACCTCCTTGCTTAACACTCAATAATATCAGGTATGTATCAAGGGTAAAGAGGAACAATCCAGGGAAAGGAGTAACACCCTCCCCTACGTCTTGGTGTAGTAGCTATTGAAAAGGGAGCCTTCTGGTCGCCCTCGACTTTGGTTGCCAACTTTACTTTTTACTTATTTCAAACAATTCAGTTTAGCATAAGTAAACTGTTTAGTTCTATTTAACCCCTGGATAGGACCCTATCAGATGTTACTACTCTGGATCAGAGTGGACCCATGAGCGATGGCAACAATAGGGTAGTTCACACTCCCCAAAGGTCAAGCATAACTGGTTCCTCACCATCAGATTGTTTAGTGTCATATCCAAGACACTCATTGGCAGAGTTTTACCCCTCTGTAGAGATGCAGTAAGTGTATTCTACAGCCCCTGCCAACTGGGCCACAGCAAGTATTGTAAGCAACCTAAAGCCTGTGTGCCAAACTAAGCAAAGGTTTGTCATGATTATGACATTAAACAGCATCTAATGGTGGGGCTCCTGAAGTTTGGGAATGTAGAGTACCCCTTCATTGTTATTATACTCAGGTCCACTCTGATCTGGAGTGGTAATAACTGTTAGGGTCTCATCTATGTGTCAAATAGAACGGTTTAATAAGGTAAAACAGATTACTGAATTAAGTGTGTGTGTGTGTGTGTGTGTGTCTTGAAATTTGAAACTGATCCAAATATTTGCTTTCACAGAAGTCTCCCTTTGCTCAGTATCAAGCTCACAGAACTAATCTCCACCAACAAAAAATGTCTTTGCTTAGTACAATCTTCACCAACAAAAAAATCTCACTTGTTCTCTCGTACATGGTGGTTTTATGTCTGGCTGGTATGTTCACTTTGAAAAATTTGCATATGCCACTCTCACAAATTCTGCTTGCTTGAGACTGCATTTTATCTTAAACTGAGGCCATATTTCTTTTTTCTCTTAAGCCTACTGCACATATTTCAGGCCAGGCATATATGTGCTCACTTTGCCATACAGGGTAAGTTATCTTTTCTTCTACATAAGGATTATTATTTGTAATTTAGATTCCTACAGCTGTGTACAAATTGTTTGTATTAGATAGGAATACTTGATAAGTAGAATTACTAATGTTAAATAGCAATGCTGGAAACCATTTAACAGTGTGCAAACAAATGAGCTCTAAGAACTTTTTAAAAAATAAAGTTACCCACAAACAATTTGCTTAGAAATTATATATATATATATATATATATATAAAGATTTGGCATCAGATAACTCACAAGGGTTAATATGTTTTAAAACATAAGCAACTAACCTAAGCAAAGCTTGGTAAATAACAACAGTATTATGTCTGTTCATGTGAAAATTTTGTTAAATATGTATTAATACCAGAAAAAAAATGCTATATCAAAAGCTTTCTTTTGGCCAAGTTTTTGTTGGGCTTTTCATACAATCTTGAAAGCTAAAAACAAACATTGCTACCATTACATTTTTTTTTTTTTTTTTTGCTGAGTAGAAATAGTAAACATATTTTATTCAAAACAGAAAGTCGGGTCGGTCCTGTAGGGAGACAAGAATAATTGACTTCCTTGAACCATAGGTGTGTCTTTCCACATCACATGTCAGTGATCTCATGAGAATTCATATTTCTTAATCTTTCTTTTTTTGAGTCCTGAAAGTGAGTAGAGGTAAGTTTCCAACTTCTATTCATTGATCATATTGAAGTTACCTCCCTAATATAGTAAAAGCAATAAGGTACTAACTATCACAATGCGATTCAGTGAGCATCTAGTAGGCAGACAAAGAAACAAGCCATAATTCAGTACAGTCACTGATATTTGTCAAGTACCCCATATACATATGAGTATGGCACATGAAATTTTTATTGTGGCAACCAGGCACAAGACCATAGCTCACATACACTCAGTGGTTCCAAAAATGCCTTGAGCCTCATCAGCATTCCCCTAAGAGGGACACCAGGTGATAAACTTAGCCCCTCCAGAGAGGGTTAGAGCCTGTGGAAACGGTCCCCTGAGGCTCAAGGAGTGCTGGTCTCAGTCACAATATGCGAATGCTGGGCGTCCCCGGCATCCACATCAGGCTGCCTCAACTGACTGCCACCAAGCCAAAACACACCCAACCCGATCTGCGTATCAGTGAACACAGCTGGCCGAAGCGCGTCATGGCTTAGTGGACCAGTAGACTCAGTAAAGTCTCTGGAAGCATAATGCATAATATCTATCTAGCACCATATCCACAGCATAACCAGCAGCCAATCAGGACTCAAGGAATGAGATCCCCCAGGTGCAAAAATGGAATATTCCAGAGTACCATAAATACAGATTGTTTCATGCACAAAGCCGACATAATTGGCTAGTCTGTCATTGTTGTTGCTCAACTCAACAGTATGCTGACTTGCCCAAGTCAACAGATCAGAGTAGAAACCTTTGTCTACAACTCTGGCAAGATATTTCATTTCACTTTGTTAGGGAAATGCAAACTAACAAAGACAAGTCAAATCTTTTCACCATTTTTACATCTCTTTTTTACATAGTTTGTTCATGGACATCATGTATACAATTTACCTATTTGGAACACATTGTTTATTATTATGTGGTTATATATATATATATATATATATTGTTGGTCAAACGAGAGAAAAGTAAATATTATTAGATGAATAGGTTCACAAGTGAATTTGGTATTTAAGATTTTTATTTTTTATAACTTTACTCTATACATGTTTCTGACTTCATAGTCATCTTCAGGAGGCTAATCTTCAGGATCATTTTGAGACTATATAACTAAATGAACACACAAGTATATTGATAAACATTGATATTGCAACTAAGTATGAAATGTTTACCTGTTCAAAATCGTTGAGGTTCTTTCGTGTAAGATCTCGCCTGTATTGAAACATAAAGTACAGTAGCTATGAGTCAGTACTCAGTTATGTAACACAATGAGTTATGAGCTGATGTAAGATTTTATGGACATTGGGGCATTCCATTACACACATGTGGTTAAGTCCATTCTCTAGACAGTGATTGGTTGCTGGCCCAGTGAATGGATATATTAGTGTGTATATATATATATATATATACCAGCTTGCTTCAGTCATGTCACAGGCTTGGTATTGATTTACCGCCCATTTTATTTTTTTGTCTGCCAGCTGGACATTAGCTGGGGCCACTGAGCCAGTAAGTGTTATTATTGTTGTTTATTCTGCATGTTAGAGCAGTGACTTCTACAAAAATGACTGTGAAGATACATTTTTGTACTATATATCAAATGGAGACCATAATTACTGAACAGACTAAAAATGAAAAGCTGACATGCAGTTAAACTGGCCAATTAATAAACATTAATAGACACAGAACATATAAAAATAATCTAGACATGGAACATACAAAAATCTAGGAATTGAAAAGTCAGTATATACCTTACCCCTGTACCTACACCCACCAAGTTTTCACCACTGACATTATAAGTTTAATCTACTTCTGATCATTCATGATTAAGATATCAACTTTTTCGAAATAACATTTTAAATTTATTGCCATAATCATTTTCTTTTACCAAATGCAAAGTAAAATCTTTCATTTATAAAAGCATATCTTTCTTTGAATTTCATTTTTTTTTATTCTTCTGACTACTATTTTACTTTTTACGAATTTTTTACACCAACTGTAACTGCTGGTTTTTACTGAAGTCGGAGTAACTACAAGTCCTCGATTTCCAGGACTCTTCTGAGTATCCTAGCCAGTTTTAACAGTGCGATGTTCTACATAGTCTCTATTCTTCTTCTGTTCTCCAGTTCCTGCAATCTCTTTTCTATGTTCTTTGGAATTGTGCCAAGGACCCCAACTATCATTGATATCACCATTACTTTCATGTTCCACGACTTTGTCAACTCCCTTGCAAGGTCCTTGTATCTGTCTGTCTTTTTACTTTCTTTCATTTTCCCTCTATGGTCTGCTGGAACAGCAAAAATCACTTGTTGATAAGTTCTTTTCTTATCAAATGATACTTGTTCTGATCTTTTGACATAGATTGGGTGATCTGTTTGTATCTCAAAGTATTATTATTATTATCTGCATAAAGTCATTGGGGTGCTTTGCACATATTTGTTCAAATGACCTCGATTTTATCCAGTCTTTTTTGCTTTCACTAGTTAGGTCACCACATCACTTTAGCGGTTGTCTTCTGAGTCTTCTGTTTGTTAATTCATTCTTGTACAAATAGTTAACATAGCTGGTATTGTCTTTGTACAGCACATGATCAAACCACTGCAATCTTTTCTTACTAATGTCAGTAGTATTTCATGGTCACTCCTTATATCCTCCATTTTAATGTGATTAATGTGAGAAACTACCTCTATAGTCCTGGGGCAACTGTTCCCAAATCCAATCAGTTTTCTGTTGTCTTCCTCCTTCGAAATCCAATTTTTTTAAGTATATATAGTCATTAGAACTGTTGTATTTCTTTTATGCATGTCTCAATATACTGTAACTAGTTTTCAAAGAAAAATATGTTGGAATATTGTTAATTCTGTACTCCACTGAGAAAAAAACCATTCATTTTACCAAAAATTATCTTTTAATATAATCTCTTAATTTTTCAGTACACTTCAATTACTTTCTTATCACCAAGACATCGCCAGCTTGTTTGTCCAACTTCTATTGCTACTCTTATGGAGGATGTACCATTCATTGGTTCTACCAATGTTTCCAAAGAGATTTCATTTTGCCATTTCAAAAGAAATATTGGACCTTCCACATTTATAGTCCCTTAACCATAGCTTGATAAGAGAGCTTGTTTGATAAGTTATAGTTATTGTCAACAACCAATCGGGACACACAAGACATGTATCATTAGACTAAATCTTGCCACCCAATTTCAGTGATTACAAGAGTAAATCTTTCATTTCACATCATACAAGTAAGACATATTCTAGACACCAACTACTACAGAAGCTATTGACCATTTTAAAAGTCAAACTACAAGTTGGGCAGAGATGCTTAACTCATTAATATATGTGACAAGATTAGTTACGCGAGCACAATTAGGTTGCAACCTACACATTACATATTAATAGCACTCTATACTGCAACTTACACATTATATTACATATTAATTATATTATGTATTAATTATATTACATATTATATTACATATTAATTATATTACATATTAATACCACTTCATAATGCTGTGTGTTAAGCAAGGAGGTATCAAGTACCATTTTTTGAGTCTTTGGTATGACTTGACCTGGGATTGAACTCCAGTCTCTTGCGCCATTGGTGAATACTCTAACCATTATGCCAATGGTGCAGTCAAACACATTGTAGGAAGACAAAAATAATTGTATTCTCTTGGATTGAGGACATTTCTTTCCATCTTACATGTCCGTTGATCAGGTGAGAATTGAGACCTCTTTATCTTTTTTTTTGGTTTCCTTTTTTGAAGGAATAAGACGTAACTATTGTCTCCACTCTTGGAGCAAAGTGGACATGTTTTTCTCCTCTGTTCATTGAACAGAATAGAGGCCTCTAAGGTACTTTATTTCACCTCATTATTGAAATGAAAACCAGAGCGGGTAAGTAAAACTTTTATTATTTTCTACCACTTTTTATACACAGCTTGTTCATGGAACAAATGTTGCATCTTTTTCAAGAAAATCAATAGTGATGGGTCCTTTCATGTCCCAGAAGAGGTTGAAATGGGGTTTCCAACTGTCATGTGACACCTTATATGACCCCTAAATGACACACCAATTATCCAAGGGAGATAATTATTGACAACTGTGTCTGGAACTTTTTCTCTCCTGTAGAGTCAGAGTGTTTCCACTCCATGGACTGTCTTTTTGGATCAGGCTCTTCATTGCAGATCCATGTTTAGCCCAATTATAAACATTTTTTTTTATGAAAACAGACTTTTCCATACTCATCACACATTGTTTTGTAATTTTCACATGGTTCTTACCTCTCAGCCACCAAATGTTTGATAATAGACCTCTATTTTAGCCTGGAGCACTTTGATTGGCCACCATTTTGAATAACCTCCAAACAAATATTTTTGTGAGATTTGAATAATTTTTGCAATAAACCAATTCCAAACAATGCAGAGTTTATATTCATAAAAATATTCTGCAAAAAAATTTCAAAAAACTCCCGTTATTTATTGAATATAAAATGATCTTCAAGGAGGTGCCCGGGGTGTAATGGTTATCCTCGCAGGAAATGGACACGGTGACACAAGTTCAAATCCTGGACGAGAATGATTGCATTTCACATAGCACTAATACCCTTGGGAAAGGTATGAATCCAATTATTCTCCCTCCAGCTATGGGTAAATAGTAGGACAGACTAGGTTCTTCAGCCTTGGTGAGGCTAGTCTAGGAGAAGGAAAACTCTAAATTCAAACCTGTTTAACTCTGCTTAAAAAATTGACCTTGTGTCATATTCTGCCTGAGCGGAGGAGTTGGGTAAATATGATAGAATGATCTTCATAATATTTATAAATACATGTTTTTTTTTATCTGATATTCTCTCTTCATTATCCTTGTATTCACACTTGTTTCTATTATTTATTTCACTTTTATTACTTTCCACTCTTTGTTCTGCAAGCAACATTTATAAGAAAGGAGAAAAATACTAAAATGAATAAACCTAAGCTCTCACATAAAGGGAAGATTTGTAAAGGAAAGTTATAGAAAATTTTTGTACAAACCCCAAATGTACAAAATACTGACCACAACAAATTCGAACATAAAGGAATTGCAGCAACCATTGACTTCAAAGATTAATTAATGATTTTGTTATCATTGTTAGCTCACTGTTATCTCCAGTCAGACCATGATGGTCTGTGCGTGTAGGGCTGAATGGACATTCATCCTTTTCCATTCGGAGAAATAGTCCTGTTTGTCCTTGAGTTTAATTCTTTTTTTATCTAATTACATTCTGCAGTCTCTTCTTGGATAGTTAGCAATCAACAATCCTTCAGGGTAAAAGTTCACACCTCCAACACAAATATTAAACTGAGATTTATCAAGTTCCTCATAGGACACAAGGTCTATTTAATGTGGGATGCACAGCAAGAAGCAAGCCTCCTGTGGTTAGTGGGGGTTGCAAAAATTGCTAATGTTCCTTTAGCATTCCCTTTTTAGAGGTATCTCAGGCACCAGACAATCAGCCTCAACCTTTTAGGCAAGTGGGTAGGTGCTGCATGAAAAGAAGGATCCTGGAACTGAGCTGATTAATGTTGTAACACTTAGACCACCCAGCACAAATGCCAGATGGTCACAAATGTTTATACCTGGATTTAACACCCATAGCATTAAGATGTGACACAAGATTAGTTCAATGTGATGTGCCCCATAGGAAACAAGCATCTCAGTGGTTGCTGTAACACTTAGACATAACACTTGGGGCAAATGCCAAGTGTATTTATTTGACTCCCCATAAGTCCAAAATGGGACACAAGGTTGGATTAATATGGAGTGCTATACAGGAAGCAAGTATCCTGCAAAGCTGATACAAAAATTATTGAGATTCCATCTGCATTTCACTTTTGGGGTGCCTCAGGCACTGGTTAGTAAAACCCAGCCTTTACACCTTTTAAGGAAAGCAGGTATTGCCTGAAAGAAAAGCTCCCTGGAACTAAGCTAATTGATTTTCTCTCTCACAAATGTTAACCTAAGTACTCACTTTAATATGAGAGTTAGGCCCCTTTGATAATTGGATGTTTGGAGGAAAAGGTTAACCACCAGAGCTTGCATTGTAAGAATATTTACATGGCAGTGCTTCTACTGAACAATTAACCAATCATAGCTAATGTTTTGTATATATATATATATATACATATGAGGGTCGTTCAGAAAGTTTTAAGCTTCACTCAGAAGAAGAGCATAGCTGAACATTTTTATAGTGGAAACACACTACCACTTCGAATGAAAGTAGAAAAAAACTAATTTAGATTTCTGACTTAATTTCTGTGCAGGTGAGGCTCATACAAAAGTGAAAAGTATACAACAAATCTAAAATATGGATGAGACTTAGAACTTTTTCAACATCCCTTGTATATATGTGTGTAGTTGTGTGTGTGCAAGTGTGTCATCATCATCATAATCAAGTTATTTGCCTTACTTGGATGGTTTTTGAGATCGGAGGTAAATGGCTGTATAGCTGTTGTTTCATGTGGTATTGCTTCTCAGATTTGTTCAAAATAACTCATAGCGTCCTTGTGTAGTTCCCATCAAGCTTTTCCTCTATGAGTTTTGTTAGTGTTCATGTGGTGCATCCATACAGTAGTACTGACACAGTCACAGCTTGGAAGAAATCCCATTTTATTTTATCAGAGAGATCAGACTTCCATATGATTAATAAACTATCAATAACAGTCCATGCACTACCATACAAATATTCTAACAATGCCATTAATGCTGATTAACCTCTTTCTCTGAACATCCAGTTATTCTTATATTGAAAGGAGCATTGATCAAATTCAAAGAATAACAGTCTTGTTACTTTTATTATGAATAGTTAATTGGGTGACTTTAGCTAAGGCTTACATGTCATCGGATAAATAATGAATACCATCAAACAATTAGAAACTTGTTGACATTAGTTTTATCAAAAGTTATGATTCCAAACTATATTTTCAATTCCTGATCCTTATCACAACTATCTGGGGTTTATTTTGGGCAGAGTTGGTGGGTGCTGGTTTTACTCCAGTTTTATTCAGTTAAACCAAAATTAATTTCAGGTTTGCACCCAGGCAGTTCTCAAATGCATCCAGGTGCTAATTTAGCTTACCCTTCCTAATTAACCTTTACACAGTAACCCAATATAGATAAAAAGAAATCAGTATAGATCAGAGAACAGTCCAAGATAAGATATACCTTAGAAATTATCAAATAACAAAACTGAAAGTGAGCAGGACGCATAGCTAGAAAGGATGATAACAAATGGTGCCCAAGAAATAACAAATGTAGCTGGAAAAGACTTGACAGAAAGTCGAGAAGTTAGATAGGGCAGTTAGTTGTGAATACAAGGCAGGAGCTAGCATAATCGAGGTTGTCATGGGCCAGCGAATGAAAGATAGTATAAAATTTGATTATATTTGCACATAACATAGCACAAAGAATTCTACTATAGTTGCACACTGCATCCCTCTAGGAATGTGACTATCATTGCACATGGCAGAAAAAGAGTTAAATGTCACCTCTCTTATTCATCAGACAATTTTTAAATCGAGCCTCAGTTTTTGAGTGGCATAAGAGATTCAAGGAAGGCAGGGAGTCTGTGAGGGATGATGAGAGGTGTGGGAGGAGTAAGGAAGTCAATACACCAGAGTTGATTGGCCAAACAGTTAGGGTTACTATGTTGAGGTTTTAAGGGGGTTCAGGAAGAGATTCTGTCTTCAAATCGGGTCAGTGGCATTTCCGCTAGGACAATGCACCAGTCCACGACTCTATCCTTGTCACAGACTATTTGACCAAGATGGGCATCAAGACAACTCATCACCCTCCCTATAGTCCAGACCTTGCTCCCTGTGACTTTTGGTTATTCCCTCAGCTCAGAGGTTGTCATTATGAGACAATTGAGAAGATGAAAGAGGCTGTGGCGAAGGTCATTGACACGCTCACGCAAGAGGACTTCCATGGGGCCTTCCAGAAATTGTTGGAACGATACAACAAGTGCATTGCAGCCAGAGGAGATTACTTCAAAGGGGACAAGAGTTTCATGTGTGTACTATCAATAAAAGTTCTCATACGAAAAAAGTCTGGTAACTTATTTCATGATCCTCATAGTTTTGTATTTAGCTCCTACCGGACATTGGCATAATGGTTAGAGTGTTTGCCAATGGGCCGGGAGACCTGGGTTCAATCCCAGGTTGAGTCATACCAAAGACTCAAAAAATGGTACTTGATGCTACCTTGCTTAACACTCAGCATTATAAGATAAGGATCAAGGGTAGAGTGGAACAATCCATGTAAAGGATTGGCACTCTCTCCTACACCTTGGTGTAGTAGCTATCGAAAAGGGAGCCTTCAGGTCACCCTCGACTACAGTCGCCAACTTTACTTTTACTTATTTAGCTTCTGCTTTTATATCATCCATATTTTTTTGTATCCTTTTCATAACAACTTTCCTGTTGTGAATCAGTTGAACAGTTTAAAAAAATCTTACTAGTACACCAGCTGCTGCAACTGGTGTATTTATTAATTCACCTGTCTTATTATCTTTTTTTACTGTTCTGATGTTTTTGTCAATTTTAGTTTTTTATTTTACATCTCTGAATAATGGTTTACAGTTGTATTTGATATTTTTAACAATTTTATTTTCGTGTTCCAATTTTTCCAATTCATTCAGCTTACATAAAGCATTTTGATAGTTTTCCATACTTGGGATAATTCCAAATTCTTTCCAAGCTTTTTCTTTTTTCTTTTCTTTTACACAAAAGCCAATAACAGCACCAATGTAATTTTTCTAATAAATCTCTTTGTTTAGAAAATTTTATAATAACTTCAAGAATATTTTTCATTATTAATTTTATCTTTCTATTTAATACTTCATTTTATTAACATCAAGTGTATTAGAATCATAATTCCAATCAATATTGTCTTCTTTTTCTGACACTAACTTTTTGGAAAGTTTAGACCACTTTCTCTGTTTTCTGTTTATCTATTCAAATCCTGATTTCACTTTAACTTTTATTTCATTATATGGATGATTAGATTTACCAAACAATGCTATTAAACTTACATTTATTAAACATTTTTTATATGAAAAAAATTGGTCCAATATAGGTTTTTTCTAATCTGTTTCCCACTAGTTTACATCTTGTATCTTCTTCCATAAACCAATGCAATACTTTTGTGGTAAACAAATCCAAATATTCATTTTGTATTCTATAAATGAATGATTTTGTTCCTGTAAATTAAGAATTGACTTATATGCTAGATTTATTTGTTCCCTTGTGTATACAAGGAAATAAATTTTTTTCTATTCTTAAGCCTGGAACTTTTTGAAGTTGTTACATAAAAATCATGAAAATGAAATAATCAAAAAAAGACAATGATCGGTTTGAAGATATGGCAGAGGCGAACACTATCAAAATCATATTTATGTATGAGATACTTTGAATTATTTAATAGACCAGCAATATGATCATGGTATGAAATTTGACAATATTTGTATGAAGCATTGTATATGGCATTCTACTATAGTTATACACAGCATGGTTTTGGGGAATTTGACTATCAGAGAGAACAATTTTTTTTCTATTCTAAAATCTGGAACTTTTTGAAGTTGTTACATAAAAATCATGAAAATAAAATAATAAAAAAAGGTAATGATAAGTTCGGTCATGGATAAACTAATGGATTATCATATGAAATTCATATTTACACATTGCTTAGCACTCTACTATAGTTGCATACAACATGACTTTAGAAATTTCCCTATCTTAGGGCACCAATTTATTTCAATTCTTAAGTCTAAAACTTTTTAAAGATGGTAGAGAAAGATCATGAAAAGGAAATAAAAAGACTGGTAAAGACTGGTTGGAAGGCATTTAGTAAAAATAGAGATAATAATGAGTGTTATATAATTATGGAATGATTTTTTTATATTAATCATTTTTCGTTAATTATATTTCATCATTCAGTTTGGTTGGGCTTTGAACTATTTGGCTCTTAGTTCAGGTGCACAGACATTGGGTACAGTTTATGCTCGTGCGCAGAGGATATGACAATCACAATTGTCATTATAAACCCCAGATAGGAAATGGGCCAGGAGTGTGAATGACGTCATGCCCGGAAGCAATGGGCTGAGAATTTGGGTATTTTGAAAAATACGAGTTGGGTACTCGACTATAGGCGAGTTGAGTTGGTAATTTACTGGGAGCCAGTCCAGTTGAGTTTTACTGAAGGCAGTCGAGTAGGGTACTTGACTGGGGCCAGTCCAGTTGGGAGTTGACTATGGCCATGTCGAGAGTTGAGGTTGAGAAGTTGAAGTCTGACCATGGAGTTCTGCAGATCTCTACCGACAGCGATCTTAAAGACTATGAGATGTGCCAAGCATTTGAGTTTTGTTAGTACAGAAGGATTAAGAATTGTGTCTCTCTCTCCTCGTGTTGAAGAACCAAACTTAGAAGTCAAGAAGTTAATAAACATTCGTACCTGAACAACAGAGTCACCTGTGTATCTGAGTCCGCCTGTGTTTTTGCATATGTATAACGTTTGTGATTGATATGGCTATACAACAATGCTTAAAATGTAAAGTATACTGTCAGCATATACATACCAGTTATATGATTGTGAAATATGGAAGTTAAATAAATAACTAAATTCACAGAGAGATCAATGGAAAGGACAACATGAGGATAAAAGTAAGTAAAGTTGGCGACCTTAATCGAGAGTGACCCGAAGGCTCCCTTTTCAATAGCTACTACACCGAGGTGGAGGGAAGGGTGCTACTCCTTTCTCTTGATTGCTCCACTTTACCCTTGATCCTTACCTTATAATGCTGAGAGTTAAACAAGGTGGCATCAAGTACCATTTTTTGAGTCTTTGGTATGACTCTAGAGGTGAAATAGTGGGGTTTGCAAGGAAGATGTGGTAGAATCAAGTTTGTCTTGGACCAGCAAATGGAACAGTATAAAATTCTGCTATTTGCACATAGAATAATACAAAGAATTCTACCATAGTTATACATTATATAGCTTTACAAATTTGATTATCATTGCACATAGTAGTAAAAAGGGTTGTGGCCAATTCTTGTAATCACACAATTTTAAAACATAAAAGAAAATTTTTTTAAAATACTAATATTTAAAAAAATACTAATAAAAGTTACTAATATTTCTTTAACAGACAAGAAGTCATGACTTCTTCCTTTACCATCCTCTATGTCATGAGTTACAACAATGACGTATTTAATGCGGGCAACACAAGATCATGGTATATGTGGGGTTGTACTCACTTTGGACTGCTGTGTTGGATGAGGGTTGTTCAGAGAGTGGTAAATGTGACATACAAAGCACAGCTCAGCTCTTCACCTCTACTTTTTGCAAAGTGTAGTTGAATTCTTGTTTGTTTTTAGGTTTCCCAAGAGGCAAGCAGGTTCCCAACTCCTTTCTGGATGAAAGATATCTTGCTCGTCATGTTAATACTAACCAACACAAATGCAAGGAATTTCAGTTTTATTGCTATCTTTTATTATTTGTCTATTGATAATCAGTTAAAATACTTCTGAAGCCAGAATGAAAAAAGAGAGAGTGGTTAACAGATATTTCTCATGGCTCATTTTTAATGCAAATTAGACTCTTTGATTAGGGAGATCAAAACTTTCTGACTGTTGATGTTGATACTCTCCAATCATATAAGGATATGGCCCTGTATATATAAGCAAACCAAGTAATTAAAAGCTAATTAATCATAATCATCATTTAAGTCACCAACATCTTATTTCTAATTTGTCACTGACCAGCATTTTTTCCTTAAGATTCAGCCCAGTCAGCTGGGGCTGGACAATACACTGACTGCATCACTGCAGAGGGGTAAGACCCGCTCCAATAAGTGTCCTGGATATGACACTAAACAATCTGATGGTGAGGCTCCGGGAATGCAGAGTACCCCTTTCCTGCCATTACTCCCAGGTTCACTCTGGCCCAGAGTGGTAGCACCTGATAGGATCCTATCTATGGGTCCAATAGAACTAAACAAAAATGACATGCTAAATTGAATTGTTTTAACTAGAACAGTTTGATCATTTAACTCTGATTCAACAAATTACTGATGTTTAATGAATTGTTAGTGATACATAGCAATACTTGGATACATTTAATTTTGTTAACTTATGCTAAATTGAATTGTTAGAAATATAAGAGTTGGATCATTGAACTTCTTTTATCTGCAAAATGTATTTACAAATCAGATATTTAATGTATATTAAATGACAATTCCTGTTTTTATAAAAAGCAGGATTTGGCATTAAATAACCAAAAATGGTTGATATGCCATAAAACCAAACCAAACCTTAAGATTCTAAATATCATTATAAACTTTTGTCATTTATTTTGTCTTTGGGCGGACTGGTGATTTTGTTTGATTATTTATTTATCTATTTTTTTGTTGAGCCACACTTTCATTTGTTTAGTTTGACTGAGTCATTCTTTTATTTATTCCTTCATCAAAACAAGTCTTAAACCAAGCAGTACCATCCACCTCCTGAAATAACATAACATTTATTTAATATTTTGATGTTTGCTCACATAAACTTTCAAGAATTTAACCAACAACATTGGAGAAGCCTTAATGTCAGTAACACAACCCCATAAACAAAACATTTAAAATTTGATATGACAACAAAGTTAGCCTGTTTCACATCAACATTTGAGCTAAAAGTTATAAATATTTTCCAACTCAATGAATGAGAAGTGTTTCCTGCATTTAATTCTCTCTCAAAATATGACAGATGAGCAATTCTCAATCACAATTTTGCACCAAACTCTAGGAATTCTAATTCTGATGCTACACAAGTTTTTTTTTGGGGGGGGTATAGATGGGGTAATGGTTTACAGTAGAGAAAATAGAAGTAACAAGTTACGAGGATCATTAAATAAGTTTCCAGACTTTTTTTGTATGGGCACTTTTATTGATAGTACACAATGAAACTCTAGTCCCCTTCCAAGTAATCTCCTCTGACTGCAATACACTTGTTGTACCGTTCCAACAACTTCTGGTAGGCCCCATGGAGGTCCTCTTGTGTGAGCGTGTCAATGACCTTCGTCACAGCCTCTTTCATCTCCTCAATTGTCTCATAACAACAGCCTCTAAGTTTTTCCTTGAGTTTAGGGAATAAGCAAAAGTCACAGGGAACAAGGTCTGGACAATAGTGAGGGTGAGGAACTGTCTTGATGCCCATCTTGTTCAAACAGTCTGTGACAAGGATGGAGTTGTGGACTGGTGCATTGTCCTGGTGGAAATGCTACTGACTTGATTTGAAGAGTGCTGGCCTCTTAAAACCTCAACATAGTAACCCTAACCCTAACCCTTTGGCCAATCAACTCTGGTGTATTGACTTCCTTACTCCTCCCACACCTCTCATCATCCCTCACAGACTCCCTGCCTTCCTTGAATCTCTTATGCCACTCAAAAACTGATGCTCGATTCATGCAAGATGCTCCAAAAGCAGTCTGAAGCATTCCATACATTTCTGTGGCATTTCTTCCAAGTTTTTTAAAACAGAATTTTATTGCATATCATTCTTCTAAAGTGCCAGATTGCATTTTTGAAATTCACCAGCTGTGACAATTAGGCTTTAGTAGGGTGTATTCCAATTGCTGCTGTAGCAGTTCATTTGAACCTGAAATCAAAAATTGTTCAGTCATCTCATAAGATGTACAGCAATAACATACTGAATTTTCAAGAGTCTATGACAATTCTAAATGCCTGTTCAAAAAAAGTCTGGAAGCTTATTGAATGCACTACGTAAGTTCAAATTCTAATCAAGGCTGTTTATATTCACAATATATTAATAAACTTGGGAAAATCTCTGCACTCACCCTCCCCAGCTATAGTTAAATAGCTAGGCTAATTAGAATCCCTAGACATAGTGGTGGGCAACTAGTCTAGAAAGATGACAATTCTGAATTCAGACCATAGAGAAAGCCATGAGAAATCATTCCACTATCTCTTTAATGAATACTCATAGTAATGTGCAGTCTACAGTTAAAGGAACTTGTGAAGAGTATGATTGTCCAAATCCTTACGGGACTTGACACTTTCCAGTCTATAAAAGTTCAGCAATTATTTGCCTATAATACACACTCACATATAAGTAAGTAAAGTTGGCGACCATAGTCAAGGGGGACCAGAAGGCTTCCTTTTCAATAGCTACTACACCGAGGTGTAGGGGAGGGTGCTACTCCTTTCTCTGGATTGCACCAATTTACCCTTGATATGTACCTTATATTGCTGAGTGTTAAGCAAGGAGGTATCAAGTACCATTTTTAAAGTCTTTGGTATGATGCAACCTGGGATTGAACCCAGGTCTCCCAGACCATTGGCAAACACTCTACCCACTAGGCCAATGAGCCAGTCAAATATACCCAACCCTAAATTTGGGGAAAAAAAATTTGAAAAAAAATGTATTTCGTATTAATATACACTGACTTTTTAGAATTTGTAGCAGCTAAATTGAACATTTGTTCAACTGTGGCAAACAACTGAGGTACCAATGACAGAAGAATGTCTTCATATCTGAGTACCATAACTCACCACTAACATTAAATGAGTGAGAGGAAAACAATTCTGATACTTGTGTAACATACCTATGATATGGATATGTGAAACGTATATAGAATGTTCATAACTCATATATAGATAACATAGGAATCCCGAAACACAAAAAACACTTACGACTTCTTAGTTCAGGTCTGAAACTTTTTATTACCTTTGAGTTAAAAGGTTTTTTGACATAAGGAGAGAGATACACAATATTTCTATGCTGACTTTTCCATCTGCCCACTGCCGCAAGGCCTCAGCAAGCTCCGAAAGTCAACCATCTTCTTTGGACGCTAAAACTCAACTCTGCTTTTTTTTAAATCTCAGCCCACGCTTCCGGTGCATGACGTCATTCACACCTCCTGGTCTCATTTCCTATCTGGGGTTTTATTTTGACATCTGTAAATGACGCATCCTCTCCGCGCGTGCATGAACACCTGCGCTCATGTTGCACCTAACTAACACCTGCGTGAACACCTGCGCTCATGCTGCACCTAACTAACCCATGCGCTAAGCGAAAGGTTCTCAGCCTAACTAAACCGAAAGGCAAGATATATAAAACGAAATCCCTCAGCCACTATATTACACTTGTAGTCTATGCCTTTGTGTAGTTTGATATATCCTCATGAGGGATATATATGCAAGAACAATTCCCAACGAATTAGCACAAACATTTTATTGCCTGAGCAAACTTAACAGTAAGGATACAAAAATACAGAATACTAAAAGAAAACGTAAAGCGAATGATGTTTAGAGAAATGTATATTTGTAGTTGAAAGTCCATAACTTTATAAGATTTATGTTTTTTGATTGACTTTTAAAAAAAATTTCTGAGAATGATGTCAAAGAAGATTAGGATATTAGTAAAATCAACTATAGTCTCTTGATTTAATTACTGTTAGGCAACCTATCATGGTATAATAGATAGCAAGCTTGTTTCACAGTACCATTACTAGTGAATAGAAAGTTCAGTCCTCACTGGGCATACAATATTTGTGCCTTTGAGTTGAAGACAAGTTTAGTTTTGTGCACATGTGATTCTAATGATTAGCCAGCAAAGCTAGCAGACAATTGTTTGTGAATTTGATTCTCACCAGGCATCTCAGTGTTATATACTCATTTGCCGCATCATAACGACTCAATAATAGAGACGCACGCAGAATAAACGACGTATGATAAAGACACAGGAAGACTTCTTTAGAAAAATATTCACCTCTCAGTTTATTGCAAGGGTTCGAAAGGGTTGTTCAAGGTTTTGCATGTGAGAGGGTGCTGGAGACCGAACATAAACTACATATTTTGACCCCACTGTTATGACTGTCACGTTGTGTCTTTCTTGTTCTCCTGATGTTGGGGTCCACTCCATCGGGGGTTTCCGAGGGCCCCCTCGGTCAGGTGTGGCCTTCCCTACCACATCTCGTCTCTAACTCTCTGGAAGTCTGCTGGCAACTGCTTTGGCACCCAACTCAACTCAATTATATAATAATTCAACGCCCACACGATCGCCTACTGGATCTTTGAAATCGAATGTTTAATCGTCATCAAGCGGAAATAACTGTCATGCAGTTCAGAGGTTACTCTCTTCCGGTGCATCACTGTAGTGGCACAATGGGACCTTCACCTTGTCCCATATCATAAGCCTTAATCCGCCCATGCGATCTCTTTCGATTACTGGCCATTGGAATGTGTCACTTCCTTCCGGTGTATCACCTTGGAATAGCATTTTTGGGCCGGGGCGAGGGTCAAAATATAACATCAGCATTCTGGTCTTGTACCAAACTAGTAAATGACTAAAGTTTCTTGATTGCTATTCAATTTTTGATTTGTTTTAATTTTGGCTCCTCGACTCTCTTTTTTAAGAATAGGATTGGTATGAGTGTTGTATATATATTTATATTTGCACATATATATATATCTATATATATCTATATATATAAATTGTATATTTGGTTGATTCTTTATCTATATATTTATATATATATATAAATTGTATATTTGGTTGATTCTTTCTCCCCCACTAGAGAGAGAGGTATATAACAATGATGTATATCTTTACTCAGTCCCTCCACTTTGAGTAGCATGTGATACAAGGTAAATTTTCAAGTGAAGTAAAGCTGGTTTGAATTCAGAGTTTACCTTCTCCTAGACTAGTTGCCTATCTAAGGTTAAAGAACCTAATCTCTGCTACTATTAACCCATAGCTGGGAGGAAAACAGATTGATTCATGCCTTTCCCAAAGGCATAAGCATGAAGTGAAACATAAACAGCCTTAAACAGAATTTGAACTCAGGTCTCCAATTTCATTTCCTACAATGATAAGCGTTATGCTAAGTAAGCCTCCCAACATATGATATAACAATGGACCAGTTTTATCAAGGAGAAAGGCAAAGAAAATGACCGAATCATCATAACAGCAAGAAATTAATAAAAATGACCATTTTAGTCATATAAAATACTTTTATTTACAATTTGGGTTGTACCTCAACACCAACAGTGTTATGAGTATGATACTAAACTGCATCTGATGATTAAGCTCCAGTTCTGGTGACCTATGAAGTTCCATTACTCCCAGGTGCACTCTGACTCAGAGTAGTGGTACCTGTTAGAATCTCATCTATGGGTCAAATAGATTTGTATAAAATTATTTGTATTTGATTGAACTGGGTACAAAAAAAACCTCTTAAGAAATAGCTATACAAATGTAAATATGAACATACAATGAACACAATTCTCTCAGCACAAAATAACCCTAGACAGGTTAATATGCCATTAAAATCAGTCAATCAATCAACACTAACATTTTCTAGGGAGATTTGGTAGCCCTCTAGTTCCCTCAACTAGTTTTGTTTATCCTTGGTGTTAGTGATAGTAGTGCTCCTACCAATGCAATTGAGCTGACTGGACTTAGTTCTTGGAGTGAGTATTTACCTTAACTTCTCAAGATAAAACTCTTAACTGACCAAACACTGATCTCTGATTTGCTGAAAATTACAGCTGAATATATAGCAAACCCAGACTGGAAAAAGACTTTTCTCCAGTCACACAATAAGCCGTGATTTTTAAGGAACCACTAATTAAGACCATGATTAAACACATTTACTTTCTATTGCTCTTTGGGTGAAAAAGACATTTAAATGTTATTACCTACTTATTTAGTAATTACAAGATGGTGTCAAAGCATATAGCTAAATGTCTGCCCAAGACATTTCCTATAACTCATCAAATGTCTGCCTCAAGACATCTATAGGGTCATACTTAAACTTCTTCCTGTCTTTATGTTGAATATATTCTTGTCATAGAAATTGGTTACCATGTCTAGTTTATGCATATAACCAGAAATCAGATATGACTTAATACAAACATGACAAAAAGAACCAAATCATTTTAAAGAAAAAATATTTTCATTTGATCAATATACTAGAAAAAACTCTTCACTTTAGGGCTTTTAATTATACTATCAAGAAAGAATCAAAGCCTTTCCTGATATTGTCATAATTATTTCCAAGATTAAATTTTTTCTATTTCTAAAAACTTAGCTTTTAATACTCATTCAAATTGTAATGTAAGGTACATTAAGTCCATCATTGCATTAACTGGCTGCAAAGTAACTGAGTGCTGAATTGTTGATGTAAGAAAGTATTTTATAATTTCAAGTTGGAAGTTTTTTTTTGATAATTTCTAATATAAGAAAGTTACAATTAAAAACTTGAATTTTAATTCCCATTCAAATTGTAATGAAAAGGAGATTAGGTTCTTCACTGCATTAACTGTCTCCAAAGTCTCTAGGTGCAGAGTTGTTGATTTTAGAAAGTGGAAAACATGAATATGTCTTAGATGAAAAGGGACAGGTCAAATAAAGCCATAATATAAATATGAAGAAATAGAGTTAAATAGAGAGTCAGTCAAAAAATCACATTGGAGTTTGAGGTCAAGTTTTGTTAGGAGATTATAAATGAAAGGAGAGAGATGTTATATAGTCATTTACACGTTCATGCAGCATCACAACAACACAACAATAAAGACGCAAGACGGAAAACGCACGAGGAAGACACAGGAAGAAACGACGCAGGATAAAGATGCAGGAAGGAAGACACAGGAAGACTTCTTTTCAAATATATTTACCTCTCACTTTATTGCAAGGGTTAAAAAGGGTTGTTGAAGGTTTGCATGTGAGAGGGTGCTGGAGACCGAACATGAACTTCATATTTTGACCCCACTGTTATGACCGTCACGTTGTGTCTTTCTTGTTCTCTTAGATGCTCAACCAGAGGTCTTGGGGTCTACTCCATCGGGGCTTTTCCGAGGGCCCCTTCGGTCGGGTGTGGCTTTCCCTACCACATCTGGTCTCTAGCTGTCTGGAATTCTGCTGGCAATTGCTCTGGGACCCAAACTCAACTGAGTTTGATGCCCACACGATCGCCTACTGGATCTTTGAAATCGAATGTTTAATCGTCATCAAGCGGAAATAACTGTCATGCAGTTCAGAGGTTACTCTCTTCCGGTGCATGACTGTAATGGCAGAATGGGACCTTCACCTTGTCCCATATCATAAGCCTTAATCCGCCCACGCGATCTCTTTCGATTACTGGCCGTTGGAATGTGTCACTTCCTTCCGGTGTATTACCTTGGAATAGTATTTTTGGGCCGGGTCGAAGGTCAAAATATAACAGAGAGAGATGAATCTCTAACACAGTTGAAGAAAAATGACTCCAACTAAAATCCTGACATCATCACAAAGACTCAAAAGAGAAGAAGACAATGAAAACTTTTCAAAATTGTAAAAAGATTCTTTGAGTTCCATTTCTGATTTTTCCTTCCACACAATCACAACATTTTTGAAATATTTACTCATATACAAATTTAGACAAATCAGAATGTAATGCAAAACTAAAATCTAAGGAAAAAATAATTCTAAACTGTTTTATTATATTCAATCAGTTGCTTTTTTCTCTTATCTAATGATTCTAATGTAAGTTTCATTAATAAAAAAGAGAGTTTACGTTTGTAAATTTACTCTCACCTATTTATAAGCACACATCTACCAATTTTTATAAAAAGTCAATTTTCTTCTAAATTAAAGACACTAGGATTTTAATATTTCTGGTGAAGCATTATACAATCAAAACAGATAATATTACATATAATTTATTATCAAACTGTACTGTATTGAAATTCTATAAGCAAGACTAGAATCACGTAAATATATATAAGAGGCATATTTATTTTTTAACAGCTACATGTTCAAATTTTTCTCTTGTTTTTATTTTTATACAATAAAAATTTATTCCTAACAACAGAATGACTGACCATGTGTGGCAAATTAACAGCAACTTTGGCACTTTCAGAGTGGAGAAGGGAGAAGTGGGCCTAGACAATAAGGCACCAAGGGCTGCCTCGACCATCATTTTTGTCAACCTCTAAAACTTCAGTGAGCCTTCAGATACCAGCCTATGAAGGCAGTAAAAAGATAGTCAGCAGAAAGGTATTTGTTACTCACTCCTTTAACCATTAAAAACTAACTGAATTGGCAAGGAGCTATCCAAGAATTCAACTTAAAAGTCAACTTAACCAAAAATTCTCTTAAATTCAACTGAACAACAAAACCCACGAATTCAACTAAAAGTCAACCAAACAGAAAACTCAATTAAAATGAAATGAAAGCTGAAAACTCAACCAAAAATTCAACAAAACCACAAAGATTACTACAAGTCAAAGAACTTTGCTAACCTGATACTCTCTTTCAGTCCTGCAAATTACAACAAATTTGCAGCACTTTATCCTTTTTTTTTCTTTTGTTTCTTTTATATAAAATTTCTTTTCTAAAATTTTGTCATTTGTATTATCTTTTTGAATTAATATCTGAACTAGAAAACTGTAGAACATATTGTTTGAAATTACCCATTAAAGCTGTCCTAAAAATATTTTCCCAATATAATGGAAATGTGGTAGTTCACCTATATATTGTGGAATTTCTTAATGTCATTTTCCCTTTAATACAAAGAATTTTCTAGCATTAATTTTGACTAGTATTTTCTTTTATATTAAGATAAGTAATAATAAAGAATAAGCTCTCAGTAAAGTTTCAACTCATGCTTCCTTTGCCCTAGGAAAGACTTGGTTTTATTACAACCAAATCTGATTGCTCATAAGGTTAGAGCAGCTAGTATATTTAACCAGGTTTTCCCATGACAAAGGAAACAGGTATTTAAGAAAAATCCAGTGTTTTTCTTGCATTATTTTTAATCTGTGTCATTATCTCAGTCATATACTGATATCCTCAGTGAATTGTGAATTTTTAAAAAATCAGTCAATAAGATGAATATGTAATGGAAAGAAAATTTTGTATTTTGGTTTGGCATGCAATTTAATTCGACACTTAATTTCACCCAATCAGGATGACCTATCCTATTCAGCCTGGACCTCCTTTCCCAGGTAGCAGAAATTGGATAAGCTGCCAAACACACTCTTTAGCTGGACAATGCTGCCCAGTGCAGACGTCTCACTGGCGGCTCTTCAATAGCAGCAACAGCATGGGCACATGAGGGAACCTATCTAATTTATGGATTCCTTGCATCTAATAACTTTTAGACCAAGGAATCCCAGTTAAATATAAGATACATTCAATATGCCACCACAGGAACAATTTTATGTCACCCCCAAAATTGGCTATGTCAACACGATGCTTTTATTCCGCTCTCGAAACCTAGCTCTCAATTCACCTCTGGACCACTTTAATGGAGACCAACGCACACTTCTCCACCAGACGCACAAAACTCACTGTGACTCCAAAGTTCATTTCCTCCAACGGCAACATGGCTTTCGCTAAACTATGGCGAACACAATCCCTCACACGTCCGACGACATGCGCTGCCTTTCTCAATTTTCTCATAACTCCATTTTGTCTCCATACTCACAACCTTTCCACGAGTCCTGCAGCACAAACCCAAACTACATTTTCCATGCTGCAAATAAAAACTATTCCTAAAAACACATTTCGACTATCAGCATCTTACTTCTTCATCCTCCTTTTATTTCTCACAACCTAGCGAGGAAGTAACTAAACACAAACACGTCACAACTTCTCCTCACCAAAAACACGCAACTAAAACCCTTGCTAAAGACAAACACACTCTCCCCAAATACCAGACACACGTTACAATTCTTCCTCGCTCAACAATAACACAACTTTTCCTTGCTAAAAACCAATAACAAGCAAATATTATCCTTCGCCCAACAACAAAAACAAATGCTGAAAATATAACAGTCTGTAATGGTTTTAAATTAAGAAAAAGTCTTTTTCTAAGAATGTTTTATTAGTAAAAAAACAGATTTCATAAATTCTAAAAATAGACTGTTATATTCTGAGTTGTTGATATCTATGATATGAATGTTGTGGCGAGAAATGCGTATGGTTGCAAAACAAAGAACGTATAGGTACTCACAATAACACAGTAATGATGTTATAGAAAATTTTATAAATAGATTAAGTACAGAGAGTAGAATGGAGAAATATGTTCACAGTTAAAGAATGAATTCAGTGGTAGTAGTTACAAAGTTCATGTACTGTACTTGTCTCATGGTGAAGGGATGGTTTTCTTGGAAACAAGGGCAGCGTTCCTAATGGCGGCGATCGTTTGATGTATCAGATGACAGGCGCTGGATGGTGGCGAAGAATCTTTAACACGAGTCGTGTGAAGGAACAAGTCTGGTGATAATTATTTGGTCCGTCTATTTATATATTTTCTGTAGGCTCAGAAACGGCAATTTTTGTGCCCCGCGGGAAGCGTTCCGATTGGATATTTATTAATGTATTTTTTTTTGTTAATTTATCGCAAACGGAAGTTCTGCGCGGAGCCGATGCGTGAGCGACTAACTTTTCATTTTGAGTTGAGAACTCGAAGTGGTAACTTCCGTTTTTTTTTTCTTTTCTTCGTTTCTTTCTTTTTGTTTTTTCAAATCAAGGCAAGATCTCGTCTTGTAACAAGACCAAAGTCAGACTAATCAATGGCAGACCCTGATTCAAAAATTCCACAGTTAATGGACGCACCACCTGATTTGTTTGGGATAGGAATTAACCAATAGAATTAGATAAAACAAATTTGACTTCATAAAAAACTTTGATTTCTAAGGGTATAAGAAAAAGACTGACAGCTTAAAGAAGATAAGAAAAGAAAAAGAGAAGAGACAACACAGATCAAAGAAAAGAACTTATCTACCAACTAGACTCACCAAGAAGTATAAGAAATCAGCTCCAACAAAAGAAAGAAAAACATTTCAAGTGAGTAAGCACCTATACTCTCACAGAACTGGAGGGATTAAAAAGAAATAAAAAAGACAATAACAGGAAAAAAATAAATGAATACAAAAGTAACAGTTTCCAAGGAGGCTTCTGACAGGAAACAAAATTGACACATGCCTAAAAGAAGGGACTCCTAGTGCTAAAGAAAAACTTTCAGAAGCTTTTACTGCTTTGACATAGATGGATACTCCTTTTTCTCTCAGCTGCTGGTAGAGAGTGCACATGCTTGTTAAGTCCCAAACTTAGCAGCACATTATGTCTCTTGCTTGTAGCAGCCACTGATCATTCCATAACGTCCTTCAAACACCTTGTCTGGGGGAGCGCAACTATTTCTACTGGTTCAGGAAAACATTCCTAACACAAAAACAAAATTTGACTCTGAAGATATCCTTGCCTTTTTCCTTCTGGCCTTAATTTCCTTCTAGCTTCAACAAGCAAATAAGAAGATAACAAGCGAATGGGTAAGAAGAAAAAGGAATCAGACACAAACTTTCAGAATCTCCCAACAATACCAACAATTCACCACGATCACAAAATCCTTTATGTGCCCCATACAACTGTCTGGGATTAGAAAAAACTGAACTCAGAACCATGTGTGCTGCTAGCAACTCCACTCCATAAAATCCTACCAGCTATAAAACTGCAGTACCATCACAGATAAAATTACATAAATATATATATAAGGGGTATACTTATTTTGGAACTGCAACATAATCATGTTTTTGGTTAAAGACTTTCAGTATTGCAAAATTCAGTAGTGAATAATATCTAAAAATATCCATTTTGATTAGATAATGTTCAATTAGAAATAACAAAAATCCTGGTATCTTTGATTAGAAGAAAATTAATTTTTTTATAAAAAATTGTTTGTAGGCGGGTAATGATTTTCTTTAAAATAGTGTCTTTGATACTTACTCCAGTGAGTTTTTAATTTGTCAAAGCACCTCTGAAAACTCTTTTTTGATAAGTTGTAAAGTTGTGTAGAGAAGAGGAAAATCTCGTATTTTGTTTTGGCGCGCTATTTAATTCAACACTGAATTTCACCCAATCAGGATGACATATCCTATTCAGCCCGGACCTTCATTTCCGGCTTGCAAAACGGGTGAGCGGCCAAAGACACTCTCTTCAGCTTGAGACAGCGACCAGAACAGACGTGTCTCTGGTCGTCCCTGCTTTGCGATGCCTTTTAGCTAAACAAGCCACCCAGTGTGGACATCTCACTGTGGTTTTAACACTAGCAGCAGCAACATGGACACTCAACGAGGGAACCATCTAATTTATGGATTCTTTACGAGGAATCCTAGTGGAACATAAATTAGACGAATTCAACATGCCTCGCACAGGCACAACTTTATGTCACCCCAAAATTGGCTATGTCGATCTGAGCGTAATCCCGCTCTCGACACACTAGCTCCCATTTCACCTCTGGTCCACATTAATGGAGATAACGCTTACTCTCCCCAATTACCAGACACGAAACTCACGGTGACATCCAAAGTTCAATTCCTACAACTGCAACATGTCTTTCGTCAAAAATGCAAAAAACACAATCCCTCACACGTCCAACGACACACACACTGCCTTCTTAACTTCTCATAACGCAATTTCGTCTCAAACATCCAACAGGCCTAAGCACCACGAGTCTTGCAGCACCAAGAACAAACCAAATATTCAAAGCTGCAAATAAAAACATTCATTGTTGTGTTGTATAAAGAATAGTTTCGTAATTCATTTGTTGCCTTAAAAAAATATAGCGCTAAACAATTAACCATTTCATTCACCGCTATAGTTGTGCTATCATGTTTCTTTTAAAGCTCTGTTCTCAAATTTTCCTTTGAGCTGAATTTCCAGTTGATGAAACAAGAAAAGGTTGCACAAAGGAAGAACTGATGGGTATGAAGGATGCTACACTTGCATATATTTGTGTTTTGACAAAAACTGCTGGTCATAAGATATCAAGAACCAGCAGAGTCATTCAGGCATGATCACTTTATTATATAAGTAGCTCTGCTGAGCATAAGTCTTCATTCAGATTTTTAAATAAAAAAAAAATTTTTGATCATAACAATCTGCCTCATGATACAACCAAATAAATTATAAATTATTACTAGAAATTATTATTATGATTTATGGATTTATAGAAACAAACTTAAAAAATGTCTTAAAAGTCTTTAAATTAAGAAAATATTTTGCTGCTTCATGATTCTCTTCTAATGGTTTAGTGTATCTAAGTAATTTTCAAAATTAGTAATTTTCAGTAACTTGTTTTTGTGCCCACAATATCAATAGCAGGGTTCTGCAGATGCTGTAAGGGTGTCTGGAAAATTTATACTATCCAATTTGTGATAGAACAACAAATTCATATATCTAATTACAAGTGTACGCCTATGAAAATTCAGTTTAAACAGCAACCACTCCTAAGATTTTGGCTTAACATGATTTCCTAGTATCCATTGTCTCAAAAGGTGGTCAAAATGCAACAACATATTTATGCAAAACAGTATTTTCAGCACTTACCAATATGATGACAAAATACCAATGTAACTTTTTGTGATAAGTGAACTGCGTGTATCTTTTTGAAAAATATCACCAAGAATATCAAAAAAGAATATCACTTTTTTCAACACTAAATATCATTAATTGGTGCAAATATTGGATGTGATTTTCATGAAATATTTTTGATGAATTTATTCCTTATTTATATGAGGGTCTATGATTTTATACTCTAAAATAAAGGGTTCCCAGCTCCAAAATGTTTAAAATTCGCTGATGTATCTGATTTCTGAGATTAGATCATAATCAATTCAGTGACAAGGGGAAGCAACTCCTTAATATTTATTGAGACATTCCTGCAAGGTATAATGTTCTGGTAGCAATTGAAGACAAAAATACTAGCAACTCTAATAGGCCGGTTTATCAAAATTATATTAAATACAACCCGAGTAACCATCAAAATAATGGGATTATTAACTAATGAATTGGTTCTTCCGGCTAGAATCAGAATGTAGTTCTTAAAAATTAAGGCTAAGAGGATCCAAGTGTAGTATCTGTTCCTTCTATTCCCTCAGGATATATGTGTGCATGTTTGTGATGTGTAAATAAAAAAATATGAAAAACAATATATTTAGAGGCTGTATATATTTATATGTGAATAATATGCCAACATTTAATGTTTCATTAAAAAAAAAGCAACAACTTCAAAGTAATGTTATTATGTGATGCTGTCTCATTTGAAAAATTCTTTTCATTCTGAACCCTAACTCTGTCGAGATGCTTATATATATATATATATATATATATATATATATATATGTGTGTGTGTGTGTGTGTGTGTGTGTGTGTGTTGTCAAGAACTGTTTCATCCTGAACTACAGATTATAAAAAAAATTTTAAATAAAAAAAATCAAATATTTTCTTCATGCAGTCATCGTAGTACAAGAGATATGTTGTTTTGAAAAAAAAGAAAATACCGGAGAAAACGAAATAAATTGGAAGGAATTAGTTCATAAAAAACGTTCAATTTCAACAAATATCAAAACTCGAAGAAATTGAGAAGACAATTGAAATAACTATTTCATTAAACAATTTATTTCAACATACAAAGGAAAAGTAAAAGTAAACAAGAAAATGTTCCAAAAAAATATCATTTTCTTCTTGTGGTGGTGGGATCTTAGTCTACAATTCTTAATAGAAAACGATTGATCTTTTTTTTTAACACATAAAAGTAACAACAAAAAAATCCCAGGAGAGAAAATTATAAATACCAATTTTTTTCAGCAAAATAACTTTCACTTCGAGATATCTTAAACTTGGGAGATTTTTACCGATCAGCTGTCTTCAAAAGTCTTTCCTGACTGTTGCTTCGTAAAATCCTCTTCATCTCTGAAAAATTGTCGGTCTTCCATCAAATTTCCTTTTCCCGCGTTCATTGGCTGACACACAGTTCAAGGGGCGCAACTCCCACTTTTAAAAAATTTATGATAATTCATTTTAAAAAATATATTTATAATCACCTTATTCTTCCATCTTCTCCTTTTAACTATTCATAGACTTGTTAATTCAAAACCTACACCCTCAGATAAAATTCACCATGGAACAGAGTTTTAAAGAACTGCCTTTTTTAGATATCCTTATCAAAAATTTAAATTGCAAAATCACCACAGATATCTACCACAAACCCACGGACATCAAACAATATCTCCACTTTCAGAGCCATCACCCCAAAAACTACATAAAATCCATCCCTAACGCACTTGCATGCAGAATATGCACAATAGTCATAAACAAAAACTTCCACCAAATCCACCTAAAGAGTGGTTACCCCACAACATTAATTAACAAAGGATTCGAATTAATACAAGTGTTGTTAAGAGCGGGCGTAAAAGGCAACAGGAAACTGATTCTTGTATTAATTCAAGAGAGGACACTGTTGTTAGTTTCAGGGCGTATTGAGTCGAGCGCTTTCTCCCTCTTTCTCAGTAGCTGTTCCTTCTCTCGCTTTCTCCCTCGTTCTCCTTCCTTCCTTCTTTCTCTCTCTCCTTCAGGTTCTCGCCTTCCTTCCTTCCTTCCCTGAGATGTAACACGTTCGTCGGGCAAATGCACTCAGAACAAATCATTTATTTCTTGTAATTAATACAAGAAGGCACAAGGCCTTATGGTTTTGGGGGAGGGGAAAGGGAGCGGTCATGCTTTAACTATATTTTCTATGGGGAACCTAGCTAGCCACATTCGCCGACCCATTCAACAATACAATATATAATCACTCGTCCATCGCCATGCACGCAGCAACCACCAAAATACCACATTTGCTCTATGAAAAAGTCCTACTTAAAACCCGAAAGTGGTGTATGATTTTATTTACAATGTATGTTTTTTTTACAATGGATATGATGGGAATGGGAGAAAAAACCCCGAAAAAATATATATACACGAAAAACAAGGAAAAATTCCCCGTTTAGTTTCCCTCCCATCCCCCCGTCTATAAAATTGGAGGCCGACTGTTTTTCGGGTCAAAAAAAAAACGGAAACAAGCCGGACCTACCCTAGGTGGGACGGGAATCCTAATCTATAGGGGGAAAAGAAATAAAGGGTCAGGCTCGGTATGGGTCGATAGAAGTGGGTAATATGATTTTTTACATATGAATGTTCAAGATCTTCAATAAAAGCGGACTGGGATACGGGTTGAGGTACAAAAATAATGGGGACAGGGAAGATCTTGAGTGCTAACGACTAAATGACGGGGTCAATGGCTCACAACATACTGCTAACGAGGTTACAAGGGAAAAAAATCCTACTTACCAAGGGTGGGGTCCCTAAGGACCCGTACCGTAGACGCCATGGGCCGGCAGAGGAGGGAAGGATGACTCCAACATTGTCCCCTTTCTTACGACCAGGCTCGCTGCATTCACCCACCTTTTGCTGAATGTTATGCGATCCAAGCATTTTCTATCGCATCTGATTTTGACCCTCAGCTGATGCCGAAAATACAAAACCAGATCACGATGAGAAAAGTTTGCATCGTCATACAATCCCTTGTTTCGCGTCGTCCAAATCACCATTCGGGCTACAGCCAGGATCGCGAGAAACACCACACGCTTCTCACCGTGAAACGGAGGAAGAACGTTGTCTACGACGTAACCAACGTCGAGCAGCACGAGCTGTTTGGGTTCGATGCGAGCCGTCCACTCCCCGACGTGATCCCAAAACGGGCGGACTCGCTCGCAGTAGTAGAAGGCGTGCTCAGCCGTTTCTTCCAAGCCACTGCCGCAGCGAGGGCAATCAGGCATGTCTGCCAGGCTCGCTCTGAAGTTCAAGCCGCGAAGGGGTAACTCATTCTGAACAAGTCGCCAGGTGAGCAAGAACTCGGAGTTGTTCAAGAAGCTTGATCCTGGCGCCCAATTCCAGTGAGAGCAGATCTCCTCCGCCGTCCAGCCGTGCCGCTCGCTGAGAGGATCAGAAGCGGAACCCACCACTAATTCCCGATACAGTTCCTTCCGAGGCCGTGAAAGGTCACTGGACCCAAGCAGGTTACGAAGGGCCTTTCGGCACTCGCGGACAAACATATGTATAGAACTATGCATACACTCTCACTTAAACAACAACAGAACTACACATACAACAACTAAAAACAACATAACTATACACATATATACACACACACACAAACAAAAATTGAAGAACAACTCAACAGCATAGACAGAGGAGATAAACATGCACAAGTCCCCAAATTCCATCTTGATAAAAAGTATATATTAAACCAATAAAACAAACCAATTAATTAAAAAAAAACTCACATAGATGAATACAAAAACATATTGTCTAGACAACAACCAAAATCAAAACATCTAGTAAAAATCCCCTCTCCCTAGAAGACTTATACCTGATAACATCAAAGGAAAGAACACCTATTCTATCTGAGGAAAGGGAAGAAAATAAACCCCACTCTATATATATGGAAACAGGAAAAAGTTTTTCAAAAACAAAAAAATATTTTTTTAAAAAGCCGGAGAAAGAAGTTTCTCTCCCGAGAAAATCTTCAATTTATTCTTTTTAAAAAATTTTTTAAAATTCATTTAAGCCAGAAGATTATAAAAATCAGAAATACCTATAGTATTAAAAAAAATTTTCAAAAGATATAAAAAAAACAAAATTTAAACTATTCTGTGAACTTTCTTTATAATATATATATATATATATATATATATATATATATATATAATCAAGTAAGTTGGCTGACCATAGTTGAGGGCTACCTGAAGACTCTTTTCAATAGCTACAACACTGAGGTGTAGAGAAGGGTGCTACTTCTTTCCCTTGATTACTCCACTTATCCTTGATTGGTACCTTATAATGCTGAGTGTTAAGCAAAGAGGCATCAAGTACTATTTTTAGAGTCTTTGGTATGACTCAACCTGGGATTGAACACTGGTCTTCCGGACCATTAAGCAAACACTCAAACCATTATGTCAATGAGAATACACTTTGAGTTTTACCATCACAATAGAATTTTTCATTGCTAAATAATGAGACCAGGTCACTTATATATAAAAACACTAGAAACTGCATCAAGGGAAAAAAATGACCCCTAATATTAAAGAATTCAAACCATGTTCTATATATATATGTATATATATATATAAGTTAGGATAGTATTGATACAGAGTCAACAGTGCTTGGCAGTCAGTTTCTTAACAATGCAATCATTAATAATTGGTGATAGGTGAGAAAATGACAGTCACCAAGTGCCATTAACTCTGTCTATGAAATCCTAACTTAAATATATATGCTCTATCACTGATATTGAGCACTGTTTATTTATGAATATAGTAAACTACATGATATATATATATAGTCATCCACAAACAGATCTGTTTCGTTCTATCAGAACTCATCAGTGTGGCTAGACAGTAGCTTCCCGTAGCTGGGATCGAAACCCGGTTGACTCAAACGCCAAGCCAAAGCCTCTAACCATTCAGTCACAAGGAGCCATTAGCTGCGAAGTAAATTTTAAACAGTTATGAATCACAATTACTATTGTTTACATACATCCGTTCAACGGCTGCTGAGACATCAATTCATCTACGAAGAGGCTTGCAATGAACGCTAATGACAACACGATTACTTCTTCACCAGAGAACTCAAACATACGGGGGTAGGGGAGTATATATATATATATATATATGGAAAGAGGTGATGCCATATCAGTTAAAATTATGTTTAAAAAAAGCATATACAAGTTTGTAATAACATAAAAACCAAAATGTCTATTTGAATAGTTGTGCTGAACATGAAACAGATACATAATGCCTTGTGATTCCTGAGCTGACGTATATTGCCTGATGTCTGAGCAGTAAGATACAAAGGCTAACGTAAGGTTGGGCGGGTTTCAATCCAGCTTGAAGTGTCCTGCATGTATAGCCATGCTGAAGAGTTGTGATACAACAAAACAGTCTGTCTATGGATGACAATGTATATGCTCCCCTCCCAGGGGTTGAGCACTCTGCCAAAGGAATTAACGGCTGGCACTCGCATAATGCAAAGCTCTTCTAATGAATTGAGCACTCTGGTATGGTAAGGCAAAATGTAAACAAGCAAAAGCTGATACATAGCCACACTGAAGACTTGTGAAACAATGAAACAGTCTGTGTGTGGATGACAATATATATATATATATATATATTTTAATATAGATTGGTCCATTAATGAATTTCAGTGAGGTATTTTAGGGTTTTATAATTATCTCATCTCAACACACACACACACATGTATATATATAATTAAAATAATGATTAATAGTCAAGTAGTCAGTTATAATCAATGTATTTTTATTCATCAGTCAATGACAGACATTTCATGTTCAATACAATTTATTCAAATAAATGCTTTGGTTTTTCTGTTATCACAAATTTGTGTATTCTTTTCTTACATAATTTCATCTGAATTTGTATTTATATATATAAAAAGATATATAGATAAATGCTCATTCTTACAAAGTAGTAATGTACATATTGTAACAAGGAAATATGACACCTTAATACATTCTCCGGGTTATGGGGGAAGGACATGCAACTTGCCAGCACAGAGATTCTTTGGAAGACAATTGAGAAGTGTATTGCCTATGATAAAGAAATTCCTGTCCCCATTTAATGCAGAAGAAATGAAAACTAAAATACAAAAGGCAAAACAACAGCAAAAGAAACACTCTGAGAAAAATGCCCATGACCTGACAGAATTAAGAAAGGGTGACCCGGTGACTGTGCAGCCATATGGCAAGAACCAATATTGGAAAAAGGCAACTGGCATAGAAAAGTTTAAACACTGGCAATATGTAATTGAACTGGAAAATGGAAAAAGACTTGAGAAATAGGAGACACCTAAGACTCATAACTACACCAAAACACAGCAACATGACAGAAACAAACCGCAAACAAGATATTGTTATATAGTCATCTTCTGATTCATGCAGAAATATACATATATATACTGGATACATACTGACGCAATGATAACAGACGCAGTAATAAAGGACGCAGGAAGGAAGACGCAGGAAGACTTCTTTACAATTATATTTACCTCTCTATTTATTGCAAGGGTTCGAAAGGGTTGTTCAAGGGTTGCATGTGAGAGGGAGCTGGAGACCGAACATAAACCGTAATATCTTGACCCCACTGATGCTGGGGTCCACTCCATCGGGGTTCTCCGAGGGCCCCCTCGGTCGGGTGTGGCTTTCCCTACCACATCTGGTCTCTAGCTGTCTGGAATTCTACTAGCAACTGCTTTGGCACCCCGAACTCAACTGAGTTAAATAATAATTCAACGCCCACACGATCGCCCACTGGATCTTTGAAATCGGATGTTTAATCGTCATCAAGCGGAAATAACTGTCATGCAGTTCAGAGGTTACTCTCTTCCGGTGCATCACTGTAGTGGCACCGTGGGACATTCACCTTGTCCCATATTATAAGCCTTAATCCGCCCACGCGATTTCTTTCGATTACTGGCCATTGGAATGTGTCACTTCCTTCCGGTGCATCACCTTGGAATAGTATTTTTGGGCCGGGTCAAAGGTCAAAATATAACAATATCGCCACCAATGGCAGTGAAGAAAACACCAAACAACAGCAACCAGACATGGCTGAAAGACAACCACCTCTGAAGAGTCACTGCAGGCAAAACACTCAACCACTATAGTGAATGGCAACTTACAAAAATTTGAAATGTTCATTCTATGTATGTATAGGGGGTGTTTGTCAACTTATATACATTAAGTAAAGTAAGTAAAGTTGGTGACCGTAGTCGAGGGTGACCCAAAGGCTCCCTTTTTGATAGCTACTACATCAAGGTGTAGGGGAGGGTGCTACTCCTTTCCCTGGATTGCTCCACTTTACTCTTGATCTTTACCTTATAATGCTGAGTGTTAAGCAAGGTAGCATCAAGTACCATTTCTTGAGTCTTTGGTATGACTCGACCTGGGATTGAAACCAGGTCTCCCAGGCTATTGGCGAACACTCTAACCATTATACCAATTTTTATCATTAAGGGTTTTCCGGCTATTGTCTTCATCTTTATTGTTATTTCCACAACGTTTCGGCTGATATGTCGAACTCGGGAACCTACATGGAACTTCGAATTACATCCTTTATTGAATCCACGGGGGGGTCGCCTGTTCTAATTCCATTAGCCATAACCGGGTACAAGTGTTAAGTATTCCTGTATTGTTACTCGCCTGCAGTCAGGATTGAACCTGAAACCTCCAGATGATTGTCTCCTTAGAAGCTTAGGGAACCAATGCCTATAACCATTACGCTATGTGTCCTGCTGGACAATTCAGAGTGAACATTGTGGAAATAACAATAAAGATGAAGACAATAGTCCGAAAACCCTTAATGATAAAAATCATCAAGCTTCATCTCAGAAATTTAGACAACCATTATGCCAATGTCTGGTATTTTAATAACGGACATTGGCATTAACTTATTTACATAAGCGACCCAATATTGTATTGGGCTGAAAGAGCCTTTAACTGTGGGACACTTTGCAGACAGGATGGGGGCAACAAGCACGGGCATTAATAGACACTCATGGCTTGGAGTTATTTCCACATCATCATCATCATCATGTCGCGCAGGTAGCACAGATATCCCTGACCCTCTCTCGCCACTCCTCCCTATTGTTCATTGCCCTAGGTAGGTCTTCAAGACAACATCTCGTATCCTCACATAGCTGCTGAATGTATGTTCGTGCTGGTCGTCCTGCTTTTGCACGGCCATGTGTGGGGGTCCATAAGAGTACATCTCTTATGAGTTCGTCCCTGCTTCTCCAGCAGTGTCCTGCATGTCTGGTTCATCTAACTTGAATAGTTTTCGTGATAGGAGGCAGGTGGCCGTACAGTTGGTGTCTTGTGGGGTGTTGCCGCCAGGACTTGTTCAAGATTGCACGCAGCATTCTTGTGTAATTGCCGTCCAGCTTCTTCTCCAGCCGTTTTGTTAGAGTCCATGTAGTGCACCCATATAGCAGTATCGATGTGACTGCTGCCTGGAAGAAACTGCGTTTCATTTTATCAGTTAGGTCTGATTTCCATGTTTTCTTCTGAAAATGCTACTGGTATGTATATTGAATTTATTAAATGTTAAATGTTCTCATATGTACAAATGAGTTTATCTTGTCTCTCCTTCTGTTGTGTTCAGTGTTGGTATTTTACACATATACTAATTCTAATATTGGTCATTGGTGAGTAGGAGGAAGCTTAATTAAATATCTTCCCAAGCACACCAATACAGGTAGCAAAAGTTATATAACCAAAACCGTCATAGAAGATAATGTAATGCTACGGTACCAAATAGAATATAGGTGTAATGTTATTCTTTAAAACACATGAAATGACTTTATTTGTGGTCAGCAACGTTTACAGCAGCTGGCGAAAAGAGAGAGAGAGAGAGCAGGGAAGAAAGTGTCAACTGATTTAGATAGACAGAGGGAGTAACCAGTGGAAGATGTAAAATGTAACCAGGAACTTCTTTGTTGACCCAGTCAATTAAGTTTAGTTTTGTATGCATAACTTACTCAGGGTCCCATCTGATTTTTTCCGTCTTTTCCATCTCCAACTTGTACTCTCTTACTGTCTCCATGCGTCTTTGAATCTCCTTATATATTTTCTTCTAATTATTCCTTTAATTAATCTATTAATTACACATAATCACTAAAACTTTTTAGAGACACATCATTCCTAAATATCAGCTGACATCCACCCTAATGTTCATCTTTAATATTTCACTTACAGCTAATTCTAAAACAAACCTGTAATGCTTATTTTGACAGGATTGACACGTGAAAGTAAAACAAGGTCCACATGAGTCCTGACCTTTAGAAATCAAAAACCTGCAACTACGAACTCAAAGTTTTAGCTAGCACACAATTTATCACTAAAATGATGAACTAAAACCCCTAATTATTTTACAATAATATAAATAGCAATGTTGTAATGTTAGCTAAGACAGAATTGGTACATAGTACAGTGTTAGTATTTCACATATATACTAATGCTAATATTGGTCATTGGTGAGTTGTGGCTTAACTAAATACCTTCCCAACCACCGAGCATACTAACATAGGTAACAAAAATTATACAACCAAAACTTTGATAGAAGATAATATAAACAGTAATGTAATATTAACTAACGACAAAATTAGTACATAGAATGTTAGAATGTTCAGTGTCATTGTTATTGTTATATGAAATAAAATCAACAACCCAAGTTCAAATCCTAAATGAGACTGTTTGCATTTACACTAATGCCCTTGAGAAAGGCATGAATCCATCTACCTCTTGCTATGACCAAACTAGGTTCTTTAGCTTTGATAGGAGAGGGAAAACTCCGAATTCAAACAAGCTGTACTTCATTTAGAAATTGACCTTATGTCACATACCACTCATAGTATAGATGTTGGGTAAATGAGCATATTGTACATGTACCTAAATCAATACTCACACAAAAATTTCGTAAAATATAGCTTATTGTGAAAATGATGCATAAAAAGATAACATCTGTTCAACTCAACTTCCTGTTATTTGTTTTACAGTTACCTGGAAGATTCCTCTGCAACAATATTAAGCTACATTTTGTAATGAACTTGTTATTCACAGTTTGCTTGTAACACTATTTTTTTCTTGCATCCATCAGTCTTGTGAAACTATGGATCTTGGCACCACAAAGTTGTATGAATGACCAGCAGTTGCGTATGCAGCACGTTTCCCCTCTTGACAACAACAAAGTTGTCTAAAGAAAAATCAAGGCACTAAACAACTTAGCATGATGAATAAATAGTATTATAGACTGAACTCTCAAGCTTTGGCAAGGGTAACTGATCTAGAAGAGGAAAAACTGAATTCAAACCCCCTACTGACATGGAAGGGTAACCTGTTAGTGTAGAGTGGCAAAAATAGGAGCTGGAGTCTGACATTGTATTCAACCTCTTCATGGCAACTCTTTCAGTAATACTAAAACTAAGTTGCATTAAACAATATTATAATGTTTACCAAACAGTGGTGGCCTGTGACACTAATTAGTGGGGTGCTGCTTCAGAAAATATATAAAAATTATATCTTTATTATGTAACACACATATTGAGAAATACAATGTATATATATATATATATATATATATAGTAATGGTTTATGGTTATCACTAGCTCACTTGGTGAGTTAAAGATGGACCGAATTTTGCAGTATTATTAAATAGTGCTCAATATCAATGATAGAACATATAAGGAAGAAAGAAAATACAAAAAGTATGATAAAACTACTGAATATTAATCTAACTCTTAAAGATGAAATACTCTAATCCAGTATGATTTAGCTTTATTTAAAAATAAAATCCATTCTTCTTGTTTTAATTTGAGTGAAAAGATAAATAGTTTTTCCTTGATGTTTGGATGATTGTTTAATAAAAAAAGATTTCTCTATAGAAATTATTGCCAATGCATTAAGCTTTTCTGATTCATTGTCCTCCTCAGAAAAGTTTTAATTCTTTTAATGCCGAAAATCAGCATTTAGGCTCTGATGTGTTTATAGGAATTGTCAAGAAAATTTACCAATGATTCCTGTTATGTTCACTGATTAAAAGTCTGTAGGCCTCATTAAGTTTTTCTTTAATATCTCTGCTTCCTAAAAGCAATTTTGAAATTAAATTTTCAATACGCTTCTTTGAATTTTCATGTTTTTCAAGGTTTTCTTACATTTTGTTTGTATTTTTAAAGCCATCTTTTGTTCATGTTAAACGGCCTTCAAACAACAAAGAAAGAAAACAAAATAAGGCACGACTTCACAACCTCAGAGCTATGATTTTTTGTACCATTCTAAATAAAGCTATGAATACACCTCTTATTGTTGCTTATTCCTGCCTAGGTTACTTGAATATCAGGTGAAGGGTGGCTTCTGGTCTTTATCGTAATTTTCTTGAGAAGAGGCGATTGAAATTTTTAAGTTATTGAAATTCACTCACTGTTACTGTATAGAAACCATGATTAATTAATTCAAATTTTTCATTAATCCAAATTTTTCTACACAATAAAGTTTCTGGAAAAATTAAAAAAATCATTAACAATATCACATCATCTACAATTTATTACATTGATTCAAATACTCTTGAATCAATACAGCAACCAACAAGTAAGTATCACACATGAAATGACATGTAAGCAATACCTCCAACACTTATAAGCAGATCAGCACTGTATGAGCTGCAGTACTCTGCCTCTAGTGGGCTACTTGCCTCTTAAGCATGCACTCAATAAAGCAAATACCCTGTCATTGGAATTGTGCAGAAGACAATTCCACATTCAACAATTTTTTTAGTTTTCTAGGAATAAGCGGTTGTCCAATAGTTGACTATTGGTTTTAGGTTTAAGGAATATTGATAATAGTATTAAGTATTTTTTATGAATATAAATAAATGTATATTTTTTCAGTATATATTGGAAGAAAATAGGAGATTCTGCAGTTCTTCAGTGCCTATAGATGAGCTGCCATTGCTGTTGAGCAACTTTTAATGGTTCCTAACCCAAATGTGTCACCAAATCTAAAATTAGAAAAAGACCCTCATGTTTCATACTTTCCAGAAAGAACTTTTCCCTATTTTACCACCAAAAATCTACTGAGGGTGTTTATCTAACCTCCCACCAAGCCAGAATATAGCACAAAGTTATTTTATAGAGAGGGCCTTAGTTAAAATCCATGTGAGGCAAGAACAAAAATTCTTGACTCTGTCAGTATTTCCCTAATGTGGTGCCTCAGGCACTAAGCAATTAACTTATCCATGCAAGCTGGTACAGCCTGGGGGGATAGCCCCCTGAGGTCAAATGATTGTTGATGTCAGTCACCCAGTATGAATGCCAGGCCAAATAGCATTAATTTGCTGTAACCAGTCTAGCACTCTTGTCACCTTACATACGTGCCAGGAGGCCAAACAATGACAAGCGTAGATTCACATTGCACTAGGCTTTTATGCCTAGTAAATCTATGACAAGCAAAGTCAACTGATGTATGTGCTGGGAGACTTAGCAAATGCTAGCATAGTTCACATTGCACCTAGTGATGACCAGCATTGACTAGCAGCGCACGAGCCGAGACTTGTGTGCAATCTCCCTCTCCCCTAAATCTCCACTATAAAAAAACTTTGTGGTGGGAGGCATGGATAAATATTCAGCATGAATGCTTGGGGACCTCAATCAAGTTCCCAATTCCAGTCACCATGATTAGAGGTCTACTGAATATAAATAGACCAAAATCCCCAGCACTATTCCATAACAGTCACAGCAGTTTTAGACTACAGATGAAACAAAAGTATTAGCCCTAAAAACTTTATGATAGTGAATAAGTTTTATCCTCTAAGAAACTTCAGGACTGACAAGCATTTAAAAAAACACAAAAACATTTTCATACACTGTACAAATACAAAGATTAATACTCATATAACATAACTTTTGTAAACTATTGCTCGTTACTAAAAATTGTATGTAAAAAGCCAACCTCTTTTTCAACTGTTTGTTTTTCTGTTTGCTTGCTTTATTTATCATTCATTTCAGTATTAACCTTTTTATCATGGAATCAGAAAACTTCTCTGATACATTTCATTAAAAACTTGCTATGCATAATTCATGACAAGTCATGCTACTCTCGTAACAAGCTAATAGGTAATAAAAATTGAATAGCATGCCTAAACAGGTTCATACAAATAGGTTCAAGGATAAAATTCAATAAAAGATAAGTAATCTCACAATAAATCATTCTTTCAAGATACAAGAGTTTGGCTGTTCAAAAGATTTAGATAAAAATGATCAAAAGTCAAATTGTCCAGAAAACATAGTTGTTATATAGATGGTCAAAAAAGTATATATATATATATATACATATATAGTCCTTATCACAATTATTGGTACATATGAAATTTCAGTACACAATGTAGAGCATCTCCTGAAAAAAAAATTAATATCTAACAAAACAGCTTTGGTCTATTGATAACTAATGATTAATAAAAAATAGCAAATGATGAAACAAGTTTATATAAATTTTATGATTTTCTGTTTATTTCTGAAGATATATTCAAGAGTCAATTGAAAAGTTCATAGGCTGACCAAGATACTCTCATGAAATGTGACCAAATGAAGTTTATTTTTTAAAACAGTCCCCCTTGTGGTTCACACACTTTTTACATAGGTATTGTAGTGCTTGGGTCCCATTGGTAAAAAAAGTCATCAATATCAGATATGACATCATCATATGAACTTTTCAGCCTTTGAAATTTTCAGCCCACCCTTGTAGCAAAAAATGAAAGCATGCCAATAAGAGCGAATAGAATTATATACAGATAATGAAAAAGGTGTAAGTTGTAAATAAATTTAATTTCCAAATTTCAGAAGGAAAAAAAGATTTTAAGTCACAACACTTTATTTCCACCTTCAGAAGAACTAAGTAAAAAAATAAAAAACATCATCATCATCATCATTATCAAAGCATGCCAACTGCATGGATTCCCATGACTCTCTCTTGCTATTCATCCCTATCAGTTATGGCTCTTGGTAAGTCCTTTTGACGGCATCCAGTGACTGTACAAAATTAATAAATGTATTTTTTTACAGGTTTGTTTATGTGTTATAATCCATAGGAGGACAAGCTAATTTTTTAACACACAGTTAAATGGTTTCAAATATTACTATGTAACAGCGACAATCTAACATCAGTCACTTGTTTGCATGCATTTAAATAGTTATACATGATATGTAAGAGATTAACTTGTCGGTAACTTCACTTTTAAATGAATTAGAACTAATTTGTTTGCATATTAATATTGCTATTGTTTCTCCACAGTTACACGGTTTCAATTATTGTTATCAAACACTTATGATTTAATTCGATATTAATTGTTTGTTTGCAGACTGTGAAGTGGTTACAAGTATTGCTATTTAATACTAATTATTCTATTGAACACTATTCATTCATTTGCACACAGTCAAAGTGTTTGAAGCATTACTATGTAATACTAATAACTCAATTTAGGCAGTTAAAAAGTTTCAATTATTGCTATCAAACACTTATAATCTAATTCGATATTAATCATTTGTTGGCAAGCAGTGAAGTGGTTACAAGTATTGTTATGTATTACTAACAATTCAATTAAACATCAGTCATTTCTTTACACACAGATAAATGATCAAACAGTTCTATTTGACATACAGATACAACCCTATCTGGGTTAGAGTGGACCTGGGAGTGATGGCAATGAAGAGATAATGGTAATAATCTTGATATTCTGTATTTTCTTCTTTTTTATATCTATGTTTTATGCATTTTTCTTATACTGGGCAGAATTGAAAAAAAAGAAAGGAAAAGAATTTGTTTTCTCTTACCATCCTGTTGCTCAGGAATAATGCTTTGTGGAATAATCGATGCATATTTTAATTCACAAAACCAGGATGTTGATATTTAAGTATGTAAGTTGATTTCAAATCCTTTTATCAGTTAAACTCCAACTGACACCAATTGACTAAAAATCGACAGTTTTTTTCTCCTTCTGGAATAAGTTAGATTTACAACTGACAATTTTTAAACTGGTCTCCTTTGTTTAGCCCAGATGGCTGTGTGTGATTTGTCAATGGTCTTGAATAAACATTTAGAGACAGAAAGAGTCTATTTGCACATTCCTATACCTGATTTTAGGCTAGGAACTATCAGTTGTTTTATTTACTTATTTACTTATTTATTCATTTATTTGATAACTAATGAACTCAATCGGTTCTCATTGTAACTGCAGTCCATAATGATATTGATGCTTTTATTGAGGAAGGAGTTAAGAACTTTAATTAGTATTTCATAGTTATCTCCATTATATTTAGAATATGCATGATTAAAAAAAAGACACTCAGTTATTGATAGAACCAAATTATTATTCAGTAGCAAACTAGACTGTAAATTGCTTTATTCTCTAAATTTGACCATTTTAAGAGTATTGCTCAAATAAAAAATTTTATATGATGTGCCGTTTTGCTGGATTACAGTCACACACACACACACACACACACACACACACACACACACACACACACACACACAAATGCATACATACATATATACATAATTTTTATAACTAATAATAAATTATAGTCAATGATTTTTTATTTAATAGTCAATGACAGCTATATAATATCCATTATTCAATTCACATTAAGGTTTTGAGTTTGTGAATTTGAATAACTGAATAATTATCGGTTTATATTTCTGAGATGAAGCAAGGTTATTATTCTTTACACATTGTGGACTGTAATCCTCACCTGGACACATGGCTGAGAGGTTGGTTGGTTGGTTGTATTTTATAGCATATCAACCCTTGTAGGTTATTTAATGCCAAATCCTGTTTATACATATATATTAAATATATATGTTTTGTGAACAAATAGTTTGTAGGTAACAATCTTTCAAACAAGTCAGGGCTCATTTGTTTTCACTCAGTTAAATGGTTTCAAGTATTGCTACCTAACACTATTAGTTTTGTTTGCACACAGTTAAATAGTTTCAAATATTGTTATCTAAACCTAATAGTTCTATTTGATTCAGTTAAATGGTTTCCAGTTAAGTAAATGATTAAACAGTTCTATCTAACCGATATATGGGTCCCTAACAGATATTACCAGTCCAGTAGACTTGGGAATGATGGCAATAAAGGGTACTCCACATTCCCCAAAGCTTCAGGATTGAAGCCTCACCATCAGATAGTTTAGCATCATATTCAGGACACTTGTTGGGGGGGGGTTCTTACCCCTCTGTAGAAATGCAGTTGGTATATTCTACAGCCCCAGCAAACTGGGCTTGGCTGAGAGTTAAATATCCTACAGGTGGTGAGTTCAATCCCTGGTCCCAATTCCACCAGCAGTGAAAAAGGCAAAAAGTGGCTGATGTGAGATACCTGCAAGCCATAGGCAGTGGAATAAGAAAAGTTTACCTGCATGATTTAAATAAAGGTTTAAATTCTAAATACCAGCAAGGTTACTGAGCTCAACTGAAAAAAGGTGGAAGAGTACAGTAGCTAAGACGTGAGTGCAGCAACCAAAATGAGTATAGCAATCTGTAATGTGAAGAACATCAAATATTAAGTTGAATAAGTTGATTTTCTTGGATTATTAAATAAAAAAAGACAAAAACATTGATTATAGTGGATTAATGATGATGATGATGATGATTGTTATTGCTGCTGCTGCTGCTGCTGATGATGATGATGATGATGATGATGATGATGATGATGATGATATTAAACATTCTGCATAAACTAACTAAACAAAAGTATTCAAACAAAAGGGGTGTGTGTGTGTGTGTGTGTGTGTGTGTGTGTGTGTGTGTGTGTGTGTGTGTGTGTGTGGTGCATTCAATAAGTTTCCAGACTTTTTTGTACAGGCATTTAAAATTGTCATAGACTCTTGAAAATTCAGTATGTTATTGCTATACATCTTATGAGATGACTGACCAATTTTTATGAGTTCATGTTCAAATGAACAGCTACAGCAGCAATTGGAATATACCCTACTAAAGCCTGATTGTCACAGCTGGTGAATTTCAAAAATACAATCTGGATGTGAGAACACTTTAGGAGAATGATATGCAATAAAATTCTGTTTTAAACTTGGAAAAAATGCCACAGAAACATATGGAATGCTTCAGACTGCTTTTTGACCATCTTGCATGAATTGAGCATCAATTTTTAAGTGGCATAAGAGATTCAAGGAAGGCAGGGAATCTGTGAGGGATGATGAGAGGTGTGGGAGGAGTAAGGAAGTCAATACACCAGAGTTGATTAGCCAAAGGCTTAGGGTTAGGGTTACTATGTTGAGGTTTTAAGGGAGTTCAGGAAGAGATTCCTTAGGAAGAGGCCAGCACTCTTCAAATCGGGTCAGTGGCATTTCCACCAGGACAATGCACCAGTCCACAACTCCATCCTTATCATAGACTATTTGAGCAAGATGGGCATCAAGACAGTTCGTCACCCTCCCTGTAGTCCAGACTTTGCTCCCTGTGACTTTTGGTTATTCCCTAAGCTCAGAGGCAGTCATTATGAGACAATTGAGGAGATGAAAGAGGCTGTGATGAAGGTCACTGACACGCTTACACAAGAGGACTTCCATGAGGCCTTCCAGAAGTTGTTGGAATGGTACAACAAGTGCATTGCAACTGGAGGAGATTATTTCGAAGGGGACTAGAGTGTCATGTGTGTACTATCAATAAAAGTGCCCATACGAAAAAAGTCTGGAAACTTATTTAATGATCCTCATTAATATACGCACACACACTCAAACATAATAATAATTTTAGTGATATATTAATGACAAGTTGAAATATGGATGCAAAAATATAATAACCTGGCATATCCAACCAACTGTTATTATCATTTTGTATTATTTAGCACTTTCATGATCATTTTAGGATTGAAATATACAAAACATGTTTATTTCTAACTTTCATAAGAGATGTATTCAATATTCATTAAGCCTATTGTTGAGTCACATTATAATTGATAGAATCTAAATGATAATTACTTATTAATAGATAAATAAATATATAAAGAAATAAGGAAGTAGTTAGTCATCAGCATTTGATAATCTCCTTCAGAAATTATAGTGACAGAGGTGACTGTGAATGCAACCCTCCACAAACACACTATTATTAGTAAATTGCAAATTGGATAATATATTACTTTATTCCTTAAGTTAGTGTATTTAATGCTATTGCTCTAACAAAAACCATTTAACAAGAGGGCAGACAATATTACCATTTATACCAAATGGCAGTTGAGTTTGTAGAGTTTTGTTACCTCTTTTTATATAAAAAGCAAAGACAAATGAGTTAACATAGATATTGATAGTTTTCAATTTGGAAGTTTTATTAACAGCTTAAGACAAAAGGAACCTTTGTGCTGTAAGTTGCAGGAAAGAGGAAAACGGTTGTAAAGGTTAGAGCCAGAATTAAGACGCTGAAGTCATAGCAGGAGTTGAGATGCTGTCATCAGGACAGGAATTAAAATACTGAAGTCAAAGCAGAAGTTGAAAATATCCAATTTGTTTCTCTGAGGATCTGTTGGTTTAGAAGGAAAGATGAATGATGAAAGAATGATTTCCCAGATACCAATTGTGACGTGGTATGCTACTGAGAGGGAAAGGGAGGTCAATTCCCCTACCCTATGGTGTTTGAATCAACAGGCCCCAAGGACTGACCGCTAAAGCAGTCAGAATGGAGGTCAAAAGCTACCCGCACTCCATGACCTATAATCGGTTGGACAGAGAAGGGAATGCAGGTCACTCTAGTACCACAACTGGAGGAAATAGTGGGAGAAGAAAAAAAGAAAAATGATTGGCCAGACCCTTTAGCGCCAAAATGATACCTTTTCGTCAGAAGAAATTTGGAAAAGAATCTTTAGTTTGAGGACAGAAGTTGGCGGATAAAGACACCGGTTTACAGCCAAAACTCCGGGTGGTCCCTCGCCCGCAAAAAGAATCTTTAGTTCTGGACAGACATTGGCAAAAGAGAGACGCCAAGTCTGCCAACTCCGAGGATGTCACTCGCCTGTAAAAGAAAGGAACCTGAAAATTAAGCCTTGGCAAAGATAAGTACAACTTAAACTGTTTTTCCTTCTACCCTTCCTAAATATTGGAATTATATGTATTCAAAAGAAAAAAAAGAGAAACAGAAAGGATTCTGTTTCATCAACAGTAAATTAGCAAATGGACTTTGTTACATCCTCAGCCCAGCGACTTAAGCATTTTCTTGAGTAAAATTAAAAAAGAAAGAAAGAAAAAAAGGAGAAAGAAGAAAAGGACTGTAAGAGACATTCGTGTTTAATACTGCCTGCTGGCTTAATATAGCTGGTATCTTAAAAAGAAAAGAAAAAGGAACTATTTCTTAGACCTTATTATCATTTGTGTGGTCGTCGCCTATTAAAACTTTGTTATATTTTAAATGCACCCTTGTGTTGAAATCTATTGGTTGTGTTATTTCTCTATCAAGTCGCCTTCTTTCACACATATTTTTTTCAGCTTAGTATCATTTTCATCAATTCTCACTAAATGTTTTATTCACCTTAAAAACATCACAAGGAAATTTGACTACAGTGAATAATATTTTGTTTTAACCTAGAAGCCCATGCTTTCCGTTATCCAAGGGGGTAGGAAAATGAAGGACTTGGTGGGGTATGTGAAAGTGAACTGGAAACCCCCTCGCCAGTGTCGGAGATCAGTCTAGCCCCAAATTAACCCCCACATTATTTGCCAGTTACCATATGCCCGAAAAAGGAGTCTTGACTAGGACTTATTTTGCGGAGGGTCAAGACAAGAGTTATTTTCTTTGTCAGAAGTTATCTCTCCTCAGAGGAACTCTTAAATAAGGAGCCATTATAAAATGGCTACTTTCATTTCAGTCGAGTTGGACTGTATTAAGTTTTAAAGGTGTCATTGTAATGTATGTAACTGAAGGAATTATGGTCTGCCAGGCTAACACATTAACCATTACATTCCCCAAGGAAAGCTATTAGATTGGTTTGGTTTTATGGTATATCAACCATTGTAGGTTATTCAATGCCAAATCCTCTTTATACATATATATCAAATATATATTATTTGGTTTGGTTTGGTGGTATGGCATATCAACCATCATAGGTAATTTAATGCCAAATCCTCTTAATACATATGTATCAAATATATAGGATTTATAAACACATTTTGTTGATAACATTTTTAAATGAGTCTAAGCTCATTCTTTTGCACACAGTTAAATGGTTCCAAGTATTGCTATGTATCACTAACAATTCAGTTAAACATGTCATTTGTTTACACAGTTAAATGATCAAACAGTTCTATTTCAAACAATTCAATCTAGTATAAGTCATTTGTTTGCACTCAGCTTAAATAGCAAACAGTATTATTTGACTCATAGATAGAACCCTATTAGGTACTACCATTCAGGGTCAGAGTGGACCTGGGAGCAATGGCAATGAAGGGTACTCAGCTCCAGCATTACTGGAACATCACTGTCAGATTGTTTAATGTCATATCCAGGACATTTGTTATGAGGGGGGTCTTACGCTTCTGTAGACATGCAGTTGGTATATTCTACAGTCCGAGCCAACTGGGTCAGAAGCTCTACGAAGCAGTAAGAAGCTGACATGTAGATATGATAATATATTTTCAAATAATATCATTATCCTATAAGGACTCAAAAAATGATACATGCTGCTGCCTTGCTTAACACTCAGTATTATAAGGTAAAGATCAAAGGTAAAATGGAGCAATCCAGTGAATAGAGTGGTGCCCTCCCCTATACCTCAGTGTAGTAACTATTGAAAAGGGAGCCTTCTGGTCACCCTCAACGACGGTCGCCAATTTTACTTACTTACTTACAAGGCATTAATGATTGTTCTTAAATTCACTCCTTTAATTTATTTGCATGAACCCCTTTCCTCAGGAGGAGTGCATAATGTAATTGTTATAATTGTAGGAAATAGATTCAGCTACCCAAGTTCAAAACCTGGACTCAGCTGTTTGCATTTCACTTTGTGTTGAAAGCCTTGAGAAATGTATAAATCCATATCTTTCCCCACCAGCTATTGGTCAATAGAACAGACTGGATTTTTAGCCTTGGTAAGGCAACCAATTAAAGAGAAAGAAAAATTCAGATTCAGAGAATCTGTAGCACAATAGTGTACAATCCTTCTGTTATCAGTTAATTTTTGACAAATTAACATTTTATGACTTTTTCTGAATTCTGAGTTTTTCATCTGGACTGTTTACTTTACGAAGACTAAAGAATCCAGTTTGACTTATTATTTGGAGCGAGGAAAACAGATAATTTATGCCTTTCCCAAGGGTCTTAGCATAATATGCACTTCAAATAGCCTTGCATTTCCAACTCAATTTGATTAGGGGATAACCATTATTTTATGTGCGCCTGCCTCTTAGTGTGTGATAACTGAATTGTCACCACTTTGAATAATCATTTTGAGCATGAGCTTTGTTTATTTTATATATATATATATGCATTGGCATAATGGTTAGAGTGTTCACCAGTGGTCTGGGAGGCTAGGGTTCAATCCTAGGTTGAGTCATACAAAAGGCTCAAAAAATGGTACTTGATGCCTCCTTGCTTAACACTCAGTATTATAAGGTATGGATTAAGGGTAAATGGAGCAATCCAGGGAAAGGAGTAACACCCTCCCCTATACCTTGGCATACTAACTATTGAAAAGGAGCTTTTGGGTCACCCTTGACTACTGTCGGCTAACTTATTTATATATATTATTTTAGAAGCTCAATCTAGAGGTTTAAAAACACAATAACAACTACATAAATAATACTCTGTGTGTGTGTGTGTGTGTGTGTGCTGAATAGTGCTTAGCCAAGCTATAAAATGTACAAGTTATTTCTCATATTCATTCCAAAGTTTCAACCCACTTGGCACATTTTTCTTGCAAAAATAATTTCTTTCTTAGTTCAGCTAGGAACTTTTCAACACTCCCTCATTGGTATATATATATATATATATATATTGATTGATTGATAGATAGATAGATTACAACAGTCTATGGTTGTCACTATCTCATTTGGTTGGTTAGTGTGAGACTAAATGCAGTATAATTAAGAGAGTGCTCAATATCTGTGATAGAGCTATTGTATAATATCATCATCATCATCATGTCACGCTGGTAGCACGGATATCCCTGACCCTCTCTCGCCACTCCTCCCTATCGTTCATTGCCCTAGGCAGGTCTTCAGGACAACACCCCGTATCCTCACATAGCTGCTAAATGTATGTTCGTGCTGGTCATCCTGCTTTTGCACGGCCATGTGTGGGGGTCCATAAGAGTACATCTCTTATGAGTTCGTCCCTGCTTCTCCAGCAGTGTCCTGCATGTCTGGTTTGTCTAACTTGAATAGTTTTCGTGATAGGAGGCAGGTGGCCGTACAGTTGGTGTCTTGTCGGGTGTTGCCACCAGGACTTGTTCAAGATTGCACGCAGCATTCTTGTGTAATTGCCATCTAGCTTCTTCTCCAGCCGTTTTGTTAGAGTTCATGTAGTGCACCCATATAGGAGTATTGATGTGACCGCTGCCTGGAAGAAACTGCGTTTCATTTTATCGGTTAGGTCTGATTTCCATATAATCGATAGCCTATTGATAGCTGTCCATGCTTTTGTTAACCTCGTTTCGATGTCTTTTTCGGTTGATTCGACGCTGCTTCCTAGGTAAGTGAATTTGTCTACTAGTTTAAGACGGGTTCCTTCTAGAGTGGAGATGTCCCCCGTTTGATTATAGCACATATATTCCGTTTTGTGTGCATTAACATAGAGGCCTATGCCTGCGGCTGCTCGTTCCAAACTATGCAGTAGTGTTTCGGCTTGATCGGGTGTATTTGCCAGTATCGCTATGTCATCGGCGTAGTACCTTCTGCTTCTTTTCTTCGTCAGCTCGAAGCTATTCTCTATGATTTTGTCAATCGATTTTCTAAGTACGTAGTCTAGACAAATGATAAAGAGGTACGGAGCCAGCGTGTCCCCTTGTAGTACTCCTGCTACAATGTCGAAGTATTCTGTGTCTCTATCTGGTGATCGTACTTTTACTTTGGTGTTTCTATAGAGAATCGTTATTGCTGCTACGGTTTCTTTAGGTATGCCGTACACTAGTAGGATTTGTTCCATCTTTCCTCTGTGAATGGAATCGAAGGCCTTGGTAAAGTCGACAAATATTAATGTCGCTTGTAGGTTTTTTGCCCGTACACCTTCAAGGATTCTACAGATGGTTAATATTTGTGAGGTCGTGGATCTATTTCTTCGGAAGCCATTTTGGTTTTTCCTAAGTATGTTGTCGATTTTGGGTTCTATGCGGTTTCGTAGTAGGGCATTGTTGATTTTGGCTGCAATGGATGTAAGTGTTATGCCTCAGTAGTTTTTGGCTAATCCGAGGTCCCCCTTTTTAGGGAAGGGGAGTATGCATCCCTTCATCCATCTATCTATCGGATTTTGATTGTATACTGCGTTGCAGTGTCGGAGCAGTATGTCGTCGAATTGTCTGGTCTTCCATATTTCTGGGGGAATCTCGTCCAGCCCTGCAACTTTCCTATTTTTAATTTTTCTGAGAACCGAGTCGAGTTCTTCTTGTGTGAACGGTCCTAGTTTAATGTCTAATTGTTTACTAATTATTCTGGTGATTGGTTCATGTGTTATTTTCAGTGGGTTACCTAGTAGGTTTTCGAAGTGCTGTTTCCACAGTTTTATTCTTTCTTGTTGGTTTGCTGCTTTCAGTTTTGCTTTGGCTGTGTTCTTTCTTCTACTCACTTCGTTTATTGTTTGCCAGACTATCCTAGATTGTCTATCTTCCACTGAGTCTCTAATCTTATCTATCTGATTTTGAATGTATTCTGTCTGTTCCTTTATATATGTGCCTGCTAATTGATATTGTGCCGTTTTTAGTTTTAAGGCATTTGTGTTTGTTGGGGTTTTTCGATAGTTTTTGGAGGCTGTTTTCACTAGTGCACGTTTTTCTCTCACTGCTAAAGTTTCCCATGGGACTCTATATTTAGTTTTGAGTTTTGTTGGAATGCATTTCGCTGCTGCTTCGAGGTGCGCATTGACGAAATTTTCATATTCATCAGAGGCCTAACAGTAGTTTAGAAGAAAAAGTAAAAGCCTAAAGCTGCCAAAGCTACCACAGCAACCCCCCCAAAAAAAAAGAGAAAGAAAAAAAATGATGAAATTAGTAGCCCTCCCCACCCCCATCTCAAACAGTAGACCGTCTCCAAACATACCTAAAATTCATTAGTAAATAAACGCTAAAAGGAAGAGGAATGATTTGAACTCACACGTGCCAACAGAGGAAAAATGTTTCAATATTCGTCAGTATGTCTTTAAGTCCTATTAATTTAAAATGCTGAATTTTACAAAATGTTATGCTGTATTTTTGTTTGTAAAATATTGCTTAAACTGTGCATTTTAAATGTAAAGACATGCTTACTATAAACCCAAATTGAATATATGACTCTGTCCAAATGTCAGCGAACACGGCAAAACGTTTTTGAATCTTTTCTAAAAGTTTAAAATTCTTAGAGGCCTAACAGTAGTTTAGAAGAAAAAGTAAAAGCCTAAAACTCCCAATGCTACCACACACAAAAAAAAATAAAAATAAATAAATAAAAATAAAAATAAAAATTGTCATTTGTAAAAACTCTATAATTCCTAAAGCCTCCCCGGCTCCCAACGGTATTATAGAAGAAAAACTAAAAAGCCTAGGTAAATGTCTGAATACCGCAAAAAAAAAAAAAAAAATTCAGTACCAGTAAAAGTCTGAAGAAAGTACCTTAATCTTGGACTTTAACTAAGTTAAAACTTAAGAAAACTTAAATCAAAATTACCCCCCCCTTTTTTTTACGTACACATGGGAAGCAGCATGATGTACATAAAGGTATTTGAATAAACCCATTGATGACCAAACTCAATACCTAAACAGGTCCTGGACCTGAGTTTGACGACTTTACGCTCAGGATCGTTAGTTCGATCGGGGAACTACTGTTGCTCCTCTATAAGAGTGGCTTCTATAGAAGAGAATAAAACAGCCATCGAAAGATAACCATGACCCACACTCAAACCACATACACAAACTGCATCGCTCTTCGCGCGGGTAAAAAAGGGGCGCGTCCTGCTGAGGTTGGAGCCCTGGCCTCAGTGTTCGAAAAATCAGCTACAGAGCTCAAATGACAAAAACTACTAAAATGCAAGCAAACACTACAAATAGCGACATTTAACGTAAGAACCTTAAATAGAATAGGACAACTACCAGAGCTAATCGCATCGGCCGTAGAACATAAGATAGACATAATATGCATACAAGAACACAGATACACGCACACCGAGGATATCAAATATCACGAAACTGGCAATGGATGGTCGCTCGTCACTGTATCGGCATGGAAAAACACTGTCAACACCGCAGTAGGAGGGGTAGGATTGCTTATAGGACCTAGAGCATTAAAAACGCTAAATAGCATTGAGAAAATACAACCTAGAATGATGGCAGCTACTTTTAACAGCAACCCCAGAGCAACAATCATCTCCTGCTACAGTCCTACCAATGTTAGTGAAGAAACTGAACTAGTCACCTTCTACGATGAGTTATCCTCATTAGTGCGTAGCATCCCGAAACACATGTTAGTCATTGGCAGAGACATGAATGCCCAAATCGGGAAAAACGGAAACAACAAATACAGCCTCCACAACACGTCAAATAGGAATGGGCAACATCTAACAGATTTCATGATAGAAAATAGATCAGCATGCCTCAATACAAACTACCAAAAAAGGGAGGGCAAACTATGGACATACACGTACGCGAACAATATTAAAGCTCAGATAGACTACGTCCTTATAAACAAGAAATGGAAAAATAGTGCAATGAATTGCGAGGCATACTCCTCTTTTGAGGGTGTGTCCACCGATCACCGAATAGTCACGGCAAAAATACAGCTAAGCCTACGAAAAAACGCCAAACGAACAGCGACCACCAAACACTATGACTGGGCCCTTTTGAACAACAGAGATATAAGAGATAAATACGTATTAGAATTAAGAAACAGATACGAAATACTACAAGAAAGGACGGAAAAAAAAAAAATTGTATAATATAGCTATATATATATATATAATTCTGCCTGATGATTGTTGTATAAAGACAGCATGAAACCACTGGTCTCAGATTAGCACTATTCAATATATATACATATATATATATATATATATACTGTAGCGAGCATAAAGATCAGAACGATGTTAAAAAACAGTCTAAATGTGATATAACATTTTATTTTAAAGCTTCATAGAACATTTTATCAAGGAAAAATAACGATATAAAAGTACATTATATAATTCCAAAAGCAGCGTTAAATTTGGAGGAGGAAGTGTGATGGTGTTTGGCATGATTTCTGCTGCTGGTACAGGACCTCTTGTCAAGCTAAATGGTAAAATTAACTGCAATCAATTAACCAAATGTATTCATGCAAGATAATGCTCAGTGTCACACAGTGAAGTCTGTTAAGACATTTCTTTCTGAGGAGGATGTTACTGTTATGGAGTAGCCTACTCAAAGCCCAGACATGAAGCCTATTGATAATGTTTGGAAGTTACTAAATGAAAGAGCTAAGGAAAAGAATCCAAGAAACGTTGAAGAACTATGAACTAATTTGAAAGGAGAATGGGAGAAAATATCCATTGATGAATGCAAGACATTAATTTACTCATGTAGCAAAAGATGTCAAACTGTTATTGAAAGTAAAGGTCTACACATCAAGTACTAATGAATTATGAACGCTATTTTCATTTAGATATGATGTATTCATTATAACAGTATAATTTTGTTAATTGTTCTGATGTTTTTGATCATCTATTTTTTCAAATGTTATATAATTATTTTTATAACTTTATCAAAATAAATTTATTGAGCTTTATATTTTGGAATTATATAATTTACCTTTATATCCTTATTTTTCCTTGATAAAATGTTCTTTGAAGCTTTAAAATAAAAAGTTATTTCACATTTAGTCTTTTTCTTAATGTCATTCTAATCTTTATGCTTGCTACTATATATATATATATATATATATATATATATATATATATATCTCACCACCAGAAAATAAAGAGCCACATTTTCTATGAATTTTTCTGTCTCATTTTTACACCTTAAAATCCTTGAACTTTTGTGAAACATTTTTTATAAACACACCCACTCACATGCAATCATTCAAGCGAGCACACACAGACACTTAGTATCACACATAAATAAGTACACTCCAGACAATTTTTAAAATTAAATTTAATTTTAATTTTATTTTACCTTGTAGAACATTATAAAAAAATGGATATTATGAGGTATTATCTAATACCTAAATTATTATCTAAATTATAATAAATCTTATAAATCATCAATTATATAATAATCATAATAATAATATAATATTATTATCATATTATAATATAATAAAATTATTAAATAAAATATTATATAAGAATAAAATAATAATTTTATAATAATTATAATTAATTATAATAATTAATTATAATAATTGATATGATTTTAAAGTTATTACCTAAATTGTAATAATTGGTATAATTATAATAATCTATTACCTAATTTATTACCTAAATTATTTCCTAAATTAATATCTAATATTATTAAATATCTATCAAATAGCAAACTGTGTGTACAAACAAATGAAAGACTTTATTTAATATGGTTTACAGATGGTAGAATATGTTAGAGTGAGCATGTAGAGTACAAATATTTAATAGAAAATACTCCTTTCACATATATCATATGTGAAGTGAATATTCCAGTTTAAAGTAATATTCTTCAAGTAGTTGCTGTTTACTCACAAGTTACTTGTCCAACATATTAGGATGCATTTAGTAGTAGTAATATTACAATTAAGGATTACATTTGTTGACTGTAGTGAAAAGGACATAGGGAAGTATTTCATTTGTTGGTCTTTGTAAAGTCAGCAACCAAAGAGAGAAAGAATGGTACAGAATATGATTTTTATTTTTGAAGTGAAATTTTTTTTTGTATGGTGTCCCTAGGCGATCCCAACAATAGTTCACATAGAACAATTTATTTACAATTTGTCAAGTTTAAAAGTTCCTGATCATGATAAGTATTGAGAATTTGGTTGGTACAGCTCTTTAAGGGTAGAGGAAGAGTCCTAAATCAAAAATCGAAAGAGAGGAGGAGAAGAGAAACAGAATAACTAAATTGATTAGTATCATAAAATGGAAATCAAGTGTCCCCCAGAAATTCCCTTGTAATCTCACTTCATCCCATTTCTCTTCTCTTCTTGGCCTAAGTAAGGGTGAATATTTTGATACAGATCAGGAAATTTTCTTAATTTGATTATTTTTATTTAATGATCCTATTTTTCCATTTGTATTTGGAAATTCCTATTGTCTCAGACAGTCATCCTCTCCTGCTTGACTCCCTGAGCAACTATTCATGTTACCAATATCTTGGGTAGGTCCAGGTAAACTACTTAGTGAATGAAGGACTTGTTAAATTAATCCTAAGGCAACATTAGAAATTAGCATCAAAGATTTACTGTATACTTAATTTGTTAGTGCAGTTTTTCTGCTAATTAAATCTATAATGATGAGTGTTTAAATGAAATACTAATAGAAGATATAGCTACATATTTGACTCCTCACGAGGCCAAAATGTGATACAAGGTCGGTTTAGAGTAGAAGAAACCCTCAAGGAATTGAAACTCATGCCGGTGAGGGTAAAAATTGCTTATCATTCTCTTTGAGAGTCGCCTTGAGTATTGGGCAATAAACAAAACTCTTATCCCTTTAAGGCTAAGGGGAAGGACCCCTGGAACTAAGCTGTAATTATTACTTACACGGTGCGAACGCCAATTAGGGTACAAATGGTGAAACTCAAATTTATAAATTCTTGCCAAATCGCTTGTATAGAGTTGTCTCCCTTGACAGGGATTGTCCCTTATTTTAACCGTTAGAGCGCGTTGTTGACGAGAAATGGCGGCATTCTTGGATTTGTAGCACGTTGATTACTGTCCTTTTGAAGTTATTATATTTTCTTGTAGTGGTACGTATAATTTCGTTTCTTAGACACAAATGACTTTAACTGTCTACTGAAGCATTTCCATCCGTCATCTTCTTCTTAGGTTTAAAGTACTAAGTTCTAGACGGTGACTTGAAAGCACACGTTGTTGGGCATGTTCAGCGTTAACGGCGAGACTTGGACACAAGATCGTTTTGATGTGATATTTTAAAAAATAATTTGGCGTGAGGACAAGGATTCTTATCTTGACCATGTTCTATCTTATCAAAATACCCGTTAAAACTTTAACTGGAGATGTTTAATAAACATTTTGCATCATCAAGAAAAATATTTTTAAAAAGTCTCTTTAGATAGTGTTGCCTTTTTTTCCTGGTAATTATGACTATCAGGATTTTAAAAAATAAATTCTAACTGAAAGAAAATAAAGATATAAATAAAAACTTTAAACTTGCCTTCCAGATCTCGTTGGCTTTTCAGATTTTTATGAATTACCTCGTATCAAGGACAGTTAATTCACTACCGGCTTTTTATTTATAAAAGGGAATAGAGATTCTTGTTGAAAGACAATTTATTGGATCATTTTTCAATTTTGAAACGAATACCGGCTCATATGGTAAACCTTTTCTCTCTGGTAAATTCAGGGATAATCTGTTATGAATATCCGTGAATTTTTTCTGGTATAAAATGAATAAAATTGTAAAAATAAGCAGACATCCAAAGAAACCAGGAAAGCGTTTTCTTTTAATAAGTTTAAAATTTTATATTTTTATATCTGATATATTGATGATTTTTTTTTTCAAACGTTCTCTCTCCCTCTTTTTATTTTAATTTTATTTCATTCAATTAAAAAAGATAGTTTTATTGTTTACTCTTCGAATAATTCAAATTCTTTTCTAACCGCCAACCACCTGGGTGAATCTTACTGTATTTGTGTTTATGAATATGCGAGTAAAAAATCTTTCGGTGTTAAAGTGATTTTATTCATTTATTTATTTTTAAGCATTTAAAATATGAATACATAGAAAATACATGTCTTCATAAGAACTTAAAAATCGTTTCTAATAGATAATATTGTGAGGCGGGGTGGGGTGAAAGAAAAAGTGAACCTTCCGCTTCGACGAGATTAAAAAATATATAAAACTTTTGTCGGGGAGATTTCATTGTAGTCTGACCGTATTGAGAAAAAATTAATTTCTCTTTTATTGCAATATACCTTTTAAAATTATTAAGAAATGCTACTGTTCAAAGAATTAAAACCATCTTCCAAGATTTTCCATTACGATTGATTCTTTTTTTTTTTTTTTTTTTTTTTTTCCGACAAATGCTTATTAAAACCTATTTTGTAGTGGACGTGCCCACCACTTCTCTCTTTTGAGATTAAAAAATTAATTTGTGGTTGAGGGAATTATTTTAACTTTTTAACTTATGTTAAGAAAGTAAAGTTAATCAATAATTTATTTAAAGTCATTTTTGTAATATGTATTTTAATAAAGATAATTAAGGAAAAAATTAACTACGCAAAAAAGAACCTCTCCCACGCAAAAAAATAAAAATAAAAAATATATTTTTTTAATTTTAAAGTATTTTGAAGTCATTTACTTTAATTATGAATGATTCACATTTTCTTTTTATGTTCGCTTCACAATTTCAAATACTTCATTATTTTTAGGAGCTGATATATTTTATCTTTCCTTTATTATTTTTAAAAACATATTTTTCGCAAAATGATTCTCACTCATGTGCATTTGTTTAAAGGCGGTGTCTGCCGTTATATATACATGTATATATAAACCTCGCCTTATTGAAGATTCGTTTTGTGTAAAAACTGTTGATCTAAAGTCATGCAAAAAATTGGGTATTTTTATTTTTGAGAATCGGACCTTATAATGTAACTCATGTTAAAATATGAATCGGAGTTTGTACGAAGAAAGAATACTTTTATTCGGAGTGCGCTGTGTGATTTAGTTCGAAAACCTTAGTTTTATGAGTCTTGTGGCGCAATTACCTGACTTCCCACCAAATCAGATTTGACACAGTCATTTTAGAATGCAGGACCACGCAAAAATCGTGACTCATGCGTGGTCGTTACAAGAAATACTGCTCAGTTTTCATCTTTAGGGGTGCCGCAGACACCAAACAACAAACTCAGCTTTGATAAGCAAGTATTGCCTGGGAGAAAGGTCCCTTATCACCTGGCGATTGGCTAAAAATTCTGCCCCCCCCGATAAGCTTATGGTGTAAATACATTTCATGCTTGTATAGAATAGTTCAATTACGAAAATTTCTGTACTGATGAACAATAGGAATGAAATATTTAGATTCATCATCCAGATTAAAAAGGGAGAGTCCTTGTAGTGTAATGGCCACCATGCTGAACCGTGACATCATAGTAAGTAACTCAAGTTACACTATTACATTCAGTCTTGGACTAATACCCTTGAGGAAAAGTATGAACCCTCTTATCCCCCAGCTATGAGTTAAAAAGTACCATTACTATCCTTCTATAAGGATGGCTTTGGCATTAGATAACCTATGAAGATTGATATGCCATTAAAAAAAAGAAACCAGACCAATCAGATAATAAATTTTAGTCATTTGCTTTATTTTTTTAATGAACACTAAAATCCCAAATTACTATTCTTTATTAAACCATTCTGTTTAAGGACATGCATTTTTATAGTTTAGTTTTGTTTAAAAATGGAAATTTTAAATGGCAGTCCCAAGAAATAATTTAAAAGTCATATATAGTCTTTTGCTTCACTTGATTAGATTTAAAAGCAAATTTAAAGAAATCACTTTTGTTTGGCTGTCCATATTAGCGATAGTATCAAAACCAAATTCCCTTGCCACTTTTAGGAATGGAGTATGTTAGTTTTTATCAGTTGTGAGTCATATTTACAAGTCTGTGAAAATCTTTAGATGTATTTCCCCGTTTCCCTATTGGAAATATTGTTGATCAGTACATATTTACTCAACCCCTCTGCTATGGACAGGGTGTGACACAATGTCAATTTTTAAACAGTAGATTTGGTTTGACTAACCGATCTGATCAGTTCTTATTCAGTAAATAGTATACTGATTTTATGATCTTAGTGTAATTGTTTTTACCTACTGTATGCTCATCATATTTTACTTATGTTGATGGTAAGTCATTATGCAGAAATCAATTAAGTGTCAATTTTATGTGTCTTAGGTATAGCATTAAACTGCATTCACTGATGGGGCTTCACTTCTGGAAATCTGGGCAGTGTGGAGTTACTCTTTCATTAACATTACTCCCAGGTCCACCCAATGTATAGTCCCATTTATGGGTCAAATAGAACTGTTTGCAAATTATTATTTGGGATATTTTAAACCATATAACTGTGTACAAACAAAGAATTATTATTAAATATCAATAGTTACTTGAAACCATGAAATTGAGTATAGATTATTAGTATTAGATAGGAATACTTAAAATGATATAACTGTAAATTATTTGTATTAAGAATAGTTTTTTGAAGCTATAATTGCTTATGAATCATTACTAGATTCATTGAAATGATATAATTGCTTGCAAAAAAACTGACCTCAATGTTAAATAACTGGACATGCTATAAAACCAACGAACCAATCAATCATTTTTATGCCTTTATATTGAAATAAATCCTCAAAAAAATTCTCTCTCTACCTCCACCCCCCAAGAATCCCAACAATAGCAGTTGAGACTGCCAAAAGATCATGACTTTTAGAACCAAAGCCTTTGGAATCTGTACAGAAAAATGTTATTTTTGGGAAGTCCAGATTTGTTATATTTAATTAGATTTATATAAGATAGTCTTGAATAGATAGAATATTTTTATTTTCTGCGATATTTAGAACTTAAGATTTTTCTCTGAAACTTATTTTATTGTCATAATTATTAACTTCCAATTTTAAGTAAATTAGATGTATTATTGATATAATAATTTGGTCATGAGTATGTGAATAAATCTCCAATTAAAAGAAATAAAACAAAAAACACACAAAATACTGTAAATTTGAAACAAATTGTAAGCCAATTTTTAGTCCTCTAAACAACATTGTTCACAAACTGTTGGCATTTTATATTAATAGCTTTACGCTTGGTATTGACTATAGGGAAAAGTAGCTATAAATTATCCAGCACCTCAGGATATGCACTGCCTTGTTGGTGGGACTTAGAATACACTGACTACAGTAGGATAAGATCTCTCTCCGCCAAAAAAAAGATGCTGCCTTGGGTATGACATTAAACTGCATCTGATGATAAGGCTCCAGTTCTGGAGATCTGTGGCGTACCTCTTCATTGCTATTACTCCCAGGTTGACTCTGACTTAGCATCACATCTATGGGTCAAATAGATGTGTTTGAAAATTATTAGATGCAGATAGGAATGCTTGCAATCATATAACTATTATTATATACAAATAATTACAATGATATAATTATTAGTAATAGGAGTACTTGAAACCTTCAGTTGTACAAATTGTATAGGATAGAAATACCCGATATCATTTAACTGTGTGCAAAAAAAAAAATAAAAGTACTCGAAAAAAAAAAACCGTAAATATCAATATATAAGGAACATGATTCCATAACCTCTAGGTATAAAATAACCCTAGATATGCCATTAAAATCAATCAGTCAAGATACACAATGATTATGGATATAAATAGAATTTAGAGGTTTCCAGCTCTGTGCAAATTTACAATATTGTATTTCCAGCTCTGTGCAATATTTCAATATTTACAATATGTTAATATTACAATATTTCCAGCTCTGTGCAAATTTACAATATTACAATATGTTAATATTACAATATTAAATTGTCTAAGGATTCCTCATGATGGTCCCAAAAACTGAAAATCAATAGGATTCATTGATAGACATAACTAGAATATACAAGAAATTGAAACCTCTTAAATCAAATGGTTACATCTATTGATATTGAGTGACATTTTAGGTATAAGTGCATCTTCCCTTTTGGTACACCTAATAAAATAGATAACTCTTCCATGCTATGTGGCATAAGCTTCTTAACCATCAGTTGCCCAGTTGGCTCAGCCTGTAGAATACACCAACTGCTTCTCTGCAGAGGGGTAAGACCCCTCCCCAACAAGTGTCCTGGTTATGACACTAAACAATCTGATGGCGAGGTTCCAGTGATGCTAGAGCTTTGGGGAATGCAGAGTACCCCTTCATTGACATCCCTCCCGGGTCCACTCTAGTTTGGAGTGGTAGCACCTGATAGGGTCCTATCTGTGGATCAAATAGAACTAAACTGTATACTTATGCTAAACTGAATTGTTTGAAATTGAACTGTTTTGACATTTAACTGTTTGTAAACAAAAACTATACTTATATTAAATGGAATTGTTTGAAATTTAATTTGGCGTTAAATGACTTGAAAAGGTTTGATATGTTGTAAAACAAAACAATCAATTTAACCATCAGCCTTGTGTTACTGCATAACTGACTTGTGTTAGCATTATAGAGGATTTAAAAAAAAAATTTTTTTTAACTCTGGTCTGTGTGATAGTAGACATACAAGTTTGACAGGATTTTAAAAAATTTGCAGTCAGAAATAGTCATAAATACAAGTCTACCAATGACTATTTCTTTTGAGTGTCAGCAACAGCTACCTGTTGCTGTTGGCCATAACATTTTTGGGTGCATGTATTGATCTTTGTTATATAGCCACTTATATGTAGATATCAATATTACAGCCTGGAAAACACATTTGATATCAATTTGTTTGTGTGGTCTTCACCACTGTGCCTATAAAGAGATGGCTCCATGGCACTGTTACTGTCTAAAGGAAATCTCTCTCTTTCCAACTTGTAACAAATGTTTGGCGAACAAAGCAGTTTGCTGATCTCCAATGAGAGGGGATTTCATGTTTGTGGACAGTTTTGAGGATTTTGACATTAGTCCAAAATAATGAAAAATTGAGGTAAGCATGGATTTTATTGGTTATTGTTCCTTTTGGGATCATGGCTGGGTCTGACTGAAGGCACACTACTGTTGCTACTCCTATTTCAGCTCATGCTGGTTGTACAATGTCATATTTAGGGCCTCTAGAGATCTCTTATGTGTGTAACAAACAATGCTCATAGACTTGTTTATTGTGGCCTCTAACCAACAAAAGCAAACAGAACTCTTTTTCCTTCTTAATGAATTCTGATTCTTTTGATGACAATGTTCATTTCATCATTTTCTCTCAAAAAGGTTTGCTCTAACCAAATGTCACTCTCGTTCTGGTTCACTTCTAATGGTTGTTAACTAAAGACTGCTGTCTGTTATTTTGGAGTTTTTATGCACACAATAACTCATTCATGTTCATTAGCGATAGTCACATAGGGACTTGAACCTTGCACATATACATGATTCACATTACAAATGGCCACTTTCACAAAAGACTTGAAGCAATATGTACTTTTTTGCTTCAAGTAAGCAAAAGTCATCACAGTATACCATTGTGCATTCATCTTGGATAATCATCTGGCATCTTTTAAGAATTTTGGTTCCCATGTTGTTGGAACTGTTACAAAAAATGGTATCATTTGTGCCTAAGTCTGAGTGGGGGAACTTATAGACAGAATATACAGTATAGTTTCCTGGAAAGGAATGTGGCAGAAATGCCTGTCAAAACAATATAAAGACAAAGTCTTAGAGTTGATTTTTCAGTTGTTGTTGCTGTTGTGTACCACACATTCTCCTAGGATTGTTAATGTCGTACTGTATATTATATGAAATATTTATGAAAATTTTTCAGTAGAAAAAAAAATGATGCTTTACAATCTTTCCTGAATATTGCTATCTACTATTTTCAGTGGATCTTTACAAGGAATGAAAACTTCTTGTTCCCACCAAGATGGGAACGACCTAGAGCCATGAAATGTACATGCTATTTCACATATTCATCCTGAAGTTGAAAACACTTGGTATGTGGTTTCTCAAGTTTCTTTGAGTCTTCAAAAAGAAAATAATTTAAAAAAAAAAATCCTTGTTTTTGGTTGGGCTGAGAACTTTTCAGCATACCCTTGTCTCTTTCAACTTACATGTTCTTTTAGCTGAGGGTAGAGATGATTGGCAGACAGCTTTGTGAAATATTTCATTACAAAGTTCCAAATATCAAATAATGTTTCGCAACTCTAACTAAAATCTTCATTAATAACAATTGCCATCATCAGATATCAGTCTGTTCCCATTTTCTGTGTAATGATTGTAATCATATGTTCGTTTTGCTTTTCAGATAAAAGCTGACTTACTGGTTATTTTCTTAGCACTTTGTACCCAGTCCTGTTGCTACTGGAAATAACAGCAACATTTAATCATGGCATCCCCTCTCATTCCGGTCACCCAGAAAGACTCTTTTGAGTTGGCTGGGATGCTGTTGGATAACTACACCCAGGAGGATGACAAGTTCCATGACCTCTCCAGTCTATTACGTGTTCCAGCAGATGGTAAGTATATCTCATAAAGCAATATTCTTTTTCCCTTCTTATATATTTGATAGCAAAAATAAGTCATTTTCTTTTTAGTACCCTTCTAATTCACTGATCTGTTTGTTTGTTTTTTATTGAGGTATTATTTTTGTAAATTTTTTATTCAGTCCTGAAAATTAAAAAAAATTTTTTTTTCATTTCATTATAAAAATTTAATATTTTGTAATTTTGGGGGCATTTTTGCTTAATTGCCATTTCACTCTCCTAAAAATAATTATAAAAGAGTAAGGTTTTGCATCAAATGTATTTTTAAAGTTCAATGTTTCATTGAACATATTGTCTTATTATCCTTGGTGTTTCCTAAAGAAACTGAATATTAGTTTTAATGTTTGTATGTCATAAAGGATGTTCTAATTGGACTCTGATGGTTTGGTAATTTGGTTCTTGAGTTTTAAGAAACCCGAAGTACCTGTTTCACTATTGTGTCAAAAAAACTGAACTCAACCTATCTGCCATGTGGAGGATGTGACATAAGGTCAATTTTTAAGTAGAGTAAAGGTGGGTTGAATTTCAGAGTTTTCCTTCTCCTAGACCAGTTACTATACCAAAGATAAAGAATATAGTCTGCCCTACTATTTACCCATGGCTTAGGGATAACATTGGTTCATGCCTTTCTTAGTCATTTGTGTGAAGTTAAACAAAAACATCCTTGTCTAACTCATGTTGTCGATTCCATTTCCTATAATGTTAATTGTTATGCTACGCATGCTTGCCCTAGCCCAGTTGTAAGACCCCACCAATGAGTGTCCTGGATATGATACAAAACCATCCGATGATGAAGCTCTAGTTTTAGAGCTTTAGGGAATGTGGAGTACCCCTTCATTGCCATTGCTCCCAGGTCCACTCTGACCTGAAGTGGTAGCCTCTGATAGATATGGGTCAAGTAGAACTGTTTGACATTTAAACTGAGTGTAAACAAATGACTGATGTTTAATTTGATTGTTTGTTATATATAGCAATACTTGTAAGCACTTCAATGTCTGCCTTTAATAAAGGATTAATATCAAACAGAATTATTAATGTTAGCAATAATTGAAATCATTTAACTATGTAGAAACAATAGCAATACTAGTGTGCAAACAAATTAGTTCTAACTCATTTAAAAATGAAATTACCTACAAACTGTGTGCAAACGTCTAATGTTAAATTGTGACTCTTATATAGCAATACTTGAAACCATTTAACTGTGTGAAAAAGAAAAAAAACTCAAGCTTGTTTAAAAATGTTATCTATGAAATGTGTTTACAAATCATATATTAAATATATAAGTATAAAGAGAATTAGGCATTAAATAACCTACAAAGGTTGATATGCCATAAGACGCAAGCAACCATGCTTCCTTTAAACAAAAATGAAAGTGCTGGTTCTGCCATTGTGTCAATAATAAGGTGATATTATAATTTTAGTTTTCATTATTTGTTAAATCTATATCTATATTCTTGTTAATAATCTTTTTTCCTAAAGACGTCTCATAACTTATTTTTAAAAAATGGATATTTTAAAATTCGGTATTTTTACAAAATAATTCGTTTGTTGTAAATGTTTTCTTTCATGAAAATAGGATAAAAAGATCTGGATTTTTTCTATCAGAGCCAGATTATTTGTTCATTTAAATGATCTATATGTTTTCAATGAGTTATATGTGAATGACATATTGCCAGTGGCCATTACATTTAATTGGGCATTCTGTTTGGCATACAATATCTGGCAACTAGTCTACATGATCGAGTGATTTTTGTTCTCCTGTTATAAAGTAATTTATAAATTCGAACGAGTAAATTCATTTGCTGTGGACTTTTCTGCTTTTATTCACCCCAGGGAACTATATGGATCCCTTTGAGAAGACCTGTACTGGAGTGATCATCTTCTGGTGACTGTTATAATACCTTGTGGTAAGAAAGAAACAGTGACACTTAGTCTTGTAAATAATCATAATATTTTCATTATTTTTGGTTGGGGATATTCACTGTGGATCTTCTGGCCAATTGTCTTGACGAAAAGAAAATTTCTGTTAACTGTTAATTCTTGTATCTTTGATTTCATTCTTTCCCAGGTGGAAGACACATCTCTGCCAGTCTAGATTCTCTTTCCCCATCATGTGGAGCCTGTATTTATTCCCATTTCATGTCTGGTACAGAGAAGCCTTGATCTAACTGGTATTCACATCCACAGTATTTACTGAATGATTTACCATTCTGTCAGTGGATTCAAGACTTTGAATATTATGACAATCCCTCCATTTATTGTTGTGAATTACGGATTCAGGTTGAATCACTTTTTGATAATATAGGGAGAAGAGTAGCGGTATCACTTTTCTGGACAATCAGTTGAGTGCATACCTACCAAACTAGATTAGTCTGAGGTTGACAATTCTGGTGTTCCAGAAATTATATTCATTGCTTGTTATTAACAGGTGTGTTTGTGTATGTTATGAAGGAGTTTCTACTTTGTGATTAAGATTGAGAAATTAAAAAATAGTCATTCAGCAAAATCAGCTCAAGCAAAATATTTTTTCTTTCTTTCCTTTTTAACATTCTATTTTAAAACCTGTTTGTCACTTGTTTTATTAACAGACAAGCCTTGTGTGAGTGGGTTACACGACTGTGATTATCCCAGCTTTCTTAATTCTGGACTTGGAATGGATATCTTTACTGAAATTGGTGACATAAGAAAGGTGCCTTTGCCTGCTGAACTGGTTGAACATTTTGGACGTATCCTTTACTACAACAATGCAAAAATTTAATCTTTCAAAATGTCTTTAAAAAATGTTAAAAGAAACCTAAACCTTTGAACTCTTAGCTCACAGATACTTTGTACCTGAGCTCACAAAATCAACAAAAAAAATTGAGCTCAAAATGCTATTTTACTGTAAAGCACAGTCATCTTTGTTTAAAGTTATCCCATCATTCCATTAAATGAAAGAATGATATACCATTAAAATAAATCACTAAATCAATTCATAAACTATTAACTTCATGAACCACTGGATCAAAAGTGATTTGATTATATATCATTCATTGGTTCAGAATTTTTTAATTTAATAAAAAATTATTTATAAATTTTCATTTTACATTGTTAGTTTGATTGTTTATTTTATTTAAAAAATTTTAGTTCAAGATTCTTTCTGGAGAATTATACTCCTTATCTGAGATAAATATTGAACAGCAAATGTTATCTTTTATTCATTTTTATATGATGCATTCTTTCCTCTTGATTTTTAGCTTTTTGTTATTTTTATTTATTTATTTATTTTTTGTCACAATTCATTTGAGCCATCACTCCATGACAAAGAGAGCTTATTTCTTATTATTTCCAATCTGTATTGTTCTTCATTCTCATAGATTGATACTTCGGATGAGTTGTGATCAAAAAAGCAGCCAAGTCTTAAGATAAAAGACTATTCAAAATAATTATACCAAGTATATTTTCTATTAGAATTGTTCTTTTTATATATGAATTTTTGTTGATAAAACTGTTGCCTAATGATTAAAAAAAAGCACTTTTTCAACATAATCACTTTCGCTGTCAATGCACATAGTCCAACACTTTTCCTTAGATTGGACATTATATAGTAAAAATTTCAGATCAAAATTAATGTAATATTAGTTTGGCTACAGACTTATTAATCCACTTTCATATAGCAGGAATTTATCATCTAAACCTGTTTTTAGAATCTCTTCATTTATTACTTGACTTTTATTCTCTTGACTGCACAATATCAGATATGCAATGTCATTGTGCCATGGGCTTATTTCCTGAAATTGAACGGGCATGGCTTGCAATTGATAGTGACATATTTATTTGGAGATATGAAGATGGGTATGTATGTTTACAGTAATGTCCTTTCTTTAAGTATGAAGTTAATGCAAAAGTTACAAGTGCCATCTTTTTACACATTGTTTGGGAAATCTTAGAAGTGTCTTTGAAATTCACTAAGCTCTTTATTGCTTGTACAATCAGTCGAATATAGTCTTTTATAATATGTAAAAATTCTAAGACTAGGAAAATAGATTTCACATAAACTTATAGGAAGCAAAATTAATCAGCATTTGAATACTTTTATTTTTTTTGCTCAACTGGGTAAAAAAAAAGTTGTTTTTGGACAAGATAAGCATTGGTGATGAAAATTAGAAGAAAATTATGGCTTAGATCCAGGTGCAGTATAGTCATTTATAATTGCTATGTTAGTGCTTGCTAATTTTATGATATGGTGAAACAAAAACAACATGCTTCATGAGTTAAAACCTTTGTTTTATTCCCTGCATTCAGTTTGTGTCCATCGAAGACTGTCAGAATGGATAACAGACACAATGTGTAGGGTAGCTTTTTCAGTCTATGTACAAAATTATGAATCTGTTAATCTGTCTACACTATATACACGCATATATATATATATATATATATATATATATAGTCATGCTCTCTGAACTACCTATCTCTATATATTTACTGAAAGCATAACAAATATCTTTAAAAAAAATTAATTTTCTGTTATTTTAAATTTGGCAAAAAAATGCTATAATTTACTCATAATTGAATATCAATGAGAAAATGCAGAGGAACATAAATTTCTGCTATTTCCTAAGTACAATGCAATTGCAAAATTACTTAGATTTTACCGTCATATTTTCGTGGCACATAGACTAATTTTGTATTAACTGCTGGAGGCTTGTTTTGAAAGCTTTTTTAAATTTTTATAGACAAGATGTCCTCTACTATGATGGAGTTGATGAAACTATCCTGTGTGCTGCTTTGGTTACTCCTAAACCTGGTAAATGTTTTTTTCCTGCTTCTTATCACTTTTATATTAACTTCTACACAAAGTTTATAGATTTGTATTGTTTGCATGTACTATTCTAATTTTGAAATGTCTTGAAATAAATTTAATGGGGAAAAAAAACAACTTTGAATATGTTTTGCAAGAAGATAAGTATATATTTATCTAACCTCCTTTGCCACAAGCAGGATGTGACACAAGGTCAAAAGTACACCTGGTTTGAATTCCGAGTTTTCTTCCTTCTAGGCTGATTGCCTTGCCACAGCTAAAGAACCCATTTAGCCCTACTATTTATCCATAGCTGGAGAGAGAAGAAATGGATTCATGCCTTTCCCAAGGGCAATAGCACAAAGAAAAGCACAAACAGCTTCATTTAGAATTTGAACTTGGGCCTCCAATTCCATTTCTAACAAGTAGTTAGAAATATTGTTTCTGCTACCACAAAGTGATCAAGAGGGAAAAAATGTAAGAATATAGTAAAAGAAAAAAAAACATTGGGTATAGATTACAATAGCAGATCCATTTTGTCACAGTAACTTGTTGAAACTTTACAATACGATAGCAGTCATATAAGAGGTTTCTAAAGAAGAGTTATGATTCTTTGCTTCAAGAATAAAGATTTAGTGTCTGAATTTCTTTGATGAAACATTGTTTATGAAAAAATTCATAACTAGCTTGGCCAGGTAAGAATTAAAAATTTGAATTTCAGACACAAAAGAAGGAAGTCTCTGTGGTGTAATGGCTAACATGCTGAACTGCAATATCGTAATGAGTTCAAACTCCAATTGTGTTATTACATTCACTTTTGGGCTAATACTCTTGGGAAAGATATGAACCCTTTATCCCCACCCCCTAGATATGAGTTGAATAGTATCACTACTGTCTTTCGACAAGGATGGCTTTGGTATAAAATAACCCACAAAGGTTGATATGCCATTAAACAAAGATGACAAAACCAGACACAAAAAGATCCATTCTACTTATTTCATTTTTTCCCAAACAATGCCTGTTTTACAATATTTGTTGTTAATTAAAAATTTACTTGAAATAGTTCATAGTTATTGTTACTATAAAAGATATATTTTTTAATCTAAAATTTGTGTATGTTTTACCACATAATCACCACTTGTATGTTATGCATTTAAAATCAGTTAAAGAAAAAAAAGGGATTGCCAGTGGTCAGAAATTAAAAGTTAGTATGATGTATAAGTTAGTTAAAAGTTAGTATATGTATAATGCATATGCTTAATTATTTCTTGCATATTTCTTTTTCTATCATAAACGAATAATTAGGAATATGTGACATATTCTAGTCATTTTATGAAGTGAAATCTAATGTATTGGACTTGGAGCTTTAAATTTCAAAATTCAAATAAAGAAATGCTCAATTGTGCAACTTGAAAAAAAGAATATGTAGCCAGTCTTGATAAAACATAAGCTTATGCAAGTTTAGCACCTGCCACACTCACCAGATCTCTGTGATTTTTTTTTATCATTTCCTGTACCAAAAATTCACCTGAAAGAACGATTTAAAGAATATTAAAAGAAATAGCATAGTGCAGCTTGACATCTTATCAGAAGAGTTTCAGAGGTGCTTCAACCAATGAAAAACTTACTGGAATAAGTGCACTGAATGCCTATGGGACTATTTAAAAAAAAAAAAAAAAAGAAAGAAAAATTAACATCATTCATTATTCATTTCTGTTTTGGTAAATACAGTTTTAGTTTGATACTAATTTTTAACATATCGTACTATAATTCACCAAATGTCCTTTTTTTTTTCTATTCATCTCTGATTGTATAACTCTAGAATGATTAGGAGGAGTCCTAGTTGTATAGGGGCTAACTTGCTGGACTGCAACACTGTAATGAGTTCGTTCAAACTCCAGTAGCACTATTATGTTTACTTTTAGACTAATACTTTTAGGAAAGGTATAACACTACTCTCCTGGTACAAGGATGGCATTGGCATTAAATAACCCACAAAGGTTGATATGCCATTAAACAAAAACCAAATCAAACCAAAGATGATTAGAGCTATAACCATAAAATTTGGTAGGGTGTTAGAATAGATGCCAGGAGCATGTTTTTAGCTTTTTAGTTTTTGAAAATTCCCCAATTTTTTAGCAAAGGGATTTGATTTATAATGTAAATGAATACTAAACTTGACCCTTACTCTATGTGTGGGTGGAGGGTAGCCATCCTGAATTCCTATCTTTTTTGTTTAAAGTTGACATCTAGACAGAAACTTAAATTATGAATTTCCCACCACCACTCCCAGGTACGAGAAAATATAGATTTGGAAAAAAAAACATATCCTTGTTATAGATACAACTATATTTTATTATATACATTTGAAATCAAAAAGTGTTTTTCATTTTTATTTATATCTGATCAGTATTAACTGCTGTTGATTTTTTTTTTAAATATTTATTTCAGATGTTTTCCAGTCTTCCATAAGATATATCTTGGTCCTTGCAACTACAGTTGAAATTGTGCTCCTTGGGGTTCGTTTCACTGATTCTTCTGTTGGTAGGTTGACCTCTTTGTTAATCTCCTCTGAAATAAGATTTACCTCTGTCTATAGTATTAGTTTGCAACTGGGATATATATATATATATATATATAAAACTAAGAATGTAAGAATCTGTTGTGTGTCAAGCATCGCATGATAGTCCTAGAAACCCATTCTTGACTGCTTTTGCCTCTGTTCTTTGAACAGGAGAGATGTCTCAGACCCTGACAGGGAATGGTGAAGTCACATGGCTATTTTATTTTCCCTTATCAAGTAATCTTTTTTTTCCATTTTCATACTGCTTGGTCATGGAATAATCTGTATATTCCTAACTGTTGGGACATATTTGTGTATTCTTTCTTCTTAATACCTTTGCTATGTATATTATGTATTTAAAAAGTTAAATGTTCTTCATATAACAAATGCTTTTATCTTGTCTTTCCTTCTGTTGTTTTCAGTGTTAATATATCACAGATATTCTGATGCTAATATTGGTCCTTGATGAGTGGGGACTCTACTAAAATATCTTAAGCATCAATTATAACAATACTGTGTTACAATAACATAAAAAAGATTAGATGATTATCATAAAGATTGTATGTTCTGAAAATGTTTCATACATGTATCTCAGATCTCTTGGTTTCATATTGTAAAAAGTCTTTATTTCGGTTCGTCTTAAGAAGACAAATAATGACTGAATGATCTTTACTGGTAGCTTCCATTGCTGGTGAATCAAGTCGATTGAGTGCAGGTGAGATGCATCTCATTACGGAACCGCTTTTCACTCTACCATCGGACAATTTACACATCATCAGCATTGTTGGCATGAACAATGGACGCATCTTTATGGCGGGTAAAGACAGTTGTCTTTATGAGTTGGCCTACCAGGTAAGAAAAAAATTTTTTTTTTTCCTTCACAGCCAGGTTTGGAAAATGAACTGAATTTTATTTTTTAAAAACATATCTTGAAATGCTAATCCCTACTTAATCACTTAAATGCTTAGAATTAAATATAAAAGTTGTTAAATGTTTTGTTTATTTTTTTATGCATGATTTCAAATATTTAAATTATATAAACACACACACACACTCCATTATGGTTATGACGATAAACTACACCTATTAGTGGGACTCCAGTTTTGGATCTCTGAGGGGTGTAGAGTACTCTTTCATTGCCACTACTTCCAGGCCCACTTTGATCCAGAGAAGTAGTACCTGTTAGGCTCCTATTTATGGATCAAATAGATTTGTTTGCAAATTATTTGTATTAGGTAAGAATACTTAATACCATATGATTGTGCAAAGTATTTGTTTTAAAAATAGTTACTTGAAGCTATAATTGTTTACTAAGGATGATTATCATTAGTTTGTTGAAACCATATAAAAGCTTGGAAATTATTAATGTCAAGAATATGTGAAACCATTTAACTGTATGCAGTCAAATATAAAAAGCTGACAGAAGGACCAATTGAATGGGAGTAGTTGCTTTAAACCATACATTTGTGTATAAATTTTTAGTGTTGAATGGAAGTACTTAGAACTATACAAATGTGTTCAAATTATTTGTGTTAAATGGTAACATTTAATATAACTATGCAAACAAACATTTAATATAACTATTTAGACAAATAAAAAAAATGCAATGGAACATTGAAAATACAGTTACAGTTGTATTAAGAAAGAACTACACATAAAATGTGACTATAAATGTACAATGTATATGATTGTCTAACCACTAAGCAAAAAAATGCTTGATGGGTGGACATGTGATATTAATCAATCAGTCATATAATAAAACGTTTAGAAATTAATCAAATTTTGGCATTAAATAACCTATCATAGTTGATATGCCATCAAACATATAAACCAAACCAAACAAAAAATATAATGTATGCAATTCTCTAACCTCTTGGCATAAAATAACCTCAGGTGTGTTTGATATGCCATTAGAATTGGTCTCACACACACATGTGCGCACACACACACACATACACACACACACACACACACACACTGGTCCAATGAGAGAAAAGTAAATATTCTTAAATGAATTGGTCTGCAAATGATTTCAAATTTGCTATTAAGCTTCTTTATCATTATTATTTTCTATACTTGTGTGCACTGCACGTTTATTTCAGGTAATTTGAGGGGGACATAAAAGTCTGAAACATGTAGCACATATGAAATAGTAATAATGATAATAATAAAGAAGCTAAATAGCAAATTTGAAATAATTTGTGGATTTATTCATTTTTATATATATATATATATATATATATATATATATATATATATATTTATTATTATTATTATTAAAAAATGAAGAGCCTGTGTTATTGCTTTTGGATATCTTTCATCAGCCAATCTGAAGCTTTTGGAAAAATTACTGTGTCCTTATATATTTACTAATGTACTCAGACTAGAAATTCAAACAAAAAGCTACTAGTGCCTTCAATAAGTTTCCAGCCTTTTTTTTGTACAGGCATTTAAAATTGTCCTAGACTCTTGAAAATTCAGTATGTTATTGCTATACATCTTATGAGATGACTGACCAATTTTTATGATTTCAGGTTCAAATTAACAGCTACAGCAGCAATTGGAATACACCCTACTAAAGCCTGATTGTCACAGCTGGTGAATTTCAAAAATGCAATCTCGACGTGAGGACACTTTAGAAAAAAGATATGCAATAAAATTCTGTTTTAATCTTGGGAAAAATGCCACAGAAACATATGGAATGCTTCAGACTGCTTTTGGAGCCTCTTGCATGAATCAAGCATCAATTTTTGAGTGGCATAAGAGATTTAAGGAAGGCAAGGAGTCTGTGAGGGATGATGAGAGGTGTGGGAGGAGTAAAGAAGTCAGAACACCATAGTTGATTGGCCAAATAAAGAATTTCATGGATAAAGACTGTTGTGTGTTTATAGAGACAATAAGTGCACAGTTTGATATCAGTGTGGGAACTGTACACACAATTATTTGCAAGGGAATGAAGGTGCAGAAGATTTGTGTGAAGTTTATCCCAAGGGTGCTCAGAGAAGATCAGAAAGAAAAACGTTGTCATGACAGCAGGGAGATGGTCAAGCTGATCAATTCAGATCCCACAATTCTTGATGCTCTGGATTGCTATGACCCAGAGACCAAGAGACAGAGTTCCCAGTGGAAGCATGCCTGGCTCTTCCAGACCCAAGAAGGCCAGACAGAGCAAATCCACCCACAAACTTTTGATGATCCCTTTTTTTGACAGCACTGGCATGATCTGCATGCACTAGGTTCCCACTGGACAGACAGTCAACAAGGAATACTATGTTGAGGTTTTAAGGGAGTTCAGGAAGAGATTCCGTCGGAAGAGGCCAGCACTCTTCAAATCGAGTCAGTGGCATTTCCACCAGGACAATGCACCAGTCCACAACTCCATCTTTGTCACAGACTATTTGACCAAGATGGGCATCAAGACAGTTCGTCACACTCCCTATAGTCCACACCTTGCTCCTTGTGACTTTTGGTTATTCCCTAAGCTCAAGGAAAAACTTAGAGGCTGTCGTTATGAGACAATTGAGTAGATGAAAGAGGCTGTAATGAAGGTCATTGACACGTTCACACAAGAGGACTTCCATGGGGCCTTCCAGAAGTTGTTGGAACGGTACAAGTGCATTGCAGCCGGAGGAGATTACTTTGAAGGGGACTAGAGTTTCATTCTGTACTATCAATAAAAGTGCCCATACGAAAAAAGTCTGGAAACTTATTTAATGAGCCTTGTATGTCCATTCAACATAAAAAAAGGTATCAGATCTTTATGAATCCCTTAAATTCTGAACATCTTGGTGTATTTATCTACCTAAAATATTTTCCCCACACGAACAAAATTCTCGTTTCTAATTTGCATGTAAATTGAAAAAAAATGTTTCATGTTATTTTATTTTTTTTTTTTTTCTTATTTGTTGTTTGCAGGGTCAAAAGGGCTGGTTTGGCAGACAGTGTAAAAAAATAAACCATTCCACCAGTTATCTCTCCTACTTGGTGCCTAGTTTTATTAACATCTCACTCACAGAGGAAGGTATTGTTGACATTTTACTTTTCTTTATCCAATTTGTTCTTGAGCTCAGTCAACTAGAGCTGTAGAATATACTGACTGCATTTCTGCAGTGGGGGTAAGACCCTCCCCCCCATCTCCACCTCAATGAGTGTTCTGGATAAACATTAAACAATCTCGTGGTAAGGCTCCAGTAATGCTGAGGCTTTGGAAAATACAGAGTATCCATTCATTGCCATCACTCCCAGGTCCACTCTGACCCTGCATGGTAGCACTTGATAGGGTCAAATCTATGGGTCAAATAGAACTGTTTGACATTTATATTGAGTGCAAACAAATGATTTATGCTAAATTGAGTTGCTTGAAATAGAACTGTTTGATCTTTTAACTCTGTGGAAACAAATGACTGATGTTTTAATTGAATTGTGAGTGATACATAGCAATACTTGGAATCATTCAACTGTGCAAATGAATGAGTATTGAATTGAATAATTAGTGTTAAACTATTTAACTGTATGCTTAAATTGAATTATTGGTACCATTAACTGTGTGAAAATGAATAGTACTGAAAAAGAATAATTAGTATTAAATAGCAAAACTTGTAACCACTTCACTGTTTACAAACAAAATTAAAATTGAATCAAAGTATTAGTGTTTGATAGCAATAATTGAAACCATTTAACTGTGTAGAAATAATAGCAATAGTAGTGTGTAAGCAAATTAGTTCTGTTCCGATTTAAAAATGAAATTACTTACAAACTATTCACTTACAATTCATATGTATATCCATTTAAATATGTGCAAACGAATGACTGATGTTAAATTGTTACTGTTACATAGCAATTCTTGAAACCATTTAACTTTGTGCAAAAGAAAAAAAATGAGCTTAGGCTCGTTTAAGGATGTTATCAACAAAACATGTTTGCAAATCCTATATATTTAATATATATAAAGAGGATTTGGCATTAAATAATCTACAATGGTTGATATGCCATAAAACCAAATCAAACCAATCTGCCTACAATCAAAATATTTCACTTTCCACACATCTGCCTATGATCTGCATTTGTTCTGCAATGTAAAAAAAAAACTGTAATGCACATGAAAATAAATGGATACGCCTTTTCCTTTTATATAATCAAATTATAACTTTATGAAAATATTACAAGAAATGAGTAAATTGTTTTGTTTACTTTTACAGATCCCCTCTTGCAGATCAGTGTTGATCAGTCTCGCAATATTTTATACACTCGTTCTGAAAAAGGAACCATTCAGGTAATTGGACAAAATCCCCCCTCCTCCTCCATCTCCTCCTTAAATAATAATCGATATAAAGCAGTTCTTATGTCAGCACATTTTTTAAGAATAGTTTTCTCTTATTACACTTTGAATTTGCCATAATTTCTTTTAAAAATGTTTTTACTGCAATCTCTTGTACTTGATGTTAACTTTATAAAATTCATAAAAGCTGGAATAAAAATCAGTAGCTGATCTCCTCCCCCTTCCCCAGCTTGAAACCATAAATGTTATTAGTAAAAGCTCAGGAAATTTTGATGATTATCAATTTTTGACTAGACTTTCATTTTGTTTCTATAGCTTCTTACAAAATCACGATTTTTTTCATCTATATTCCCAACTGTTAAAATTAAATCACAAAAACACTTTAGCGAACAAATGTCTAGAATATTGGATCTATTACTTAATCATGAAATCTAGTTTTCTTGATGTTTTGTTTGGTCTCAGTATCCAAAGTTCTTTCACTCTGTCATTTCACTTTAGTTTAGAATAGTTTTACTCATTTATAATATTTACCTGACCCCTCCAATATCCAAAGTTCTTTCACTCTGTCATTTCACTTTAGTTTAGAATAGTTTTACTCATTTATAATATTTACCTGACCCCTCCAATATCCAAAGTTCTTTCACTCTGTCATTTCACTTTAGTTTAGAATAGTTTTACTCATTTATAATATTTACCTGACCCCTCCAATATCCAAAGTTCTTTCACTCTGTCATTTCACTTTAGTTTAGAATAGTTTTACTCATTTATAATATTTACCTGACCCCTCCAATATCCAAAGTTCTTTCACTCTGTCAGACTCCAAATCAGTCCTCTTTGCACTACAGAACAAAGATACGTCAACTCCTCTCATCACAAAACTCCTAAACAAAATAAACACGCTTTTCATAAATAATAACATTATTCTCACCTAGATACCAAGCCACATCAGGATACATGGAAATGAAAGGGCAGACAAAGCTGAAAAAACACTCCTGACAGACATATTCAATACAAAAATCTCACACTGATCTCAAACCAACCATTAACAAATTCATACATGATAAATGGCAAAAATCATGGGACAATTAAATGTTGAGTGGCCAGGAGGTTACAAAAGAAACAGAAAAGAAATGATACTTTCCAGGTTTTGCATTAGCCACACCCACACCCCCCACTCATACCTAAAAAAGGAATTCATCCCAATATGCTCTATGTGCTATGTAACCCTCACAGTCAAACACATTCTCTTAATTTGTGATGATTTCAGACAAACTTGCCTAAAATACTACCAGACAAGCAACCTAAAGGACCTTTTCAAAAATACCAAACCAGAGAACTTTTTTTTTTTCTTAAAAAAGTCAAATACTATTATAAAAACCCATACCTTTAACCCTAAACCTCACATAAAAGACAAAACCAATCTAATCTTTTTGGTATTAAACAACCCACAGAAGTTGATATGTTGTTAAATAAAGCTCCTTGACCACAGGCAGAATGTGACACAAGGTCAATTTTTAAGCAAAATAAAACTGATATGAATTCAGTTTTCTTTCTCCTAGACTGGTTGTCTAACCAAAACTAAAGGACCTAGTTTGCCTTACTATTTGTTCATAAGTAGAGAGAGAAGAGATGGATTCATGAATTTCTCAAGGGTGAAGTGAAACAAGCAGGTTTGTCTAGGATTTGCACTCTGGTTATTGATTCCAATTTGTATAGCAATAACCATTGAACTAAGCATCTTTTTATATAACTAAGTTGTTTCTCTATTTCTCAGAAATTAGCAAGCATTTGTTCTCTATTTATTTTAGCTATAATCTTTAAATGCTAAATAGGGGTGAATCTTCGTAGCGTATGGGGATAATGTGCAGGATGGTGACATCATAGTAAGCAAGTCTTGCTATTGTGTTCACTTACAGATTAATATCTGAGAAAGATATAAACCTCCTTATTACCCTCTCCAGCTATGGGTTAAATAGTACTACTACTGTTCTTCTACTAGGATGGCTTTGGTGTTAAATAACCTACAAAGTTTGGCATGATATTATGTGGCAGTGAACAGGAAGAAGTTAGGAGTGAGCGTGTGCATGAAGTTACTTCGGTGTTGTAGTAGTAAACACAAGAAGTTATTCATCATAGTGTTGCAGGAAAAACAACTGGATGGTGTCATACAAAAATTTGGCAGTTGTGTTAAATTTAACAATTCTTTTTTTATGCGTGTTAAACTAAGAAACCAAAATGAAATGCTAAATATTTACCTTGTATATTTTGGTAGCCTATTTACTTCACATGTATTGTAGCTGTTTTAGTATGTTTATATCGGAGTTGATGTTCTTTACTGATTTAAACTTTTTTTTAAAGATATTTGATCTGGGTGAAGATGGTTCTGGAATGAGTCGTGTTGCTACAGTGCCTCTTTCAACCACTGTTCAAACTGCCAGTAATATTGCTGGGTAAGTTTCTTCCATTTTCTCTTTTGCTCTTTAGAGGCAGATACTCTGCTTGTTGTTCTTGGCTTGTAACATGTATTATGAGTTTACAGAAACTGAGCATAAAACAACAAAACTAATTTTTATGCTCAATTTCTGTAAACTTCCTCAAAGTACATGTTACATGCCAAGAACAACAGGAGGAGTCATAGCCCCTGTATTTATTTAGCAATAGTAAAGCTGTTATGGCAATTATCAGCTGGAACTACCCTGCTGTTAATTTCTTATGAAATGTTAAGCTTTTGTACCAAAGATATCAGGATTTTATTCTTAGTAGAATATTATACAATCAAAATGGATTTTACTTAAGTCCAGAGCATTGAAACTCGGTAACCAAAAATATAATCATATGTAACCGTTCAAAAATAAGTACACTCTTTATCTATATTCATACAATTTTATTTCTGGTTACAATTTTAATGTTGTAGAATTTGGTAATAAATAGTGATAACCATTTTGATTGTATAATTTTCCACTAAAAATGATCAAATCCTGGTACATCTAGTTTATAAGAAAGTTATTAAGCATTAGTTATTAGCAAAATCTATAGCATTAAAACTCTATAACCAAAAATATAAAGCATAAATAAGGGGGATACTTATTTTATGACAGCTATGTATTCAGATTTTTGGTTACATGCTATAGAATTTGGTAATAGATAGTACCTAATAATATCTGTTTGGATTGTATTATGTTTCACTTGAAATTATAAAAATTCTGGTGTCTTTGTTTTAGAAAATAAACTTTTTTATTCAAAAAAACTGTTAGGTGTACTTATTTTTGTGCAATACTGTATATAAATTGTTTTTATCATTGAATCATGGAAGATATTATTTACTTGTGTGTCATCTTGGGTTAATATTTTACTTTTTATCCTTCATTAAATTGTTTATTATGTAGTAGACTGATTGTGTTTGACTTAAGAAATATGGTAATATTAATGTAACAATTTCTCTTTCCTTCAGGACTATTGATCCTTCACTTTTCAAACCTATCATCCACATAGCAGCATTGACATCATCAGAATCATCAAATATTCATCTTGTTGCAATTACACAAGCAGGTAAATTATATATTCTCTATTTTTCAACCATAGATTTTCTTTTCTTTATTCTTTTTTACATTTTGCTAAGTACATCAATATTTTTGCACATAAACTAGTTTGACTGTGAGAAATACTCATGCTGTTTAACATTTATTGAATTAAAAGATGCTTATTTCAGTTGAGTGTCATTTAAGTATAAAACTAGAAGATTTGTGAACTTGTTGGATTCTTATGTAACAGCAATCCATGATATTCTGTTATTTAGGAGGTCAGTGACCAAAGTTCAAATCCTGATGAGGCTATGTGTGTTTTACTTGGTGTTCATGCCTTTGGGAAAGGCATGAATCCATTTGTTTTTCTCTTAGCTATGGGTAAATAAGGCTGTTTTTAGCCTTGGTGAGACAGTCTAAGAAAAGAAAAACTCAAATCAGGTTTATGCTCACATGTGCCTGTGGTGATGGTGGTAGGTGGATAAATACATATTTAGGAAAGAGTGAGGGGTTCTAATTAGCATTTCATTGTTATTTCCGTTAAATTGAGAATTTGAATGATTAAAAAAATAGATACACTTGCAAATTGCCCTGGAAGCTGCTTTATTGTTGAAGAAAGCACTTTAAGTGTATTTCTCTAATAAAAAAATCTTTCATTATAATGTACTTTTTTGCTGGGTTATGCTTACATACATACACACACAAACATGATAATAATGTCAGTAAATATGTATTTCTTATATTGATATATGCAAAAGTATGATTGATATTTGGTCTGTCTTCAATTTGAAATAAATTATCACTCTGCTAAAATTAAATTTTTAGCTGCCAGAGTTGTTTTTTCTCTTTAATATACATGAATAAAGTGAGCGTAGCTGTTGCTTATATATATAATTTCTTATGTTCAGGTCAGATTTTTTCCTATTTATTATCTGAATTATACTGTATTCTCCTATTGTTAGGGTATTCTCAAAGATTTAAGTTCCATTGTAAAGAATTTGCCATTTATTATTATGAATAAGGTGAATTTCATACAAAGTATATTTATTTCAAGCTTATCATTAATTGAGTAGACTTGTCGTTTAAATTTAAAACTGATGTCTCTTAAGATAGGGCTGCTAGAACAGAAGTTTCTGTCCTGTCAGTGGTGCTTAGAACATGCTTCCCCCCCCCAAAAAAAAAGAAGTGGGTCTTGGGTATGACACTACACTACATGTAATGGTGGGGCTCTGATTATAGAGATCTGGAGAGTGTGGAATACACCTTCATTGGCATTACTCCTAGGTCCACTTATCAGGAGTGATAGGACTGTGTGCAAAAAAAACTATTAAGAAATAACTACACAGAAATATGAATATATAATGAATTCTATTTTCTAACTTTTAGCCATGAAATAACCCAATATGAGTTGATGTGCCATTAGGATAAATTGATCAGCAGAAATTTGCTATATCTTTCTAAGTCCGGCTTTTCAATTAGACTTGTTCAATGATCTATTTAAACTTTGAGAATGGAAGAGATTTTTAAGAGATATGAAATAAAGTTTTCATTTTTTTTTTTGTAGGTGTTCGATTGTATTACGCTGCTAAGCCTTTTGGTCAAAAAATCTTTTCCCGCAAGTGTCCTACAATGTTGAGGTTAGTTCATGTTCGTCTGCCTCCTGGCTTTTCTGCTAATGCTGCACAAGGACGGCCTACGAATGTACGATTTGCTCATTACAAACGAGGTAAGCCCATTTTCATCTCTTTTTTTGCAAAATTTATACTTTACTTTCTATAAAATTTTATGCTTTACTTTTCTATGGAATTTCATTTGTTCTTCATATCATGACTAACTGAAATAGTCATAAAAATCTTATCTGCAATTTTAGTAGTGATGGTTTTATTTATTGAATAATTCTAAAGATGAAAGAATATACTTCTTGATGCTGAGTTAGATATATCATGTAATATCAAACATATTTTTTATAGGCACTCTGTTAATGGTTCAGTCCCATTCTGAAGAAACAGATCTGTTGTGGACTGTCAGTGGTGATTGTCTCCCTTTCAACAATGTACTTATGGAGACCAAGGTAAGATCTTATCAAAAATTATTTCTGATTACTGTATTTACCTAACCCCTCTGCCACAAGCAGTATGCAACACAGTTAATTTTAAGTGGAGTAATGCTAGTTTGAATTCAGAATTTTCCTTCTCTTAGATGTGTAGTCTTATCAGTCTGCCCTACCCATAGCTCAAAGGAGAAAAGATGGATTTGTTCCTTAGGACATTAACAAGCAGCTTCATCCAAGATAACCATTATGCTAAGTACACTACCTGAGATGAGGTGGTGTATCATTATATTAGAGTGATGAACAAAAAAACTAAAATTTTTCTTTATTATGGCAACAAACCAACAAACATTTGTATCTTTATAGAAAGAAAACTAGATGAATTCAAACCAAATTTTAGCTTTAAATTTAAGAAAAGCATTTTAAATGTGTAAACTTATTTAAAAACAATCTCACAACTTAAATTCTAACTCACCAATTTGTCAATTGTAGGAAAGCAGAGAATGTGTGATAAATATATTTTATTTATTTATTTTTTTAAGTTCAAAGAAAGAGGAAAGAAGTAAGATGAACTAGATTTTTACCTTCCAATTGAGGTTTTTATTTAACAGTTACATTAGTTTTTAAAAGATGTATACTTAATTATGCATAATTTTTTGAGGGGGAGGTCTGCTTTGTAAAAAAATGTACAGGAAACTTTTTTATTTATATATAATGAGGGTCATTTAAAAAGTTCTATGCTTTATCCAAAAAGAAGAGCAATAGCTAAAGATTTTTATGGCAACACATTACAATTACCTAGAAAACTAGAAAAACTAATTGAGATTTATTTTAATTTATGTGCAGATGAGGCCCAATGCAAAGGTGAGAAGTGTATGACAAGTCTAAGATCTGGATGAAGCTTAGAATTTTTTGAATGATACTTTTGTGTATGTGTATGTATATGCCTTATACATATGATAAGCCTTTAAGGGTATTGTTAACTTTTTAAAGTTTTGTAATCAATATTTTATGTTAAAATATACTAACAAAGTGACTGATGTGGAATTCTTTCTAAAAGTTAATCTGAATTATACAAGCTTCTCTTTTCAAATTCCCTGGTATTTCTGATATCCATACAGATTTTATGTAACTGTGAAAAATAAGAATGCATAATAATTTTTGCTTTTGAATTTTTTTTTTCAGACAAATGCCCTTCTTGATGGCAACACATGGACAATGTGTGAGGTACCTGTATCAGATTCTGAAACCTACTATGATTTTAAGCAACGGCCTGATCCCCCAATTGTGGTCACACAGCACAATGAAAAGCCAAGGAAGTTTGTTTTCATCAATTCTCAGGTAATTAAATTACACATCAATTTTCTTTACCTTTGATATTAACCCATTAATTTTTTATTTGACACTTGTAAAGAACTGCAACTGACAAACCTTAAATATTCTCAGTTGCCTTTTTTTACCAATTATTTGTTGCTAAATTGTTAGAATCAACAGCTGATAAAGTAAAAATTGTATTTAAAATGTTGGTTAATTTTCAACAGCCTATGTCAGATACAACTAAGCTAAACTGTGTCATTGCCCATTTCCATGAAAAAGTCACTATACCGTTTAAATTGACGTGAGATAAAATAATATTAAATTCAAAGAAGAATGATAAAATATACCTTTCATTAATTTTGTTAAAATTATTATTTATTTAAATTTCTATTTTTATGTATCAAAATTATTATTCATTTATTTCACTTGTGTTAAAATATCCATATCAATGATTGGGAAAAGTTTGTTTATCCGAACCATTTTGATGTAGAGCAACAAAATTTGATATGCATACTTGTTGGATCTAGAAGGTTTAAATTTAAAAAAAATTGTTCCTCATTGGGAAAGTAGAAGCTCTCATCAATAATTAGCAGGAAGCCATGTTGATGCAAAATGTAACTAATACAAATTTTTTTTAATTAAAAAAAAAAAAAGGTCTTGTTAGAATGATTATGCAAATTTAGTTAAGTTGGCCGGTCGTAATCAAGGGCAACCAGAAGGCCCTCTTTTCAATAGCTACTACACCAAACTGTAGGGGAGGGCACCACTCCTTTCTCTGGATTGCTCCACTTACTCTTGCTCCATACTTAATAATGCTTAGTGTTAAGCAAGGAGGTATCAAGTACTATTTTCTTAAGTCTTTGGTATGACTCAACTTGGTATTGAACACCGGTCTCCTGGACCATTGGCAAATACTTTAACTATTATGCCAATGATCCAGGACTTACTTACATTCAAATATAATTAAACATTACTAATTTTGTTTATAGGAAGTTTTTTAAGTTGGAAGTATTAAATTGCATAACATTATTGCTTAGTTAGGATTAACAATTTGCAAAAAAAATGTTTCAGCTGATAAATCTCTTAAGTATACTTGTGACAATACACCCACTAGCCGGTCCCCACTATCTCAACCTCCTAAACCAGCTCATGGCCATCCGATCATCTAGTGGTTTCTCTCATCTCTGGCCAGGAGTATTTCACATTTCTTTACAAACACACGAGACACAACATACACAATCAAGAGGTGGAAGAAAAGAACAACAAACAAGCACGGACTTTGGTTCACTTTTGTGTGGCTTTCTGTGCATCTGTGGGCTATCACGAGCATGTATCCAAATGAAATTCCTACACAGCTACCAGGAACACTGACTCATCCTCTCGCATTGGTCAACCTGGCTTCTGGATCCACAGATCCTAGCTCCTCGCTTAGCAGCCACCTCTCCCTGACCATTGCCTTCCTCCAACTTCTGTTGAATGCTCTCTCCTGTTGACTGCCTTCATGCCTTAGCAGCCACCTCTCCCTGACCTTGCCTTCCCTCATCTTCTGGTCTTTTGGGAAATCTCGTGTACAAGCCCTTTGTGTGGGTTTCATGCCAAAACAGACAAAGGGATTATCTGACTGGCACTCACCCACACTCACTGAAACAAATGCCACCTATCGTGCCACATACTCACTTAAATGTAAAACTATTTCTCTGCAAAACTCTGAATTTTTCACAAGATAATATTAACAAAAAATACAGATATAATTGGTTGGGGGGAATCTCCATGGCATACTGGCTAACATATTGAACTGCGACATTGTAGTAAGGGAGTTGAAACTTGTGCTATTAGATTCACTTTTGAACTAAAACCCTTTATTACCCCTCCCCAGCTATAGGTTAAATAGTACCACTATTTTTCTACAAGGTTGGCTTTGACATTAAATAATCTACAAAGGTTGATGTGCCATTAAACAAAGAAACCAAAGCAAATATAATTGATAATTTTCTTTTCTGTTTATAGATTTATCTTTTAGCAGCTCACTATCAGTACTAAGGATGTTGTCATTATAGCCAGTTGTAATCCAAGTCTTGAACCAGTCCTACAGAGCTGCACTTAATGATATGGTTATCATCAGAAATGGAACTGGTGACTTGAATTGCTTGGTGCTAATTCCCTTCAGACAGGCATGAGTGCATCTGTCCCCTCTCCCAGCTATGGGTAAATAGTTGGACAGGCTAGGTTCTTTAGCTTTGGTTAGGCAATCAGTTTTGTAGAAGAAAATTCCTGAATTCAAACTCGTTTTACTTGGCTTAAAAATTGACCTTGTGTCTTATCTTGGTCACAATGGAGTGCTTTGATAAATACATACTTGAACGATAGTTGAATATTTAAATAACATAATGAAACAAGAAATTACTTTTTCTCAAAAAGTAAGTAAGCAAACATGATGTTGCTGCATTCATTGTGTCAAATTTCAATAAAGGGAAATAGAATTTTCTTTTATATTCACTGGACTTAGAAATAGTTGGCATAAAATGACTGCTTAAAATATGCATTTTTAGGTGTGGTCAGATATGCTACCTAAAGAAACATTGTTTAATGGTTTTAAAAAAAAAAGTCATATACCCTTCTCCTATCAACTAGGTCATGTCACATTGCTCAAAGCAGATTTTCCATGATCATCACTGTTGATATTAGGTGTAATAGTCTTTTTAATTTCTTAGAGGAAGCATTGTCTATAATTGTTAAATAGCATCGAAATAATGAGTGAGATTTGAGCACATACTTTATCTTTAGGCACCTGTATAACCATGGCAGCAACAATTAGGCACTCATGGCATAACACTTATCATTGAAAATGGACCCTGCAACCAGAGTTCAAATCCTGGATTAGGTTTAGTTTGCATTTCACGTAGCAAATTTCCAGATTGTTTCAGCCCAAAAGTTAGGCATGAAAATATCAACTTTTTTTAACTTTTTCTTTTTTTTTTTTTTTTTTTTTTTTTGTCACGTGTGTTGGCATATTCAGGGTAGTATAAGCAAACATATCTATGATCCAAACTAGCTAATATGTAACAAGCACTTCTGTTTTATACTACTCCACAGAAATAGCCATTATTTATTTATTTATAATTTGTTTTTTTATTTATTTTTTTATGTACTTATTTTTGACAAAAGTTTGTTACATTTTCATGTGAAAATGTCCTTGTCTTTCTCCTGAATACTTGATAAATTTTGTGTTTTGAAACAAACTTATGTAAATTCTTATTTCTAATTGATGCAAACTGGATAAAAAGTTCAACAAATATTAAATTTACTAAAAATTTAGGAAAATTGTAAATTCTAAAATATCAGTGCATATTATACATGGGAGGTGTTTTTTATTATTATTATTATAATATACAGTATTTTTTAGCCAATAGATGGGTGTGAATATGTCTGATACACAACTAATTACAGTAATCTTAATAGAGAAGTCTGAATTTTTTTTTTTTTAGATTTTGTTAGTATTAAAGTTTGTATGATAATTTTGCCTTCATCTGTAAATGGCTGCATAAAATTTTGTTTATTGCAAATGTGTATTTGAAAAAGGAAACTGTGATTGATGTTGTTTGACCCACATGGATATCACAGTGCTAAAAAATAAATTTGTTATTTATTGAAGAAGCAGGTAGTGAATGTTACTGTTTTATAGGAAGTATATTAGACAGAAACTAAGGAAATCTGGTGATGTTATAATCAGAGAATTTTTTTAAATGTGAATTTATTATTTTTATTCATAGGGATGCCACATTGTGTCTAAACTTCGACCTGTTGATCAACTGAGAAGGCTGCTATTGTCTTGTCAAGGACCAGAATCAGAAGAAGTGAAAGCCTTTTTCTCTTTACACAAAGTAAGTTCAGAGGCTTAGATTGTGATGATACGGGAAGATTTATTTATTTGGAAGATAAAAGTATTGGAATGTTTGGTAGTTGTGAAGATAAGTCCCCACTCTCCAAGGAATATTTTATATGCGCAATATACATACAGATAGAATTATAAAGAAAGGATACACAAACATGTCCCAACAACTAGAATCATTCAAATTGTTCTATTAACAAACCATATGTGGAAGGGTTACAAAATAACAAAAGGCTTACTTGTTGAATGTAGATAAGATGACCATGTGGCTTTACTGGTAGTGTCAATGTGTCTACTGGTCAAAGAATGGGTTTCTGTCATGTGATATTCTATGGGACCCTTACAGGACATGCAAATTATATAAGGGAAATGAATGTTTATTATATCTTGCCACAAGATTTTTTATACAGAGTAATTCTGTAAAAAATGCTTAATTTTCCACATTTCATAGAATTGTACAAATTCCACATGTATATACTACTAAAATTCTTGTGTTTGTAAGCAACCAAAACCCTGCAAAAATGCATATCATAGTAAAAATATTTTAGTATGTCAGGTACCTGAAATTGTTAGATTTTTGAGAGAAATATTTGTTTTTATTAGTGTTTTTCAAAACTGTATACTAGTTTTCCCCTTTGTAATGATTCTCTTTTTGTCTTTAACTCAGCCTGACCAAGCCTGCGCTGCCTGTCTGATTTTGGCCTGTACAAGAGCACCTGTGGATCAGCAGGTAGGATCATTTTTTTTTCTCCTGTTTATTGAAGAAATGAAAATAAATCTGCCTTTAAATATCTGTGAACGTTTAATAAAGCTAATTTACAATTTGAAAAGATTTTTTGAAAAAGATTTCTTTTATGAGATATAAAAACTAACTGAAAGTCTGCACTATGGGAAGGATTTTAAGCTAGTTCCTATAGAAGACCTAAATGTCAACTTTGGCTCATGAAACACATTACATCCATCTGTTTTATGGAGACTTTTAAGTTAATAAACATTGAGAAGGTAACATTTTATGCCTCTTAGTGGCTATTGCTTATGCAACAAAAGTAAATGTTTTTTTAAGTCTTGGTTTTCCAGTGACCAGGAAAAAAGTATTTAAAAAAAACAGTTTTGGTTTCTGGCTTGGAAATATTCAGCTAGATGTATACTTAATATGATTAAACAAAGAAATATATATTTGGTTGAGTTAACCTTATTGACACAAAGTAAGGGGCTAGTTTAGCATTGTATTTAGATTGTAAATTGAATGCTTTGCTGAAAAGCTTTTGTAATTTGTTAAAGTAATATGCAAATGACATCCTCCTGAGACCTGTCAATAAATACAGAAAGTCGTTCTTGAGTTATGTGATGAAGGGAAAACATTAGGTGGATTATAAGATGGTGTTATCTGCTGTTTGTAAAAATTAAATCTATTGGTTAATGAAATGATTAAAGGGGTATTACTGTGAGATGTTGGTAATTTTAGTATGTCTCTGTTAAGTGAGTTTGACTAGAATTAGTCATATGAAAAGCTATTATTACAGGGTGGAACGATAAAATTGTTGTCCTAAAGAAAACAACACTACAGCTTTATTTTAAAACTTTTATTGAAAAAATCAATTCAAGTAACTTGATTATATAGTAGAGCTGACATCTATTCAATGTTGCCGCCTTCAGCCTCAATCACCGCCTCAATCCAGAACTGGGAGCATGCCTTTTCCACAAGCACCGGCAGGAGCTCAGCAGATGGCGGCGATCAGGCTGGCTTTGGTGTTGTGGGAGGTCATGTTGGTGATGTTCTCGACGTATGACCAAACAAAGTAGTCCTGCGGGTTCAGGTCAGGAGAGAAGAGGGACCATTGAGAGAAGGGTTCAAAGTCGTAGCACTCTTTCTGAAGCCAAGCTTTGGTCTCTTTGAACTTGTGGGCCGGCCCCGAGTCCTGCTGCCACACCCAGGGTCTGCCACCGGCCACCTGATTGCCCCAGGGGATCAACACACTCTTCAGCACATCTTTGGTGTTGACTTTCAAGCTGACTTCAAAGATGTGATGTGGCCCTCACTTGAAACCACACCAAAGACCATAACCATAGCCGGAAACTTTGTTTTCATCACCCTGGGCATGTCCCTGTTATTTGTGGCAATCCTGATTTGCATTTTGAGGGTGCTGGCAATGGTCCTGTTGTCATAACTTGGATCGGTAGAGAGCATGAGTTGTACAGCAGCGCATCTCCAATCTTGCTCGTTGAACATTGTGTCACTTTCAGACATGATAGAAGGCTCCTATCGCTCTTGGTATTTGTACACAACTGGCCAACTAGTAGATGGTCTGCAACAAAAAAAAACCCAAAATGGTTTTCATTAAACGGAAATGGAATAATGTCTTTTCTAGTGCGACAATTTTATCGTTCCACCCTGTATTTAGATGATTTAGAGAAATTTATAAAAGCATGATTTACTCTGAGTAAAAATCAATATGAACTTTGAATTAATTTTTACTAATTTTTTTACTTTATATGCTGTTGATTTTGAAAAACTTAAATGTTTTATTTACTCTCAATTTTTTTTTTAAGTTTGTAAAATTTATTTACTATTAGTAAAAATTAATTTAAATGTCTATAAAACCTTTTTCTATTGCTCAAAATTAATTTAAAAATTGTTTATAAAAGCCTTACTTACTCTTGATAAAATTAGTAGATATTTTTAATGAAAAGTCTAAATATCTACATATTAGATCAAGTTTATTAACTATTTCTATTTGGCTTACTATTTTTCAAAATTTATTTTGGGACAAACCAGGTTTTATTTATTTTGGATATCTTTATAAGTTAAATATGTTTACCTGATTGTAGGTAGTACATTTTAGAAATTGTATTTGTTAGTCCTAGAAAAGAAAGTCTATGATCATTTTTCTTTCCTATTAAAATATTTTTTCATACTGTCCTTATAGGTAGCCAATTGGGCTCGAATGGCTTTCTTCATGTATGGAGGTTACCCTCATGTTAAATTGTCAAATGAAAATGAATTTGGACCAGGAGGACCCACTAGTGTAGGAGCAGCTTCTTATCCCAACCCAGGTATGAATTTTTATCTTATTTGATCTTTGATATGAGGGAAAATATCCTTGGTCATTAAGAAATAATCTTATACAGTATAACATTTTGGAGGTTAAAGAAAAACTTAAGAGCTGAAAGTGATTTTTTTTTTTCCCTGAAAAACACAAAAGTTTAGGTTTTAAACAGCATTTTTTTTCCTTTCATAGTCTCTTCAACCAAAACACTAACTTTGAAAAATAACTAGTTTGCAAAGTGTGTTAGGAAAAAAAAAAGAATAGAAAGTGGCACTTAAAAGAGAGGGGAATTGTTCTTTGTTGTAACTACTCATAAAAGATTAGCCTCTCCCTCTCCTCCTTCAAAAAAAAAGAAAACGCTGCTTAATTTTTAATAAAAGTGGAACACAACTTTGAAAATTATCTCCAAAAGAGTTTTTTTTGTGTGTGTGTTGAAAGAAGATATTTATCTGTCTCATACTTACTTCACAACATCTATATTTACAGTAAAGTGGGGAAGTGAAGTATTGTTTTGTTTTTTGTTTGTTTTAAGCCACCTTCTGTGATAAACCATTATTTTATGAACTAGGTTAGTAGATTTATATAATGGTGTGAATTGCCAGCAGACAACTGGATAGTTGCAGTCAAGCTCATGACCCCTGGATATGCAGATGCAATTTCCTTGTTAGTTTGACCATGAGAAAAAACAGTGAGGAAAAAATTGGTGATGTCCCTGAAAACAATGCAGGATCACATGTGAGAAGGCTTAGGGCTTTTTTTTTTTTTTTTGAGGTTGTTATTGAGAAGGCCAAACAAGCAAACTTGTGTTCTGCACCCACTCAAAAGTTGGAACTGGAACTGAGATTGTATTCCAAGATATCTTATTTGGATTTGAACTGACCCAGTAAATATAACTGTTTAACGATAACCAGGCTGTTACTGGGTCATATCTTTTCAAGGCCTCATCAGAAAAATTAAAGTTAAATAATCTTTTAACAGGTGTTTTGTGTTTGCTGTTCCTTATCCTACATAAGATAATCACTGCTGATGTTTTGCTTTGCAGGTATAGGCCACAAATACTTACTAGCAAGTTCAATTTTTCTCTGTGCCTCAGACTATTGGTCTTTTGCCACAATTAAACTAAATAAATAACTATACACAATGGTTGGGAGGGAAGAAATATTTGGTAATTGTGAAACTTTTAACAAATATATTAAGTTAAAAGTCACTTTTAAAAAATACATATACAGTGCAAAATCAAATAAGAAATGAGTCAACTCAAATACTTGAATATCTTTTTTTTTCCTGGTTTATTTGAAAAATTAGGAAAAGCTAACAAAAAACTCTGAATTGTTATTTAGGTGTTTGTTCTTAGCTATTATTATTTCACTGTTAATTTCATTTTTCACATCCTTCACCATGAAATTTTTTTTTTTTTTCTTCTATTGAATACTGTTGGCTAAGTCTTGTCTACAAGAACAATATGCTGAAAAACAAACAATTCCTATTAGTACCAATTTACCAGAACACAATGAATTTTACATTTTCTCTTTCTAATATCTAAGATTTGAATTGCTAATCTCAAAACTGAATTGAAGTGGATTATATCATTTAAAAGATCGCATTTTTGTAGCAGCTTATGATTTTCTTTCAATGTTAATATAAAGATAGAAAAGAAAGAAGTTAAAGCCATTTCAATTCAAACGCTTCTTTAATCATTCACTATTAATAATATACTTGTTGATTATTTTATGCTTTATTTGTAGGTGCTCCTCCAATGCAAGCCTCCACCCCTATGGGCCAAACTCCACAACAGCAACAATATTCACAGTCTTATCATTCAAGTGTGATGGGGCGGGGATCAACAACTGGACAAGATGTAGTTTTCTCAGGCAAACACAATGGAATTTGTCTCTATCTGTCACGAATATTAAGGTAAAAAGGTTCCTCCTCCTCCTCTTTTTCTCTTTCCTAATTTTTTGTCATAGTTTTAAAGCTTTTGTTTTTCTTAGTAATATAGAAATAATGGACAAAATCCTATATGAAATAATAGAACTGAAGTCATAGTATTGTCTTTTGTGATGATAGTTTTATTGGTACTAATTATTTTGCCATGCATACTATGGCTTTGCTCTAGGCCCTGCATGTGGTTGGATTTGGAAGGCAAGGCTTAGTCAGAAAGGATAGATACAATAAGTTTGAGTTGGCAGGGGTTGTTTGTTTGGTTTGCTTTGCCAGATTTGATCTGTAACTCATTATTCATCATTTATCAGAGAGCACTTGGCTCTTACATCTTGCATGTTACTTTCTACCCAATACATATTAACTATTAGGTTATTACAGTTTCTCATCATATATTGTGTAATACATATTACCTATTATAACCCTTACCTATTATCATTTACTTTTTACCTAGTATATAATACCCTTTGTTGTATAGCCACATACAACTATACGCGGAAACATAGTCAACATAATATACGATCTTCAATGAACAAATGAACACACTTCTTTATAAAAATATACCTCTCACACTTTATTCTCGAAAGGGTTGATGTTGGTTATGTGTGAGAGGTGAGTTAGAGACGGGAACAGACTGCTACATATTGACCCAAAGTTCTTTTATGACCATAGCAGCACTTCTTCCTCATTCTGCTGGGCTGCTCAACCGTGGGTCCTGAGGGCCGCAAGCCCTCAGCTTGTAAACTGATTCTCACGCTGGTGTCTTGTCCCCCAACTGACTCCAACTGCAACTCGAACTCAGCCTCGAACTGACTCAAGCTGTCTGTGGCACCTGGTTATGTAATTGTTTGATGCCCACCTGCTTCCTGTGGGCGTATGCATCTGCACCGAATTCAACCATGTCCACAGGTCAAGGTGATATTCCAATACCTTTGACCGGATGCACCTGTTTTTTACACAGGTGCATCTTTTAATTGACGGCTCAGTCGAGGGTCAATATGTTACACTTTTACACATCGCCATTTACCATTTTACTTTTTCATTTATCCATTCATTGTAAATGACTGAGCCATTAAGAGAAAAAAAGTTTTAAAAATTTCCCAGTAGAATAAGCCAGTCATTTTTACTAATTTGTGTCTTGTAAGAAATGATAAAAAGACTGCTTTATTTTCTTGCTGGGTGAGTTGCAGTAAAAGCAACTAAAAATAAAAAGAAAGTGCTTGTCAAAACTGAGCCACAACATCATATGTTCTTACAATGTACCGAACCATTGAAGGAGTTTATGCAAAACATCTCAAGGCAGCACTATTGTTTGTAGATTTCTCCAAAGTATTTGACTCTATACACAGAGGAAAGATGGAGCAAATACCTCTAGCTTATGGTCTCCCCAAAGAAACTGTTTAAACCATAATGATGCTCTATAGAAATACAAAAGTTAAAGTTTGTTCATCAGATGTAGACACAGACTTCTTCAACATTGTTGCAGGAGTTCTGCAAGGAGATACATTTGCACCATATCTGTTAAAATCTGCTTAAATTACATACTTTGAATATTAATAGATCTCACAAAAAAATGGCTTTACACTAAAAGAGGCAAGAAGCAAATAATATATACAGAAACTATAATGGACACAGCTTCTTGCAAATAAACCTACTCAAACCAAATCCCAGCTGCATAGTCTGGAGCAGGCAGTAGGAGACATTGGCTTCCATGTAAACACAAACAAAACAGAGCACATGTGTTTTAATTGGGAAGGAGGCATCTTCATTCTAAATGGCAGTTCTCTGAAATTAGTAGACAAGTTCATGTACTTCAGTAGCATCATCTAATCTACTAAAAATGATGTCAATGTGTGCCAAGCCAAGGCATGGACTGCTATTGATCGGCTATTGATCATATGGAAGTCTGATCTTTCTGATAAAATAAAACGGGATTTCTTCCAAGTCCATGGTGGTATCAATACTATTGTATCAATGCACCACATAGACACTGACAAAATGCATAGAGAAAAAGCTAAACAGGAACTGCACAAGAATGCTACAAGCTATGTTGAACAAATCCTGGAAACAACACCCCATAAAACAACAGCTGAAAGGCCACTTACCTCTCATCTCTCAAACCATACAAGTAAGATATACAGGACATTGCTGGAGAAGCAAGGACAAATTTATAAATGATGTTCCCCTATGGACCCTTTCACATGGCCGTGACAGTGTTGGCTAACCAGTAAGAACTTACAACAGTTCTGTGTAGACACAGGATGTAATTTGGAAGACCTTCTGGGAGTGCTGGATGATAGGGATGGATGGAAAGAATCAGGGAAATCTGTGCTCACAGCGAGACTTGATATCTGCCAAAGACTTGGAATTAAAAAAAAAAAAAAAATGAAATAAGATAAAATGAAAAAATACTAATTAAAACTAATAATAATGGTTATCAATGCTTTATCTAAGAAAAAAAAATACTATTAATATTTGTATAGTAACAAAAACATGACATTGAAAGATGGGGGAGGGCAAATGGTAAGTTTAAAGGATTAGATTTGGGCTTCTGCCAACCAATGGGTTCTTGTAGTTCAGACAGACTGTTTGAAGTGAGGGAGTGTGAATTCAAATCTCACCTATTGCTTATCCATTATTTCCAATCTGTGCTGTTTTTGATGGCCCAAGGGTGTTGTTTTCTAAAGTAGCAAAAAAAAAAAAAAATTAGATGGAAGAAAATTCTTGTCAAAATTAAGTATAGTTGAAATATTTCATCTAAAAATAAATAAAATGATAATGAATGTTTAGATGGTTTGATTTACTTTACCAACTACATGCTTTAGCTGATAATTTTTGAACCTGATCCAATGTTGTTTTGTAGACCTTGTTCTTTTTTGATACAATAGTTTTTCTTTTTATTTCTGAAAAACGCTTGGCCCTATATGATCTATTGAGTGTTTTATGTTTACATATTTGTTTTTCTATTTAGTCGGAGCCTTAAGTAGAATTTCTTTGCGTATTTTTAGGCCAATTTGGGATCATCTTATTGTGGAGGAATATTCTTGCAAGACAAATAATGGTTCTCTTATTTATGTAAGTATTATCTTTTTTTCTTTCTTTTTCTGTTAAACAACGCTATGCTTATGAATACTAAAGAGATTAAGGCTTGTAATTAAAAAAGCATGTTAGCAAAATGTGTTTTATATATATATATATATATATAATTGTTAATACAATCTTTGTTTCCGTTTGTCACAAAGGAGAAGATTTTGCTTATTTTCAATAAGCTTGAACTTTATTATTAATCTTAGAAAAATTATTTTAATAAAAAATCTTTAAAAATTCTTTTTCAGACATTTATTATCTCAGTAGAATGAGTGATGATATTATAGTTACATGCACTTTTCTCTCTTGTATAAGGAGAAATTTGAAAGTTTGTATTATTGGTATTATTAAGTTTTACACGTGTATATTGTAAATATAAAATTAGATAAGAAAAAGTTTATTATAATCATCATTATTGACAATGACAACTTGTATTTTCTTTAATCTTTTAATTTTAGTTTTTTTATTATAACCTCTTGTCATTTCTTAGATAAAGAAACTGCAGAAATGAAGGATAAGTTCTTCTAATCTACACTGTTTCTTACTGTTGTAGATTCATGATCCAAGTAAGTTGCAGTAAAAAGCAACTAAAAATGAAAGATAATACTTGTCAAAATTAATGGTGGACAATGCTTTATGTAAAAATTAAAAAATAAAAGTTGATATTTAACCAAAAAAGTTATCTCTGAAAATATTTTTTCTTGAAATCAATTTTCACTTTAGTTTATTTATTTATTTTTTTCTCAGCTGGTATGCAACTTCACAAGTGAACAGCTTGAACACACACTTTCATTAGTTCGAAATGTTTCTGATTTCATTGATTTTAGTTCCCGCCTTGACCCTCCTCTATCAACTGAAAGGTGAGTCCTAAAACATTTGCTTAATTAGATATGCTTTTTTTTTTTTTTTTTTTTTTTTAATATTCACATAGGAAATAATTATTTGAACAAACATGAGACATAATTCTTTTATACAAATACACTTCTTTTCTTTTGTTATATCTGAGTATTCAGTACCATTTATCATGGTTTAGTTTGCCTATAGAATTTAACATTGTTTAAAGATATTGTATTCATGATAGACTAATTGTTTTGTTTCCTCTCAGTCCATCTAGCAACCATCCAATGCCTTTTAGAATGGGAAGTTCACAATTTGAGGGTCAACATATTGATGAACAAACAAAGAAACAGTGGCAAAGTAAGCTTTCTTATTATTTTTTTTATTTCAACTTTGGCTGTGGTATTTGTAATAATCTATCAGTAGTAAATATTTACATATAAGGTTTTTTAGTCAATTTTATGACATAAAACAAAATAAATTTTTTTAATTATTTTAAAATTGTTTTATTTTTTAAATAATTTCAAAGTAGAGTTGAAATTATTTCATCCAATAAATGTCTTTATTCCTATTTCTACTCTTCATTCTTGTTAATGAAATTGATACTTGGAAAAATGTATTTTTATGAGTTTTAAGTGGTCATTATTTGATATTTTGTGGTGTGTTTAAATGTTGTTTTCATTTAAAGTTTAAAAATTTAAATTTTTATTACCTTTATGTAGTTGAATGCCAGAATATGGAACGAGCCTCACTACAGAATGTACGAGAATTAGCCATCCAAGTGGAACAGGTTTTGGGTCTCCTCAAAGTATTGGTTGATCATCAGTTTCCCATGTTGGCTCAAAAGCTCAATTTGGTTAGTTTCATTAATTATCTTCTGGTAACTACCTAATGAAATTGATATTGATTCTTTGCTATTGTCTAAAATTTGGTTGTATATTTAAAAACAGGGCAATTAAGCTTCTTACCAAGAATATGAAATTGAATTATTGCTAAAAACAAATTTTTTATGTTACAAAATCATACAGATTACACCTTGTTTTGTGCAGACATGGACAACCTTTAGCCTTTTGTATTTTATTAAAAACTTGTTGTAATTTGGTTTATTGAGTTTGAATAAACCACAAGTACTAGTTTACCATTGTTGTTTATCAGTCAATATAAAGGTGGTTAGACTTTTTCGGTTGCTAACATCTGACAGAAGTCGTCTATTGAATTTATTCCTGTTACCGTTGTGACTATTATTATTATTATTATTATTATTATTTTAATTGTAAAATATTCTGTTGAATACATATTTATAAAGTTCATAAAATCCTTTATGGTTAAAAATACATTTGGACAATTTCTATCCATTCTCTAAAAACTGACTTGTAAAGACTGAATTTTCTCCTTCACATCTCTGTACACACACACACACACACACACACATATTCTGTTAACACCTCACATTCTTTTCTTTCTTATTAATAAAGTTGTTACAATGTATATTGATTGAACTCTTTGTCCATTTACTTTAGTCTACACTATGAAAAGTGGTTTTAGGAATAGTTGTTTTTATCCAGCCTGCAAGGTCTGATTTATGTTCCAATTCAGCCCACAAAGCCAAATGAGTTTGACGCTCTTGTTTTTAGGATTTTTATTTCTGTATGGTAGCATACTGTTTCATAATTATAACGGCATAACTTTTTGATAAATTTTATTAGATTCTCAATAATTTGATTTTTTTTTTTTTTTTTTAAAGATGAATAAAATATATCTAGTTTCTAAAATCTGCTTAGTACTCCCTTTCCTATCATTTCACTGCTGTTCAACTGAATCCCAGGACCATGTGTTAAGACCTCTTATTAGTAGTATCAACAAAAGAGCAGTAAAAATTGGAATCTGATTTTTGGTTCACCAATGTTATGGAAAATATTAACTTGTTCATAGTGTCATTTGCTCATGATTATTAAATGGCCAAGTCTGATAATAGAGAAGACTTTAACTGCAAAGATTTTTTTACACTAGTTTCTCTGACATTAAATTCTAAACTTTACTTATGTATCCATTTTGTAACAAATTGATGTATGTTGTCTTTCATCTTAGAGTCTTTCCATTATTGTTTGATATTTATTTATTTCATCTCATTCCAGTGGGGTAGGGGATTCTTAAATATATATTTGTTGCTTTATTTGAAAGTTTTCTTATTTTATTTTAACAGGATCAACAAAACCATTTAAAAACTATGACATTCAAACAGCTGGTCATTTTAGGACGTGATGTAAGTAATTTCTTTATAGTTTTTGGTGGGATTTTAAATTGAGCATAATTACTTTAATATTACCTCTCTCCCCTACACACACACACACACACTCAGAAATGTAACTTTCTGCCACTGTTTTCTTTATTCATATTTTATTATATTATTTTATTAATTATTATCTATGAAAAAAATGCAGATATATTTAAATTTTCATGAATTTTCTTTGAATTAAGAAAATAAACAAAATAACATATTTATATATATTTACATATTAGTATCTTTGCAGATATATTTGAATTTCTATTATTTCTGTTCTTCAATTAGTTTTATAATTTTTTTTGTTATGGTAATGATGCCTATTCATTTTCTGGCATGCTTGACTCACCATGACAGTGTAATTTCTGATTACAAAGAAGTGTTACATGTGTTTTATATATGAGATTTGTTACCTAGATAAATTTTTGTTGACCATATAATCAACAGAAATCTAATATAAACAACCCTGTCGGCTGGGACTGTAAAATATACAATTACACTGCTGCTGAAGAGTAAGACCCTCTCACAATCAGGCCACCTGTTAGCTGTGGGTGGCAAATTATGATGCCTGAGGATTAGATGGTCATGTGACTTGCAGTACTTTGGCCTGATGGTCAGAGAGGCCCAAGTTGATCAGTCAGATGGTTATGTCAAGTCCAGTCACTTAGATGATTAAGTCCTGACTGTATTCTTCAAATTGCTCTTGTGGCAAACAAACACCTAACACTTTTTATCTTATAGGTGCTCAAAAGAAGTGGCTGAGGGCCAACCACATTGGGAGAAAGTTAATAAAATTTATTTCTACCAATATATTAATTCACCTAAAATCATATATATATGAAAGAAAAAAAAAAGATTTGGCATCAAATGTCCCATAAAAGTTGATATGCCATTTAACAAAAAAAAAGCAGCTAAATCTAACAAATCAAGCTTGAGAATATTTTAGATAGAATTTTTCCATGTTTTTACTTGCTAAGTAAAATTTCTTTGTTTTAACTTAAATCTTTAAAATGTCCAAAGTAAACAAAAAAATTAATATGAAAAGGCTTTCCTTGCATCTACTTTTTGTATTGGTATGATATTTAATCTTATAATGAATATTCTAACGAATACTGTTGAAAGAAGACCAGTGTGAATAAGTGTTTTATTTTTATGTTTTAGATGTGCAATGCCCTGATCACCAGTTTGATTGATCGTTACCTTCATGACAATGCAACAATTGATGTTGTCAGCAGCACATTGCGTAAAATCTGTCCACGGCTTTACAGCACTGATGATGAAACCTGCTCCAAAGTAAGTTATAGGACTCTTCCGTTTTCTTTTCTTTTTTTAATCACCATCTGAGAGAAAGGTCATGAGAATGATTACATTCCTGTACTGTTTTCAGATTTATCAGAGGTGGAAAAAGGACTGTTGTGTTTGTAATATATTATTTGATATCTTTTTATTCAACTTTTTAAATGATCATATTATGAGTGTTTTCTATCCCTTTTTTTTTTTTTTTTTCTTTTTTTTTTTTTATCCCCTAAAAAGATATTTTAAGAGTATGAGTAAAAGTGTAAGAATTATAATCTATTAGTTATAAAATTTGAAGTTTTATATTGTAGTCAATTACTTAATTTTGCTTCAGAAGATTATCTGAACCTGCAAGGTTTAAATAGATTTTTAATAATCAGTGAAGTAATTCCTTCTCTCTTAATGTAAGTGTTAATATTCTTTTTAATGAAACATTTATGTTTGAAAGCTCTTCTCTTGAGTTTAGTCTCATTATTTCTATTTTTTCCTTTCACAGGCTGTGGAACTGCTGCAGGCTGCAAAGGTGAATCCTGACCAAATGAAAAAGAAACAGCAACTCAGGGAAGCTTTAATGGTGAGAGAAATTATAACTTTGGTCATTGATAGGAAATGTCATTTCTTCACATCAAGTAAATTTTAAAAAAATGAATTTGTCAAATACATATGAAAATAAGCAAAATTGTTGTGTGTATGAGTAATCAATTGAGTATCTTCTTCTTCTTCTTGCTGCTGCTGCTACTTGGATGAGTTCAGTTAAGGATTTGGTTCCCTTCTAAGCAGACCAGTCTCAGCTTTATTAGAAAAACTAAACTTTTGGATGGAGCATATAGCAGTATGAGCAGGGATCTAAATGATGTTAGCCAATCATACAAAAGCATATAAAAGTAAGTAAAGTTGGCGACCTTAGTTGAGGGTGACCCAAAGGATCCCTTTTCAATAGCTACTACACCAAGGTGTAAGGGAGGCACTACTTCTTTCCCTAGATTGCTCCAGTTTACCCTTGATCCTTATCTTATAATGCTGTGATAAGCAAGGCTGCATCAAGTACCATTTTTTGAGTCTTTGGTATGACTCAACCTGGGATTGAACCCCGGTCTTCCGGACCATTGGCGAACACTTTACTCATTAGGCCAATCACCCAGTTTAACAATGGTTGAGTCATACCAAAGACTCAAAAAATGGTACTTGATGCTGCCTTGCTTAACACTCAGGATTATAAGGTAAATATCAAGGGTAAAGTGGAGCAACCCAGGGAATGGAGTAGCGCCCTCCCCTACATCTCAGTGTAGTAGCTATTGAAAAGGAAGCCTTTTAGTCACCCTCAACTAGGGTTGCCAACTTTACTTACAAAAGTATATAAGTATATGCAAAATTATTAATACTAATTTTAGATTATATCTATGCATGTTTCTTATTTACATGCATTGTGAGAAGGAGTCCATGTGATGAAGTGGTTAATGTGCTGGATTTGCAACCTTATGGCAAGCAAGTTCAAACTGCAGTCATGCTATTACATTCACTTTTGGAATAATACCCTTGGGGAAAGTATGAACCCCCTTTGAATGTCTCTCCTCCCCACACACACTTTAGTAATGAGTTTTAATTCTTTTGTTTTTATTCTTTTCTCACCTGTTTTCCACCTAGCAAATTAATTCTGTCTTATTGACAAGTTGTCAGAAAAGATTAAACAATGTCTCTGTTCTTTATGACCCACTCATTGATGTACCATACATGTTCACTTCAACTCATACATCTCAATTTTATTTTATTTATACTTAGTTGTACAAATCCGTAAATCAGCCCTTGCAGTTGTCTCCAGTATGTAACCAATTGTCATCAGCCCAATATTATGAAGGAATTGTTGATATTTGCCTGTGCATTGCACAGAAACGGGACCCACAAAATTTTGCCTTACATTTCCACAAAAATGGAGAACAGCCTGAAGATTCCCAAGGCAAACAAGCCTATATGTCCAGGTAAGTTGTTGTCTTTAAAGTTGAATCAATTGCTTGACCTTTAAACACTTGTTGCTTCAATTGCTCGATTAGAATATTTATGAAATAATTTTTATTAATGCCTTTTAAGAGATTACAAAAAAATTCCACTCTACAGTCTCTATAGGTTTTAAAATTAGAATTAAGTAAAAGATAGTCCTATTATGTATGAAATTACTTATTATCTCTAACATTATCAATATTGTTGCTCATTTTCTGGTAGATGTTGCTAACCTCAGAATGTGAACAGAATAAGTTAATGAAAAGTATATTATATGTGAAAAAAAAAATTTTTTTAATGTTTTTCTCTTTGGAGAACAAAGAAAGCAGGATTAGGGGAAAGCTGAACATGTGCAAAAATAAGAAAACTGGAAACAAAAGAACCTGAAATTTCAGTTAATGTTCAATAAAAGGAAAAGATTTGATTCCTAAATCCAAAATGACTTTTTTCTTTTAAGAAAGCATTGGAATATCAGATTCTAAAATGAATATTTGAAATTTTTAGTGATCTCCTAAAAAGGCTGTGGAAAGCTGCATCTGATGGTCAGTTGCCATATTTATCAATGATTTCACATTAGTTGGCTTATTAGAGTTACTTGTTTCTTATTTTTGCTTTAAATCAATAAAAAGAAGGATTTGGGCTTTGGTTCTTGTAAAGTTCCATCAGTTTTGAATATTACATAAAATAAAATGGTTTTGTCAGAAGAAAATAAACATAGTCCTGTTGACTCTTGCTTATTAAAAACCTTTGTAATATGTTTGCTCTTTAATTTTCAGAATGGAATGCTACAAGCACATAACAGAAACACTTGGATTCCTTCTTTATGCCAGTGTATCACATCCACAGTCACCAAGCACACCTAAATCTCCAGGAAAGGCTCCAGCACCAGATCCTAATCGTTTAGCTCCATCAGAAGCAGAAATTCAGGTAACCAATTCATCATCTTTTCAGTTACTGATTCATTTTACAAAGGATTTATATTTATTTTTCTGTTCAGTTTGAAGATTTAGAAAACAAGTCACAAAAAAAATACCAGCAAAAACATTGTAACAATTATGATGTCAGTATATTTTGAGAATGAACAGAAATGGTTTATTCACAATGTTGGCTTGAAGCTTTCTATTATTAAAGAAGTATCAATAAAACAAAAGATCATTTATCATGATGATTGCTATGCTAACATCATTACCTCTGCAATGTTTAAAATTTACCAGTTTGTTTAGGATGACAATTTTACAATCTTTTTTATAGAATATGATGGACTAGTGTGTGTGTGTGGGGGGGAGAACTAAGCAAATCATTCTAAAACTTATTGTTTTAATAAATTAAAAAAATCTTCAGTACTGATTAGTAGAGCAGGATAAAACCTAAAATGAATGACTATTTACTCATCTGTTTATGGCTGTCTCATTACTATCAGTTTCATTTGCCTTTAATAAAAGGTTATAAAAAATACAATCAGCAGATTGAGACTTGGCTACAAATTTCATCTGATTTGGGTTTTTTTTCTTAGTACATGAAACTTCTAAAAGAAGTGAGTAAACATTGAATTTAGTTTAAATATATGTATGTGTATAGGAAATTGTGACCAGTTAATTGTCTAACAAAAGATATTTATAGAAAAGGTTATAGTAGTGATGACTGAAAGTTGTCTTCGTATCAAGGTATTTGAATGTCCAATGGTCACTCTCTCTTATATATATATATAGAGAGAGAGAGAGAATTGTGTAAAAATAATAAACACAATTCTACCAATTTAATAATTTTATTTTCATTTGAGTGAAAGAGTTTGCTGAAAAACAAGTTACAAAGTGTCTTTTCTCGATAAAAAAAACGAAAACCAAAAAAAATAAATTTGTTAGTTCGTTAATATGCTTCAATATTTGCATTTACAAGAAAATAGTTCATACATTTAAAAATAGTTCTGTTTGTTTTGCTTTGACAATAAGAATTTGTGTTATTTGTAGAAGACTTTAAACATCTGCTGGTCTTTGGATCATATATAAAGTAAAGTTGGTGACTGTAGTCGAGGGCGACCAGAAGGCTCCCTTTTCAATAGCTACTACACCAAGGTGTTGGGGAGGGTGCTACTCCTTTCCCTGAATTGCTCCACTTTACCCTTGATACATACCTTATATTGCTGAATGTTAAGCAAGGAGGTATCAAGTACCATTTTTAAAGTCTTTGGTATGACGCGACCTGGGATTGAACCTAGGTCTCTTGGACCATTGGCGCTGTTCTTATTATATTTTCTTCATATATTTTCAGTTTTCTGTTAGTTTTTTAAGTTTCTAATTTTTGGGAGTTAGTTTTATTTTGTTTGAGGTTGACCTAATCATTACAAGCTTGTCTTTAAGGTGAGGCTAAGTATAAGCAAACATGTGAAGAGAGTGGCATTTTTTATAGCTTTATTAGTTTCTTCTTCCTCTCCCCTCCTTTTTTGCTTTCTTCCTCCATTTTTACTGGAAAATAGATTAATCATGAATAGAAATGTAAGTAATCATAAGAAATATAGTTAAGAAATGAAGAGTTAGGATAAAAAAAATAAATGAGAAAGGAAAAGACTGTTTGGAAAATTAGATTAACATTTTATTAGTAGTCTATTGTCATTATAATACTCAGTCACTATAAAAAACGTATTAATCTGATTTTTAAAAAAAATTTTTTCTATTCCTTTGAATTTCCTTCCAAATTTTATTTAAATATACTAAGTGTTTCACAATTTTTGAAATAAAATGATCAGGCACAAATCAAGGACCACTAATGATAGAATAATGGAAATTACATTTATTGAAAGGTAAAAGGATAACATTTAATGATCTGCAACCGTTTAGTTTCAAAATTGAATAAAAAAATTTTAAGAGAAGAGTGTGTGCTCCCAGTGTTTGCCCTTTAATTAAAGGCACTGTACAATGCAGTGTGCAGTTAACAAGTCATGCACATTCCACTTTAGTGATTGGAGGCCCAGATGGTAAGTGCCATGAGCTTCAAAGTTCTTGACCCTACTTGTGTTGAAATTGAACTGTATCTTGCTTTGAACAATCTTGAAAGACTTAGTTTCATAATATGTCTTCACGCAAAAGATCATCTGCTCCATTGTTCAATGTATGAATTGCTATATTTGGTTGAAAATATCAAAATCTTAAGTATTTCCCAGCAATAATCTGAAAAGAGAAAAAGAATAAAATCAATAGTGATTATCTGAGAGGCTGCTACTTTATTTCAACAACTGTGAAACATCCTGTGCACTCTTACTTGTTAAAGGTACACATAGTAAGTGAAATCATAGTTCAATTTATTAATTTGACAATTCTTTTCTTAGATGATATGTATGACATCTGTAACAATATAGAAATGATCTTTTTTGAATGAAGTTAGTTAAAACTAATTCTTCCTATACAACAAATTGTATAATCTTTTTGACCAACCTAGTATTATTCTTCACAAAAGGAAATGATTTGAAGGATCTCAATATGCTAATGAAAATTACATTCTTGTACTATGATTTTTATATCACGCTATTAGAATAAAACCCTATCAGCTGGGGCTGTAGAATACACTGGCTGCATCTGTAGAGGGATTTAAAAAAAAAAAACAATGAGTGTCCTGGATATGACATTAAACAATCTGATAGCGACGCTCCAGTAATGCTGGAGTTTTGGTGAATATGGAGTACTCCTTCATTGCTATTGCTTCTAGGTCCACTTTGGCTCAGAGTGGTAGCACCTAAAAGGGTCCTATCTGGGTCAAATAGAACTGTTTGACATTTAAACTGAGTCCAAACAAATGACTTATGCTAAATTGAATTGTTAGAAATAAAACTGTTTATCATTTAACTGTGTGTAAACAAATGACTGATGTTTAATTGAATTGTTAGTGATACATAGCAATGATTAGACAAATCATATAAATCTAATATATATGTATAAAGAGGATTTCGTATTAAATAACCTACAATGGTTGGTATGCTACCAAACCAAACTATTAGAATAAAGAAGGAGTGTTTATCTAAATTTTGTGATATGTTTTGTCTTATTGTTAGCTAACATTTAAAGTTTTTAAATACATTTTTACCACTGTGCTCTTGTGTTATTTTTAAAATGAAATGATCCTAATTCATTGATGAACTGAAATTTCATGTCATTTTGATCTGTTTTGCAGAAAGATCATGTATTTAAACTGGCTCTGAAGTCTGATGATGAACTATTTCATGTTGCACTCTATGACTGGTTGTTACATAACAATTTAAAAGACAAACTCATTGAGGTAGGTAAACAATACAATATACTATTTTTAAAATAAAGATTCAAAAACTGGGAAACAAAAATGGGACGAAAAATTAATGTATAACTACTTTAAGTGGCAAACTTAGGACATTGCACAGGAAATGACTAGGACGTGGGTATGAAGGGGGAATTTAAAGAGAAACTGAATCTCTATTGATTAGAGCAAAAAATAATACCATAAGAACAAAATTATGTCCAAGTGAAAATTGATAATACACTAGAGATTAGCAAGTATTAACTATATGGTGGTAGAGATGAAACGGTTAATCACATTATAAATGGATGCTGCAAACTAGCACAACAGGAATACAAGAACAGGTATGACTGGGTGGGAAAGGTGATCCATTGGGAATTGTGCAAGAAACTGAAATTTTACTATACTGTCATGGTATGTGCACAAACCAGAATCTGTCTTTGAAAATTAAATGCATAAAATTCTCTGAATTTTTTTAGATTCAAATGGATCACCTAATCCAGACCAGACCTAGCAAAAACAATCTCCCTATCCAGACCAGAAGACCAGACCTGGTTTTAATTAACAAGAAGAAAAAAACTTGTCATCTAATGGAAGTGGATTTTGAACGTAAAGAAAGGCAAAAAACTTGCTAGGAAGTTAATTGATAAGTACTTTACATGGAATTGACTCTTATTGTTGGTTAACAATAAGTGTCTTAACTAAACCTTTTTAAAGTCTGCTTGAGAATGGCTGCTAAAATACCTAAATTTAACCTCATCTTTGTAGAATCACTTCCCAGATAAAATGCCATTTGAGGGGCCCAATCAGACAATCACCTAGAGAAGTCAAGTTAACTATGGATACAATAAAACATCTCAACCATATTGCTGAAACCAATTTTGTGGGGTTAGCCGTTTCTGGAGTGGCATTGTTAGGCAACAGTATAAACACTCTTGTAAAAACATCCTGGTCTCTTGAGCTGCTTTCCTCAGTCTGTTCAATGTTTCACAGTATCTGACTATTTTCACTGCTTGACCATATAGTATAACATTCAGGTGTAGTGCATCTTTTATATCCCAGGATACAGTTGCTATCAATTTCTTTGCTGACAGTGATGATTGATGCATCCAGGTCATGGTACCAACTTTTGCGTTCAAAGTAACATGGTGCATTAAGGTCTTATCATCCATGTTACTTTGGTGCTCATTGAGATGACACTTTCCAATATCCTTACTACTTGTGGATGATTTTAAGGATTACTGACTTTGAAAGATCAAGTTCGGTAACCGAATCACAAAGTTTGCTCTATTATCTTGAATTTACAATAGGTTGATTCATACCTTTTGTCAGGATATTAACGTGAAGTGAAATCCAATCAGCTTTGTTCAGGATTTGAACTCAGATTGTCAATTACATTTCCTATGACAATATTCTATATACAACTGGTTTACCATAAATTTCAGTTAAAATTTTGTCCTTGGTATGCAAAACTTTTATTACAAATCTTATTATTGTGATAGTGTTTTCTACTTATTCTTGCTGAACCAGATAGTATGGATTTCACTTCATGATCCAGGGATTGAACTCAAACCCACCAGGTAACTTCAACATGTTTAACCAATGTGGGACATCAGATGGATTTTTTTTTCTTTGGACCCTATAAATCCAATATTAAATGATTGAGCAATTATTATCAAGACAGATTTGTGACTAATAACCAGAATAAGAACAATGATTCAAATAAATCATTGTATTATAAGGTTTATCCCAGTTGTCTTTTAGATTGTGTTAGTAACATTTTAATGTTGACTTTGTACAAAGGTTAAGGTGTCTATGCTTTCCTCAGTCAGTTCAAATGCTGTCATTGTGTGAGAGCACTTTAAATGTATTAATAAATAAAATAAGATTTTCTTTTCTATTGTTTTGAATACATAATCATGTTTAGGGATTGTGATGATTTTTCTTTTCAGATCAAAAGTCCATTTTTGGAAAATTATCTGAAATGGAAAGTAAGCATTGTCCAAGAAGAAAGGACAATCATTTTAGACTTACTGTGGAAGTTTTATGAAAAGAACAAGAATTTCCCTGCTGCTGCTCGTATTCTCTCGAGATTATCTGAAAAACACGGGTAAGTATTGCTTCTTTTTTTTTTTTTTTTTTTTTTTTTTTAATTGTTACTTTATTTTGACCATTTTAATCTCTAGGTATAGCATATTTTATGTTTTAGACAGAAATTATTATAATGCCATAAGAAAACAGAATTTGCATTAACTTGAAAGAACATACAGACATTTTGTTAGCATTTGTAGCACACAGAAGGATACTAGGACATTGGCAAATGTATGGGGTATGAAACTAAACAGAATTCTATGGTAAGGCTTCAGTTCTGGATTTTTAGGAATTTTAGAGTTGTTCCTTCATTGCCATTATTCCTAGGTCCACTCTGACCTGGAGTTGTCATATCTGATAGGTTTTCTTCTGTAGGTTGTCAGTGCCATACCTAAATCGGGTTCCATCTATGGATCATCAGAGTTCCATACCTAATAGGGTAATATCTATAAGTTGTCAGGGTGCCTTCATAGCATCAGGGGTTATTTGGCAATGCTTGTCTTCTCTCCTTGTAACATACAAATTGTTATATGGTACCAGCTACAATGAATGCTCCCTGACCTGATTTATTTTGCTTAGAAATTTAAAAAATGATGTATTTATACTTGGCTTTGTAAACATCACTTGGATTTTTTTTTTCTTTCTTTCTTTCTTAAACTTGTAAAGAAATGAGGAAGTATCATCTGGACAAACGTCCTCATTATTATTATTGTTGTTAGCATAACTCTAAAAACCAAGATGAGGACACTAATCCAAATGGTGGATGTTGAATTCATCTACAATTTACCTGCAGTGGAATTTATTTACAAGGATATATAAGGTAATTTAATGAATACAAAATTTTTCTTAAAATAAAAAAAAAATGTGTAGGTTAGAGTTGAATAATAAGCTCACTACAATTAAGTGAAATCTTAAGTAATGAAACTCAGGGATGTTAGCTTTTTAAAACTTAATATCCTTTGAAAATTGTATCATTTACTATTTTAAGTAAGTAACTGGACCATTGACTTAATGAGTAGGGTGTTTGCCAATAGTTCTGGAGACCTGGGTTCAATCCCAGGTTAAGTCATACCAAAGACTCAAAAAATGGTACTTGATGCCACCTTGCTTAACATTCAACATTATAAAGTAAGGATCAAGGGTAAACTGGAGCAATCCAGGGAAAGAAGTAGCACCCTCTCCTACAGCTTGCTGTAGTAGCTGTTGAAAAGGGAGCCTTCAGGTCAGCCTTGACTAAGGTCGCCAACTTACTTTACTTACTTACTATTTTAAACTATTAATGTTTAGATCTTAAAAAAATAGTTTTGTAGATTAATTGTATTTACGGATAAGTTGTTTTAGATGCATTTTAATAAAGTTCACCTACAATCAGTTCAAACAGATCAATGTATAATAAAGTTTTAATTTGGTTTTAGGGGTTTAATGTGAGTCGATAAACTTTGGCAGACATTGAATTCCATTTATGGTATAGATAGACAAGCAAGTAATGATTAATGTAATGCACCTATATGCATCATTGCAGCTCAAAAAATGGTACTTGATGCTGCCTTGCTTAACACTCAGCATTATAAGGTAAGGATCAAGGGTAAAGTGGAGCAATCCAGGAAACAGAATAGTGCCCTCCTCTACACCTCAATGTAGTAGCTATTGAAAAGGGAGCCTTCAGGTTACCCTTGACTAAGGTCGCCAACTTTACTTATCACTTTGATTTCAACTTTGAAAAGAACCTTTTTTTGCTAAAATTAAACATTTATTCATTATCTCCATATATCCAAGGATAAAATAGTTTTGATTTTATTGAGTAAAAAAGACATTAAGTTTTGCAAATGTTGCAACAGGGTTTATCTCGTTTAAAAAGTAACAGAAATGTTGATTATGCTCAATAATTTTAAGGATACATCACATAGTTTAATAGCTATTAAGTTGATCTAGTAGGCCATTATAAGTGAGTTGGTTTCTCACTTGGTGTCCTATACGTCTGGCCTTAGAATAATAACTATTAGTACTATGCATTTACCAAATTTCTACCATGGTTAAAAACAATAAAAAAGTTTTTATTAGGCTATGTTCTAAAATAAAAAAGTGTATGTAACTTTTCTGAGATGCCTAGACTAATTTCAACCAAATTATGGAAAAGACTTAATATCCTATATTTTTCTTTTTCAAACAAAGACTTTGACTTAGATTTCATCTTTAAAACTTCACATGGTGTAATGGCTATCAAGCTGGGCTAGCAGGACATTACCAGTGAGTTTCATTCTCACTTGGTGTCCCATACTTCTAATTTTAAACTTAGTAAATGACTATTCTAAAATTTTGAGAATGGTTATTAGCATTCAAATAATAATTTTAAATGATAGTTGACTTAGTATTCATTATTGTTTGTTATCTTTAATAGTAAAATTGTGCTTTTTTCTTTTCTTGTTTTCCAGAACTGATTTAAGTTTATCACAACGAGTAGAATATTTGTCTCGTGCAATTGTATGTGCAAAAGGCTCCACCTTGATGACCAGTGTAGCCACAGAAGGTGAATTTTTACATGAACTGGAAGAGAAAATGGAGGTTAGTTTTCTTTTTTCTTTGAACAATCCCATCATGATACATTTTTTTATAGGTTCATGAAAGGTGACAAAAAATATGATTTGCATTTACTCATAAAAGATAAAACTTAAATTCTTGGCCAAAAATTAGGCGACAACTTCACTGCATCAGTTATGGTGCTATGGTTTTCAGTAGCAAGAAGGTTTTGTAGAGTAAGGTTGCTAGTCTCATTCTCACCAAAAAAATTATCCTTGCCGGTGAGGCTTAGAATATCCTGACTAAATTCCTGCCGAGGGATAAGACACCTACCAGAAAAGGGTGTCCTGGGTATGACACTCAACTGCATTTGATAATGAGTCTCCAGCTCTGGAGAGTAGGAAATACTCCTTCATTACCATTACTCACAGGTCCACTCTGACCTGGAGTGGTAGTACCTGTTAGGATCCCATCTATGTGTCAAATAATCTGTTTGAAAATTATTAGTATTGGATAGAAATACTTGATACCATATAACTGTACAAATTATTTGTATGATATAGTGTTGTATACTACTGTACTGGATCTTAACAAACAGTGAGAAACACACACACACACACACACACACATACATATATATATATATATATATATATATATATATATATATATATATATATATAATACATGTTTTTAGATTTTTATTCTTCAACAATGACGCTTGTGTGGAGCAGGAGAGCAGTCGGAGAGAATTCCCACACACAAAGGAGCTGTCAGGGGTTGGAACAGCCTGTGGGAATTGAACTTAAGGCAAAATTCAAGACCTTATATAGTTTTAAAACACCCACATGGCCACACCACTTCACCCACATAATACTTGTTTTTCATTGGTCATGGTTCACACCCACACATTTTTTTATGCTTTGGGTATCATGCCCACACATTGTTTGTTTTTCCACTTGGTCACTTGGTTGATTTTTATCTACAGCTATATGTATCTGTCAACTTCATCTGCTGGGTTCATCACTGGTCAAGGCAATATATTACTATAGGAATACTTCATATTATATATCATGCAAAAAAAAAACCCTAAGAAACGACTACACAAAACATACAATGTATATGATTCCCCAATTGTTAAGCATAAAATAACCAAACAGGAATTGACATGCTGTTAAAATCAATCGATCAATCAATTTTTAATTGTAAATAAGCTAGTTGATTCTTTTTGCAAACTGTATTGTGTTGCTATTTTTTGTCTTTATAACTTACTGTTTTATTGGCTTCTTCTTTCATACTATCTAAAAAAGAAAAAACATCTATTAAATTACTCAAATGATTGAAATTATGAAATGTTTTTATATTTGTTAAAATTGAGTGTAATTGTTGGATTCATATGAGATTAGCCTTTATATTAGAAAAATTCAAGCAAAGCCAAACCTTTTTTTTTTTCTTACCCCGTTGACAAGTCTTAGAATACATTGACTGTATCTCTTGCAGAGGGGCAAAAAAAGAGTATGACACTAAACTGCATCTAGTAGTGAGGCTCCAGTTCTGTACCTCTGAGGAGTGTGGAGTTACCCCTCGTTGCCATTACTCCCAAGTCCACTTTGATCCAGGATTGTAGTAATTGTTAAGGCCTTATCTATGGGGCAAATAAATCTGTTTGCAAATTATCTGTATTAGGAATACCTGATATTTATATATCTATACAGGAAAGAATTTGATTAAAAATGGAAATGTAGACATAAAGAGTATGCAGTTCTTTAACCTCTTAGCATAAAGTAATCTTAGATGAAGGGAGTAGTCATTACATATTGATTAATATGCTGAGCTGCAACATCTTAGTACAATTGTTGCAATAGAACTCGGGACATGCACTTCCAGCCACATGATCATCTGATCTCTTTGTTGTGTTGGCTTTCTCTGCAAATTGAGTTGAAATGCATGTTCAGGATGATACCACAAAGAAAGAAACAAGGCGAAAACACAAAAGGTTGAATAAATGTTTTTAGAGAGGAGAAGCTTGTGTGACTTTTTTTTTTCCACGAAATCCATTAACTAAAAAAATAAACAACTCAGCCTATCTATATATCTGTTTATCTCTGGTCCTTCCTCTCTCTCTCTCTCTCTTGCTCTCTCTCTTCCCCCCACCAAGCTCTTCTATATTCTTCTCAGCCCATTTTACACCTTCTTGTGAAAAACTAACCCTATTTTTCCGACTGTCCTCTGGTTGACCTTGTGTGTATATATAGAGAGACAAACATTCCTATTTCTGGACACGCATATACATACACATATGTGCCAACCCACAACCATACACATAGAGCTATGCCCATATGATAGTGTCACACAATATTGTAGTTCAGCATCTTAGAGAGTTTGGACTCCAGTCATGCTATTACATTCGCTTTCAGACTAATACTCCTGGGAAAGGTATGAACTCCCTTATCCTCACCTCTAGCTATGGGTTAAATAGTACCACCACTGTTCTTCAAGGATAGCTTTGGCATTAAATAACCCATAAAGGTTGATATCTCATTAAACAAAGAAACCAAATCAAACCAAAGTCTGGTTGACATGATGTTAAAATTAATCCCCTAAATTCTCAAAAAAAAAATGCCTTCAGTTTAATAGGTAGAAAATCCATTGTTTTAAATTGCTTTTATTGTTTATATATTTCAATATTGTGTTTTTATTTTCAGGTGGCTAAGTTACAAATGATGGTGTACAATAAACTAAGCAGCAATTCTGGAAATATTGCAAATTCACGAGAAGTTCTACAAGCTCTCAATTCTGACCTCTTAGATATTTCTGCTGTAAGTTTTAACATCTTTTTTTTTTTGTTTTCTATACAGTTAATTGTAATTGTTTAATGAATTTATTACATCTTAATCTTGGAAAATTTTAAACTATCATGTCTAACAAATTCTTATTACTACTTCATAAAACTGTTTATTACAATAGAAAAAAACATTTTTATGACTTAGACTGAATCGATTCTGGTTTCTGATAAAACTTTATATTGACATGTCAAGAAAGTCTACTAATTGTTTTGAGTTATTCATTGAACCTGAACAGTCTTTCCATTTGTTGCTTCTTTTGTTCATAGATTTTATCTCAATCGTTTATCAGTGAAAACCTCAACATAAATTAAGTGATATATTTAAACTTGATATTACCTAAACTGCATCTGATGGGGGGTATGGATTACCCTTTAATTGCCATTACTCTCTGGTTCACTTTGACTCATGGTGGTAGATTATATTAGGATCCTATCTATGGGTCAAATGAATTATTCCTATTCAATAGGACCTTGTGCAAAAAAAAAAATGAAACTAATTCTTCAGCCACTACACAAATGTAAATATGAATATACAGTGTATGTAATTCTCAAATCTCTACTGATAAAATAGCCCTAAATGGGTTGACATGCCATTTAATTCAATCATTTGAATAATGCAGTTAATTTGTTAAAAAATGTTGACCATACTGTCAAGGTTTTATCTTAATGGGTTTCAATGAAATTTGTTTCAACAGAAAAAGGAGGAGGATAATAAATAAAAAAATTTAATTACTCTTTATAATTGATACATGTAAGTAAAAACTATTTGTAAATGTGTAAGCAGCCTAAAGATGCTTGGAAAATAAGAATAAAATGATATTCCTTGCAATTTGAAAAGGCTTAATTTACAAGATGAATAATTCTTCCCTTTAGTTTTCACCCTTCCTTTTTATTTTCAAGCATATCTGTATCTTTAAACTATCTACTCCTTTTTTTTGCTAAAATAAAATTAACCATATGATATGAAAACTGACACAAATCAAAATTTACAATTAAAGATACTGCTATGCTTATAAATGTAAACTATTATTCTCATGATGATGATTTTTTAAAAATTTTTCTTTATTAATTCTAGTTATATGGTGAATTTGCTGAGCCTTATAACCTCCATGAATGCAAATTGGCTATTGTCCATTCAGCTGGAGTCTTTGATCCTGCTCTCATAGAAAACCTTTGGCAAAGTATCATTGATACAGGTAACCTTGAAAATTATTTTTTTTATTAACCCTCACTGCGCTGATTAAATTCTAAATTTAGAAATATGTCCTACAAACTGGTAATGTAACACATTAATCATATACAAATCAGATCTTGCAACTTTTTTCTACTGGCCAGTAAAAATAAAAATGTGTATACTATATCATATAAAATATGGAGAATTCCAAAAAGTACCTTATCAAAAACAAGTTAATTTGGTTCTTCTGTCTCAAATGGATGTACACAGTAATTGTTAATGAGCAGTTGTTATAAAAACTTATATAAAATGTACATTACATCATTTTTTTAAATGGGTATGTAATATAATTTTTAAATTATTATTTTGATATTATCTTTACACATCTGATTAGTTCCAACTCTGGCAAAGCTTTTACATAACTAGTATTTTATAACATTGGTATTGGAGTCCAAGAAATTTATTAATAAAATTGACAAAGTAAAATTGGAAATAGAGAGGATTAAAGGAAGAAAAAATTTTAACATTAAAATGTTGTCAAACATTGTGTGACTCATTAACATGAAGCATTTCAGTGTTAATATAAAAAGGATTTAGCCCAGTCGGCTGGGTCTGTAGAATGCACTAACTCCATCTCTGCAGAGGGGTTAAGACTACCCCCAAAACAAGTGTCCTGGATATGACACAAAACAATCTGACAGTGAGGCTCCAGTCCTGGAGCTTTGGGGAATATAGAGTACCCCCATCATTACCATTGCTCCCAGGTCCTCTCTGACCTGGAGTGGTAGCACTTGGTAGGGTCCAATCTATGAGTCAAATAGAACTGTTTAATATTTAAACTGAGTGCAAACGAATGATATGCTAGATTGAATTGTTAGTGATACATAGCAATACTTGGAACCATTTGATTGTGTGCAAATGAATGAATAGTGTTGAATAGCAATACTTGTAACCACCTCACTGTCTGCTAACAAATGATTAATTTTGAATAGAATTATTAGTGTTAGATCGTAAAAATTGGAATTAAATGTGTGTAAACAAATGTCTGGTGTTAAATTGTTACTCTTACATAGCAATACTTTAAAACCATTTAATTTTGTGCAAACAGATGATTAATTATTAATAGGATTATCTATGTCAGATAGAAATACTTGAAACTATTAAACTGTGTCTAAATAACATGGGCTCAGGCTTATTTAAAAATGTTATCAACAAAATATATATATTTAATACATACGTATAAAAAAAAATTTGGCATTAAATAATCTACAATGGTTGATATGACATAAAAATCAAACCGAATTAAAAGGATTCTATTTATGGATATTTAAAAACTTTTTAATTTATATCTGAACAATGATTAATGCAATAAAAATGAACACTTTCATTAGATTAATATCTTTGAGTCACTGAAGTTATTTTTAAATAATGTTGTCATTATATTACTAAACAATGGAAATTTTCGGTTAGCTCTTAGTATAATGGTTAGCAAGCTAAACTAGCAGACCACTGATTTGAGTTTGATTCTCACTGAATGTCCTATTCTTGTAGCTTTGCACCAAACTTGGCTTAGTTTAGCAAATTTTGAGTTGTGAAATTATTTATGGATGTATATAAAATTTCGATAATTTTTACAATCTTCCTGCAATTAGTAAAAGAAGAAAAATGATTATTAAAGTTTGCAGGTTTAACTATGGGATGGGTGTAAATAGGTATGACCACAATCTTTTAAATTATTTTTTGACACTTTATTATAAAATGCAAATCATTTGATGTTGAAAGTTTTGAGAAAGAAAAATCCAAATATTTGCATTAAGAAACTTTTTATTAATTTTAATGTTAAATTGAACTCTTAAAATATAGTTTTATAATTATGTAAAAGAAAAAACAAAAAAAACACACCAACCATCATGGCATATTTGATGGCAGCCAATTTTAAAATTAAACAAAAATATCTAATTTAAAAAACCTACCATAAATCACACCATCTAATGAAGATGGTGTGATTAAAAATAGTTTCATTACTCAACTAAACTGCACAAAGAAATGTCTTTGTTTTTGTTTTTTTTTTTTAATTAAAATTTTTCAATGAGAAACTTGAATTTTTCCCTTCAGTGTTGGATTCTTACTTGCAGTGCATTGTCATTCTTATTTAAAGTATTTGGGATTTGATACCCACTTTATATCATTAATAGTTCTATATTTCAGGACTCTGATATGCATAATTACAACCTTTTAAAATGAACCTTAGGTATTCTAATATGATTGTTAATTTTAGAAACCTGTTCTTTCACACTGTAACATCATGTACTGATTAGGAATATAATTTTACAAAACCTGTGTGTGAGAACAGGGCTTAATTCAACTGGATTTTTTTTCTTTATTAATTTTGTTGAATGTTTGGTAGAAGAATGCTTTGTCTTCTAAAGCATTATTATCATAATCCATAAAATGTCCATTAGAAATCTGTAAACTTTGTTTAAGTAAAAAAGTTGTCTAATTTTGAAGAGAAAAATAATTTTTTTTACCACTTAAAATATTCGAACCATTGTCTTCATTTTCATTGTTATACTCACAACATTTCGGCTGATATATCATTCAGCCTTCTTCAAGTGTTTCATGTCAAACTCGGGAGCCTATACAGAACGTCAGACCAGCTTGACACACAGTACAATGAATAAGGTGTTTGGTTGAAAAGTGGTTCTGAGTGAAATCATCTGGAAGTTGCAGGTTCAATCCCAACTACAGGTAAAAAAGAGATACTTACTATAGCTTAACTTGTACTCAGTCATGGTTTATGGAATTAGAACAATTTTCTCCCTGTAGATTAAATAAAGGGTTTAGTGTGAGGTTCTGTGTAGGCTCCCAAGTTCAACATGAAACACCTGAAGAAGTCCAAAGGACATATCAGCCAAAATGTTGTTGAGTATAATAATAATGAAGATAATAATCTGAATATTCTTAGTGATAAGTTATCAAGCTTCATCTCAAATTTACACAAATAAGAGAAAATGTAACAAAAAATCCATCCAATTTAATTTGCTTTTCTTTTTAGCTGTGAATAATGCTCGAAATATTTCCAGTGTGATAGATCCGATCAATATTTCTAGTCAGCTGTTGCCGATTGGAAAACAGTATATCTCAGCTGAACGTTATTTCCCTGTTGGTAAGTCTTCCTTCTCAATAATCTGCCTTGTCTGCAGAGCTTAGAATACACTGACTGTATACACACGTTGTATAATTCCATAATAAATATGCATATATATACACACACATATACATGCAGAATACATATTGACACAATGAATAAAGACAAGCGACACAGTTCTTAGAAAAATATACCTCTCACTTTATTTGAAAGGGTTGTGTATGTGAGAGGGAGTTGGAGACCGAACAGAACTGCAACATATTGACTTTCTCAGCCCCTCCGGACATAGCCGTGTGTCATTCTCGTTCTCCTGGACTGCTCGCCTGGGGGCCCAGCCTCTCTGGGACATGTTCTTATCCCAGCATCTTCTCACCAACTGGTCGCCAAACTAACTGACTTCCTGTCTTCACCGAGTTATATAATAGTTCAATCGCCCACTCAATATCTTTGGAATGGCATGTTTGATCGTCATCAAGCGGAAATAACTGTCATGCAGTTCACAGGTCACTCTCTTCCAGTGCATCAGTCTATGACTGTACATTGGGATTTTAACTTGTCCCATATTGTAAGCCAAGCCCGCCTACGCGATTTCTTCCCATAACTGCCATCGGAATGTGTCACTTCCTTCCAATGCATCACTTTGGAATGGCATGTTTGGCTGGGTCGAAGGTCAATATACAACACACAGAGGTGTCAGAACCTCCTCACTCTCCATAAAAGGGGTATCCTGGGTATGACACAAAACTGCATTTGGTGGTGAGGCTCCACGTTTGTAACTCTGGGAATTATGGAGTACTCTTTCATTGCTATTACTCCCAGGTCAGAGTCCACTCTGACCTGGAGTAGTAGTACCTGTTAAGGTCCTATCTATGGACCAAATAAATCTGTTGAAAAATTATTTGTATTTGATAAGACCATGAAAAAAAATTTTTTTGGTTAAAAAGAAAAACTATCTTTATAAGTACACAAAAATATATGAATTGGTCGAAAGTGAGAAAGTTTTCAGCATGAAGGTAATACACGTGGAACCACCTTTCCCGTGTGATTACGTAAGAAACGGTTACTGTAAACGCGTAATAACATCAACCGCCGAAAGTAAACGCGTTTTTAAATCACAAACTGCACTCAGAAAATGAAGATTAACGTCCAATGTAGTCTCTGCATTTAATTGATCTGGCGTGTATATATATATATATATATATATATATATGATCTCTTAATACCCTGTCCGGTGGCAAAAGCTGCTTGGTAGCGCCAGGGGTGGCAGTACCGCCTTGAGCTACCGAAACTGTGTTATCACCCCTGGATGGCGGCTGATGAGGACATGGTATCGCACGTGCTTTCACACGTATGATGATAAAAAAAAAAAATACAGTAAACATGATTCCCTAACCTTTAGGCATAAAATAACTCTAGATTGGCTGACATGCCATTAAAATCAATCAATTAGATAATACATGTATATAGGGTGTATTTTATGCTTTTCAATCCTCTTCTTGTATTATAGAATGAACCATACTATAAGTTAACATATTGTGATTAAAACATTTTTTTCCAGCCTTTATCACCAAATATCTTGAACAGTGCAGTTGTCAACATAACCTTTCTACGACTTGGGTGTTCAATACACTTCTTGACATTGGAGTAAAACCAACAAAATTATTACAGATTTATGATTCAATATTCAAATTCAGGGTAAGTAAGAAATTACTTGACATTTGATATTTTCAGAAATTTAATACATTCTTAAAGCCTACCTCTGATGGCAATTAAGCTTTTCATGTTTAAGAATTTATATTATGATTATATACTCGTGTACAGGTTGAGTCTTAATTTATAGCTACAAGATCATTGTTATAAAATTAAGCCAAGAGTTACATCTTGTTTACATTTTATTAATAAAAATTTAAAGTACAATATTATTACTCCTGTAGGTTGGTACTGTTTTTTTTTTTTGTTTTTTGTTGTTTTTTTTTTAAGCTTAAAATTAAATCTTCAAAATTCAACCTATACACATTGCTGTTAGCAGGGCTTAGAATATGTAGACTTATCGCTTGCAGAGAGATAAGGACCCCACCTTCCAAGTGAGGTGGGGTGGGGTGGGGTCTTGGGTTTGACACTAAACTACATCCAGTGGTGAAGCTTCAGTTTCTGGAGCTCTGAGGAATGTGGATTCACCTCTTTTATTGCCATTACTTTCAGGTCTCCTTTGAACTGGAGTGATTTTAGAATCCCATCTATAGGTCAAGTAGATCAATTTGAAAATTATTAGATTGAAATACTTTATACCATATTACTGTGAAAAAGTTACTTGAAGCTACAATTGTTTACTAAAGATTATTATTATTTGAAATCATATTGCTTGCAAATTATTGATATTAGGAATATCTGATATCAAGTGTACAAACCCATATTTATTATTCAATAGGAATAGTTACTTTAAACCATATAATTGTGTGCAAAATATTTATTAGATAGGAATACTTGGTATTATATTACTATGTGCAAACAAATGATTATAGACAAATAAAAAAGGTTCAATTAAACATTGAAAATTTAGTTATAATTACAAATAGAAGTAAAGCAAATTTCTGTATTAAATAACCTACAAGGCTGTTAGAAGAAATTAACCAAACAAAACAGATTATACTATTATGTTAATTGCAAATAAATAATTTACTGAGAAATTATGAGGTTGAGTGTGAACAAAGAATTTCTATTATTAAGTTGCAGTTAGGATTTAAAAATTCTTTATTCTCTTATTAAGAGAACTTTTTAATGCTTTGCTTTCTGCTTTTTTGGCTTGTGTTGTAGTAACATACAAAATAATAATATAAATTGTTATCAATTTCTGAAATGACTTTATTTAGGATCCCTGCTGGCACAAATACCATCGACCTCTTCATATACTCACAGTCCTCTTTCACCTTATTGATAAGCTGACCAGTACACCCAGTCTTATTGCTCTATCAGAAAGGTAAAAATATTTTATTATTCTTTCTTATATTTTTTGTCTATGTTCTGCTACATTCTTTAACTTCAGCTTTTTCCCTTCTACCATCTAATATTGTATTTTTTGTTGAGAGAGACTGCGTAGAAGTTCCCAATATTGATCAAATGTTATTTTACAAAGACATTAGTGCTTTTTTGATAAATAGATCATCAGACAGTTTAAATTTGGTCATAGTAAGTAAGTAAATTTGGCGACCTCAGTCAAAGGCGGCCAGAAGGCTCCCTTTTCAATAGCTACTACACCGAGGTGTAGGGGAGGGTGCTACTCCTTTCCCTGGATTGCTCCACTTTACCCTTGATACATATTTTATATTGCTGAGTGTTAAGCAAGGAGGTATCAAGTACCATTTTTAAAGTCTTTGGTATGGCATTGGTGAACACTCTACTAATTAGGCCAAAATCAGGTGTGTGTTTTTTTTTTGTTTTTTTTTTTTATAGATTAAAATTCTTCACCAAAACAACTTCCATACCATTCCTAATCATAAGTAGTGTTCTGGATATGACATTAAACTAGATCTGGCTGTGAACCTCCAGTTCTGGAGTTTTGGGAAGTCATCATTACTCCCAGGTCCACTTATTAAAGTCTCATTTATGAGTCAAATAGATCTGTTGAAGATAATTTCATAGTATATTATAAAATGTTGAAACTATACAATTGTGTACAAATTACTTGTATTAGATAAGAGTCATTATTCATAGCCATATCAGGCCTTATAAATTATTAGTATTTGATAGCAATAGTTGATGGATGATATATAATTGATTGTAAATTATTATTATTAAATGGGAATAGTTATTTGAAACAATAAAATTGCTTGAAGGATTAAAAAAAAAAAAAAAAAACTTCAGCATTACATACTTGACAAAGGTTGACATGCCTTTAAATCAACCAACCAGACAAAAACACCCCTTTGATTGTGAACTAAATATTAACACTTGCAAGTATCAGATAAGAAAATCCTAAAAACAACCAACCAATATCTATTAATAGATAGTTGATAATAGTTACATAAAGCTTTAATTGTTTACAAATGAATATCAGATACTTAACCAGATAAGTTAGCCGACCGTTGTCAAAGGCAACCTGAGGGCTCCCATTTCAATGGCTACTACACCGAGATCTAAGGGAGGGCACTACTCCTTTCACCGGATTGCTCCATTTACCCTTGATTCATACCTTATAATGCAAGGAGACATCAAGTACCTTTTTTTTTTTTTGGGTCTTTGGTATGACACAACCTGGACTGGTCTCTTGGTCCATTGGCAAATACTTTAACCTTTATGCCAATGGGCCAGTATGACTTAACCATATAATTGCTTGAAAAAAGACAGACTTTGGCATTAAATAACCCAACAAGGGTTGACATGCCATAAAACCAACCAAATCTAGCATAAGTAGGTAGAACTGATACAAATTATTTGGATACATGAATGATTTGGTTTCTTTTATTAATGGCATATCAACCTTTGTGGATTATTTAATGCCAAAGCTATCTATGTAGAAGAACAGTATCGGTACTGTTTAAATGGTAGGGGGATAAGGGGCTTCATACTTTCTCAAATCTGAAAGTGAATGTAATTGTATGATTGGAGTTCAAACAAAAAGTTATAAGAATAATTTTATATATATATATATATATGACATTAAATAACCCATAGTGTATGGATCATCCATAAAACCCTAAACATAATAAAAATATTTTTCTTTTATCTTTCAGAAGGCAATTTTCCACTTACTGCCTTGATGCAGTGTCTGGTTACCAAGTAGAACTGCAGGCCATCAGTAGCACGGACACCGATGTTTGCCATTTGGTCAACTGTTTCCGCTCTGTTCAGGCAAAACTTGAACGAATGTGAGCCACAACTACAACTAAAATTCTTATTATGACTGTTGCTGCTGTTCTCATAATTCTGGCTGCTTCAAGTTTTTTCATTTCTTGCTTCCCACTTAAATCTTATGTCTATGTTCTCTATACCATCTTGGGTTGTTAGAATGAATTACTGAAAATGATGACACTTCTTCAGTGGGTTGCATAGCTCTTGTGATTGAAACATGGTTTCTTTAACCAGCTGG